>CM040631.1:6049065-6551947 GCA_022818045.1 Neotoxoptera formosana | reverse complement strand
AAATTCACACCCAAATTTTTTAAAAAATGTTGAATATCAAAATATCGGTCATTAATTTGAATATTTCACAAAAATTTTTCGATTTTAAGCTGTTTTCGAGGTTTATAAAAAAGTTAATTTGAAATTAATAATGTTCTATTTACCAATTTTTCTTTGGTTCATATCATTAAAATCACATCAAAGTTTCAAATATGTTGAATATCAGAATTCGTCATTAAATTGAATATTTCACAAAAATTTTCGATTTTATGCTGTTTTTGAGGTTCATAAAAAAGATGAAATTGAATTTAAATGTTCTATTTACTCGATTTTTCTGTAGTTTATATCATTAAAATCACATCAAATTTTCGATTATGACGAATATCAATAATGGTCATTAAATTGATGTTTTCACAAAAAATTTGGATTTTTAGCTGTTTTTGAGGTTCATAAACAAGTTGAAATTGATATTAATAATGTTCTATTTACCCAATTTTTCTTTAGTTCATATCATTAAAATCACATTAAATTTTCAAATACGATGAATATCAAAATTGGTCATTAAATTGATTTTTTCACAAAAATTTTGAATTTTATGCTTTTCTTGAGGTTCATAAAAAAGTTGAAATTGAAATTAAGAATGTTCTATTTACCCAATTTTTCTTTAGTTCATATCATTAAAATCACATTAAATTTTCAAATACGATGAATAATAATATTGGTCATTAAATTGATGTTTTTTCACAAAAAATTTGGATTTTAAGCTGTTTTTGAGGTTCATAAAAAGTTGATATTGAATTTAAGACTTTTCTATTTACCCAATATCTCTGTATTTCATATCATTAAAATCACATTAAATTGATGTCTTCACAAAAAATTTGAATTTCAAGCTATTTTTGAGGTTCATAAAAAAGTTGAAATTTAATTTGAGAATGGTCTATTTAGCCGATTTTTCTGTAGTTCATATAGTTAAAATCACATCAAATTTTCAAAAACAATGAATATCAATATTGGTCAATAAATTGATGTTTTCACAAAAAATTTGGATTTTAAGCTGTTTTTGATTTTCATATAAAAGTTGAAATTGAATTTGAGAATGTTTTATTTCCCCGATTTTTTAATAGTTCATATCATTAAAATCACATCAAATTTTCAAATACGATGAATATCAATGATGTTTTCACAAAAAATTTGGATTTTAAGCTGTTTTTGAGGATCATAAAAAAGTTGATATTGAATTTATGAATGTTCTATTTACCCGATTTTTCTGTAGTTCATATAGTTAAAATCACATCAAATTTTTAAAAACGATGAATATCAATATTGGTCAATAAATTGATGTTTTCACAAAAAATTTGAATTTCAAGCTATTTTTGAGGTTCATAAAAAAGTTAAAATTGAATTTGCGAATGTTCTATTTACCCGATGTTTCCGTAGTTCATATCATTAAAATCACATCAAATTTTCAAATACAATGAATATCAATATTACTCAATAAATTGATGTTTTCACAAAAAAATTGGATTTTAAGTTGTTTTCGAGGTTCATAAAAAAGTTGAAATTGAATTTAAGATTGTTCTATTTACCCGATTTTTCTTTAGTTCGTATCATTATCATCACATTCAATTTTCAAATACGATGAGTTATTGGTCATTAAGTTGATTTTTTCACAAAAAATTTGAATTTTAAGCTGTTTTTGAGGTTTATATAAAAGTTGAAATTAAATTTAAGAATGTTCTTTTTACCCGATTTTCCTTTAGTTCATATCATTATAATCACATTCAATTTTCAAATACGATGAATATTAATATTGGTCATTAAATTGATGTTTTCACAAAAAATTTGGATTTTAAGCTGTTTTTGATTTTCATATAAAAGTTGAAATTGAATTTGAGAATGTTCTATTTACCCGATTTTTCTGTAGTTCATATAGTTATAACTCATATCTTATTTTATAAAAGAAACCCGCTAAAGACCTAAAGTACCTGGTAGTAAATTAAGTATTATTGCGTATTATTTCATATCTCTATTTGTTTGTAGATGAATAATATTATTTTGAACGTTTTGAGAACTATAATAGAAAAATACATAATAGAGAAATTTTATTGTAATGTGAATTAATATCATGATAATAAATTAATAAATAATAATTCACAAATGTGTATTGGTAAGTACTAGCTGATTAGGTCTAGCCGGTCGGTCCAATTTGAGAATGCCATGGACACTTTTGCACTAGTCACTTTAATATACAATTTATAAAATACGAGTATTTTATATTATAAGACGTGTACAACACTTTTTTTTTAAATTTTTTGTATCAAGTATAAAAAACATGATGTAACATATTGTAACTAAGAATAACATAAATATGTTTTTGCGGTGACTATATTATTTGTGGACATTTCCTGTCATTTTATACACGAGTGTAAACATTTTAGCGTACGTTTTCAATCGATAAATCATCACGTGTTAATATTATGTTATTATTATTATATGTATATAATATATCAGTTAATATCACATTATTATTTTAATGATAGGTGTGATGATTTTAAATGAATCGAATCTCATAATTTATAAAACTATATTATCAAACACGTCATAACTACAGAACAATAATAGTAATAATAATCCTTCGCACCTATCTAATATTATAATAAACGATTTGCAACTATTTTATTTACTCCTCGTCGACAATTTAAAGCTACACAAAAATCGTTTGACAAAGTTAATTTAAATAAGTAAATCGAAATAACATTGTTTTTTAATTCCTACAAAAATTAAGGGCGGATTTCTCAGTTAAATAAAAAAAATAAATTCGGCGACATTTGTATTTAGAAATAATCCTCACCCAAATAACACGACAAACGATTGCGTAAATACGTTTGCGGACTGAAACCGTATAATAAATTCAACTGTGGAAATTATAATTATTAATATTGTGTTATTAATCAACGATAATAATTGGAATTGGAAATACGGGTGACGAAGGAAGACAAATGTTAACATATTAAATAACTGTACTTGAGAAATCCAACGATCGATACGATTCGTTTGTACTGAAATACAAAATATATATATGTACCTGTAGGCTATATAATTAAGACAAAACGTTTTGTCACCGTTCCCATTATTATACTCTCTCGAATTCAATAATAAATCATCCATTTAAACAAGCCACGTGTGATCACAATAAACGAAATAGGTACCTACATATTAAAATGTATTAAATTATTATTTATTTTTAATAGTGCTAATTTTTTGCCAATGTTTTAGAAAAATATATGAAAATCGAGTAAAAACAATTATAGTCCAAATCAATAAATACAATTTATAACACTTAGATTATTATAAATAATGAAAAATGAATGTCACGCATTGCTTTAAAATGCTAATTAAATTTTATTTTTTACATACTTTGTTTAATATAATATGCACTAATACATAATATGCATAAGTACATTTTTATAAACAGTGGTACGTAGAAATAAAAACGGTAATTATATTAAAACTTTTTATTCAGTTTTATTAAATATTGTGCTTTTAAATATTATACTTGTATGGGTAAAATGTTTTCCTCCGGTTTTGTTTACCAAATGGGACAAAACATTAAATCAAGACTTAAGAGTAAAAAAAACTATTTATACTCAGGCATTTCATATTATATACCTAAGCCGTTTTTAAAATGTTATTGTTCCGTGGGTATTAAGTTACTTAAATCAAGACCCAGTGTCGCAGAATGGGGGACAAAAATGTGTGGCTACCGCTCCTAGAGATAATATTATTTATCTACGGTTCTAAATCTCATAGACATAATATTATATCGATATACCTTACTTATAAGTTATAACCGATAACATCACAAACATATCTATTACTATTATTGATAAAAATTTTTAAAAAATATATTAAATAATACACATTAGTGTTCACACTACTAATATACATTAGTAGTTTTAAATATTTTAAATAAATGTATATACTTTCCATGAGTTAAACTCCCTACCCTCCACCCTCGTGTCAACAGCCCTACCTGTATGGTACTGTTAATTTCAATGTTTTTTTTTTTTTTAATTTAAAAATATTACTGTCTGACAATATCACATATGGACCGATTTCACAAACCGAGTAAAATCTTTATCACCGTCACTTTATTGGTCGGGAACGAGTTATATTTCAGTTTGTGAAGTGACCGACAAAAATATTTAACCTTTTGTTAGTTTCTCGCGTTTATTCGGTTTATACCCGCGACGATCTGCACAGTCGCGCCGACATACGCTTATACGTATCTCACACCGTAGTCGTAGATTGTAATACAAATAGTGTACATCGTCCAAGAGCCTGGGGGTTTTTATTTTCCATTTGTCACGTAAAACGCCCGACACAAATCCCAGTAGTATATTTATAACCTGCTGCGACGGCGTATACGCCCCGCTACCATACTACGGATATTATTATTATTATTATTATTATTATTATTAATTGGGTCCGCCGAATATCAGCTAACCAAATGCCTCGGAAAACGGTCGGATTTTTCTGACGAGAGCGCTTACCGATCCTCGGCCCCGTTTCGACGCTATAGCTGCGAACGACATAAATCATTCGTACCTATATACCGTCGAGCTGGCGGCGAAAGGCACATTTCGCGGCGCTAATAGTCGCCCGCGGGCCGCCGCTCCCCGATATCATATATATAATAATAATAATAATATGTTAGGGACCGCCCGAGGCTGCGGTGATAAACGACTTGAAATCTTCGGAAAATTGGTCCCGGAGGAGTTCTAATCAGGGTACATTCGTCTTGCGGCGTGTCCGAAAAGCGAGACGCCGAACAACGCCACCGCGCGCCGTCCGGCGAATGATTAAAATTCTTTTCGGCCATCGCGTCCGGAGATCATTATTGTCGTGATCGCCATACTATTATCATTGACGAGACGATATTATTATTATTATTATTATTATTATTATACGGTGGCGCAATAAAACCATTGCCGCGTTACATTGCAGCTCGTGCGAGTACGTCATTCGCCGCCGCGCCGGTCGATTTCAGACGCAAACCTCCGCCGCCGTCGTGAGTTTGATTTGGACAATAAAATATATTACTATGATTTGCGACTCAAATGTCCTGAACACTTAATGCTATGTACAAACGGACCGTACAAGACGAGCAGGCTTTCGGATCGTTCGGAAAAAGGGTAAGTCGTGAGCGTAATACCGAAATGCACTTAAACTCTTCAACTATACCCACCCGGCACCCACCTGTAAGATACGCGGCACTCCTCTGCCGGCCACATCCTGAATAATCTTTAAGACTTCTATAATAGGGTGGGGGAAACTATAACGCACCTATCAGAATACCTACTTAATGGGAATCAATAATTTATAATATTTGTCTGTCAAACATGTTCACATAAATTAGTGCACCAATAATATTATTATAATAATATTGGAGACGTTAGATTTTTATGTTGTACCAGAAAACAAAAATACATATTATATTGCATGACGTATGTGAACCACACAAACGATTTTTATCGCTTTAGTGCTTTACACACTTACGTACACACGGAGACACGACTTTCATCCGGTGCTAAGACAAATCTCCTACCGATTGGCAAGCTACAACGACACAAAGTATTTCGATTTATTTTTTTTTTTTTTTTGGTTATTTGCGATCGAAATTTGGTATTATTATTTGCACCGTCTAGTGTTTACGTACACAGTTTCGTTCGGAATATTAACTCGAAACGGCGAGTTTTTACCGAACGCGTAATGTTTAACGGCACATTTCACTCATTAAAGGTCAACATATAAATATCCAATTGTTGTGCACGAACGCTTTTGTAATTATTATGTAAATGCGTCTCCGACGATCGTACGGCAAAGTAATAATATTATTATAAACACAATTAAACGCGGTTATTTCGGGGCGAGAGTTTGCATCTCATCCGTTCGCGGTTATTGTAATGTGCTTCTATTATTGAGCTATTTTTCGAACGCAAATTCTTATCAAATTTTTTCTCATCCCTTTGCAATCTATGCAGTTATGCGTGACCATTCGTCTCGAATTTCCCGGGGCGTTACCGGTTTGGGAACCCATGTCCCGGCGTTCCGAAAAAGTTTATCGGGACATTGTTATTTGAACCGGTTCTGAGTTTCTACATATTATATAGTTATGTCCCGAAATTTAAAATTGTTTTCACAATTCGTATTCCTACTCAGTTTTGCTTTGATCAAAATGCAATACCCATCAATCGCAAATATTATTTGATAACGAACGTCGGAACCGCATAAACCTATATTAACTAGTTTATAGAGTAAGATTAAAATATTACGAAAAAATTGCATAAAAGATTGTTTAAAATAAAAAAATATATTAGTTCCATAGTTCTAATAAATTAAACTTATTAAAACTATTTGTGAACTTAATATAATATTTTAGAGGATCGTAGTTGTATAAACACTAGTGAACCAAAATTGATAACTCGACCATCGACATTTTCAGAAAAAAACTTCTATAAATATATAGAATAAAAAAATCTATATTATGAGTTTTTATTTAGATTTGTTTTATTCAATCAATTGGATATAGTTTTTTATAAAATCGATTTGTTATTATGATTTTTGCTAAAAATATATTTTTTTTTGTAGGGGAAGGAAGGTTGTGCGAATCCCTAAATTAGGCTTGCGAATTCGTGCGAATTACGTGCGAAATATATGCATAGTTTATTTATAAAATCTATAACTTTGGGGGGGGGGGGTCTAGCCAAGAGTAGTCTTGGACCCGATACAAATAAACTACCTCCACCCCGGGTTTATATTTTATTAAGCGAGGTTTATGAACCTATTCTGCGATATTTTTGTGAACCTATATTATATTATACACGTGCGCATTATGATAATTTCCGCATACGACAGAACCGTCACGGAAGTACAGCGCGTATCACGCAACACTTTGGATTTCATCCGCCGGCCGGAATACATTACATTACATAGTTATAGTATTATTATTATTATTATTATTATTATACTTTCGTGTAATTTCGTGTTCCTTTCACTCGACGCCGCTCCGTTTTGCCCGCCCCACACCCGCGACTCAGATATTTTAATATAAATTATCTTTTCGTAATTATTTTAATAACTCTACAACGTGCCGTGAAAAACGAAATTATCCTCGTCCGGTCAGCATGCGATCCCCCCCCCCCCAATGACGTCACTACGAACCGTCGCGGTGCTAGCCCCTTCCAATCTGCAAACCGACCGTTGTGCGAGTCCTGCAGTGTCGAGCATAATAAGATAAATTTATCTAGATTAATTGTCTAGATAATTAATAATTAATTATCTTTCGTCTTATCTAGATCAATTTAAAAATGTATATATGACGCGCTGTTTTAGATAATAATAATAACGTCATCTTTTGACTAAATCATCGCTAGACAGATAAATATAAAATACAATATTTTATAACTAATTTAAATAGTAAATAAAATATGAGAACCAGTAGATACAAACAAAATAATAATAGTTACAAAATACAAAATATGCATGTATCAGAATAGGTAAGGCAATTTGTATGGATTTTCCAAAAGTTCAAAACGGGTAAACCGTAAAAATAATATTATTGTTATGATTTATAACTTAATGTACAGGCAATAGGATATTTTGCAATCGCGCACATAAAAGTTATAATGTTGTGTTAAAAGTTATGTATTGATTTTTGTGTAAGTAATTACAAAATCAGTTGACATCACTATGAAATAAAAAAATATATACATATTTTTATTTACCTAGATAAATTGCAATTATCTTTTATCTTGATATTTTTATTTTACTGAAATATTATCTCTATCTAGATAAATATTTAATTATCTTCTCTCGGCACTGTATGATAGACGTTCCATTATCACGCGTTGTCGACATATTGAATATAAAATTATAATATATTTCCTTACGTCACAATATCATGTGTGGAATCCCGCAATAGCTGAACAGCTATCCGTGATCTTGCGCTGATTGATTCATTTTTATATATTTAAATCGACCAGTAGGTAAATTCAGAGTGGTTGGGGGGGGGGGGGTGCACGGTTATATTTTTAACGTTGGCGTTCATTATTTCTAGAAAAAATTGAACGTTTTGAAAAATCTCAGTCCATTTTTTTCATCTTCGCGTGATGTCTGTTATATATAGTAAATCCACCCATCATCTCTCGGTTTTTCAACAACGAGCTACGTTTTTAATTTCATAATCTGGAACAGAATACCCACTTTCACAAAAATTGTTGTGCATAACTATTCAAAGTTTAGACGTGACTATGTCACACACATTTTTCTAAGTGCTTTAGCTGTGAACTCAACAATATTTGTAGACAATTTTTGGCTATTCTGTGAATACGAAAATATTTTTCTATATTCGCATTTTCGTATATTGAGGCACGAAACGGTTCAATCGGCGCTTTCCGATTTGAAACGAACGTGTGTGTTCTTACATATCTGAGGGAACAACAAATCGACTTTTATATCATCTGTACTGATGACGATTATCATAGTCACGACGACTGATAGTATGATCATGGTCGTGATAATAAGTAATAACCATAAAAACAATTTTCACTGAACGTTATAATTATTATTACGTCAGGTTAATAATAATAATTTATAGTTTTAAACTTTTAAAGTATTCACTATTGTCAAAATTAGCAGTTATTACTTTTATCTTCATTCGGTGTCCACCACTTACAAGTAGAGTTTACTTCAGCAGATTAATTAAAACCGTGTTTTTATGTTTTATTATATTTGGCGTGTAATAGGGAGATATTTGAGAAATAATAGTTTAATTAATAATAATTTTTTTTCAATCGGTGAAAGGGAGGTAGGACCTGAAAACACTCCCTCTAGTGATATTCTTGCGGTGTTACGGGAGTGTTTGTTTCGTTTAGACCAACAGAAAACAAAAAAAAAAAAACGATAACTGATCGTCCTCTCAAAAATTGAAATATACTCGACAGTGCCTCAAAACGAAAAACGTCACGTTATATAAACTTATAAATCATAAAGATTTAGTCGATTCATCCCACTCCCGAAAAAAAAAATACATGTGTTAAAAACAATTTATTATGATGCGTGCTGTGGTGCTTAATAAACGCTTTGCTATCGATTTCTCATTTCTCGAAAGAAACAAATTATTATTTATGATGAAAAGTCACCGAGAGAAATCTAAAAAGCATTTGGCGTACCTATTAACCTCAATAATATTATCGATTTTGACATGATAATATTTATATCGTTATTAAATAAATACGAGTATAAGTAGTTAATATTATATCACAATAAATCTTGTGCTGTAAAAGGCTCACTGCACTCCCATTTGAGGTCGTTATTATACTATACTGTCTATCATACGCACAATAATATTATATGACGAAAGTCGGGTTTGTATTGCCAGAGAGTATTGTTGTTAAGGTTTGGCAACATAATATACAAGAAACGAAATGAAATAGTTTGTATCTTGATTCTCGATAATACGAAAAAAAAGAACACTGTTGTCAAAAATGAAAGAAAATACAATCACATCCGAGGTACTATTTTAATGTGACATTAATTAACTATAATATTTTGAAAAGGTAAATATTGGTATAGCTTATAGTTTTGAACTAATCGACGATCCGACGTCAAATATTCTGTCTGTTTGCGCGTTGTATTACTTTCTTGATTTTTAATCAAGTATGTAGGTATTATGGTAATTGAAATAAAAAAAGTCTTGATTTTGAAAACTTCAAGAATTTGTGTAAAATACAAAAATAATAAAAATTTAACTCAGTAATAATGAATAGGTAGGTGGGTAATATTTTATTAAGCTAGCTTTAATATTAAATATAAAATTATTAATATTTTGATCCGATATCACACCCAAACTGTATTGCGTCCACAAAAACGTCGGCTCGAACAGTCCCAAAATTTCTATTTTGTAACTTATCTCCTAAACTATGATAGCTAGAAAGTTGGTTGAAAGCTCATTAAAAAGGTATTATCAATTAGATACAAATGATGCGTGAAATAAATTTTTTTTCAAAAAATTGTTTAATTTTTTCACAGTTAAAATAAAGAGTTCTTTTTCCGCTAGATTTTCATTTAGTGGAATAGATTTCCGAAACTGGAAAATGGAGATTTTGCTGTTTGGTGTCTTGTTAGATTCACGTTGACTAGGAAAAGGGCAGTGAAGATTTTCAGAACTTTATCTTCAATTGTTAATTCATTACAAAGCTTTAAAGCTGAAAAACATCAAAAAACGCCCAATAAAATGTGTTTTAATTTTTTTTTAAGTTCTGTAGTGCATTAACTATTAATGATAAAGTTCTGAAAATCTTCACTGCACTTCTCCTAGCCAATGCGAGTATAACAAGACCCCAAACAACAATATCGGCTCTCCGGTTTCGGAGACCTATCTCATTGAATGAAAATTGAAATGATTTTTTTTATCTACAAATGTTACATGAATATTGTAATAAAATACATATACAATATATTACAAACAGTTAATACATTTCTAAAAATTAAAAATCAAGAAAGTTTATATGCCGATCTCTGACTTGGCAAGCGTTTTCAATGTAGGAAATGTTATCATGCAGACTCCAATATTGTATGATTATAATAATATTATAAACGTGTACACAGTAAAACATAAGTTAATTTAAAAATAGTTAATTTCTACATTTTTAAACAATAGTAAACAATCGAATATTTTTTTGAGTTCTAATCGCGCCATAATTAATTTCATGTTTTTAAAGTATAGCCTTTCGATTTGTATCACTTTTTGGTTTGAAACCACTCCATCATTATTTTAAAAAGTTTACATCACTATTTTTAATAACATTCGTAAACTATAGTTATAATAGTCATCAGACGGTTTTCTTTATATTATAAGAACTAAACTTCTATTAGCCAAACAAAGTTCAAAAAATATTATAATCATATTACGAATATTAACATAAATTGCAGACTGTGATCATCATTGTGTCGCTGAAAGCTATACATATAGAACTCGCGTTTGAAACTCAAATAATGTGCGTACCAAAAACTTAAATTATAAAACACATTAAAAAGAAATAAGTACTTATTACATTTGATTACATACAGAAACGTACTATATATATATGGCCGGAACATAAAAAAAAAATCGTTTCTCCGTGCCACTTTCGTGTGTATAGGTAATCAAAAGATCAGATATTGCGTAAAACCTATACCAAAAATATGCGTTATTACATTTTACAAAGCGAAAAAATGTAGAAATTCTGAGCTTGTGTTCTTCTAATAATCGATTAGCTAAAAAATCAACAAAACTTAGAACTCGATAATATTTGGTTCGTACTTATATATTATGGAATGAGAATATTTTATTTTATAAATTCAACTATAAAGTCTACAGTTTTAGCGGTGTAACCAAATAAACTGGCATGGGGCTACACATATAGTCTTTACATATTTTTAAGCGACCCGTCGTCACAGTTATTCGTTTCTAATCTAAACTTCTAAAAAACAATACACTGTTATCAATACATAATATCAGATCAACGGACAATCTTATAATATACCGAACAGAATTATAAACTTTCGGTATCTAAAATGCGTAAAAAAATAAATAATAATAATTGGGTTACCGTGTTTGTGATCACAGTGACGTCATTTCCAGAGATGTGTCCGTTGTTTGGAACCTGCCCGAAACCATCGCCTAATTTATTTTTTACTCACCACACGATTGAAAAACAGAAATGCAAAAATTCTGATTACGTTTGAAACACACGCGCGCGCAGAAACACATACCGATGCATGCGTCCATCGCGAAAATAATATATTATTATTCTCGGACCTTTGAACCCTACCAAACGTCTAACAATATCAGACCTAGGTCAATGACAAGCTCGGACATCTCGAACTCAGATTTCCCAATCGTCGGTCGGTTACCTTTTATAAATATATATATACTAGCTGAATGACCCGGGTCGCCCGTGCGTAGTTTTTGCTTTCTCAAAATTAAATAATTGTTAAATCAACACATATTGTTGTGTTTTAAAGAAGAAAATAATTTATTTTACTTAATGCTATCAAGTGCTAAATAATAATAGTAGCTGCAAATTATAAATAAAACAAAACAAAAAAAAATATTTACAAATGATTCTATACTCAATTTCTCAATTCTAATATGGCTTACTAACTCTTAACTAATAAAAATGTTATATTTTAGTTTGTAGTTTAAAATTTCTTATTCCTACGTCATAAATATAGCGGTTGCAGTCGTGCTATGATACGTACGACAGTCAATAGTTATCTGACGTGGTATCGTGTCGAAACAATTATTCATATCCACCCGCCGATAAGATACACACACAAAAAAAAGGTCAGAGTCCAGGTAGACGGAAATCCTCGGACCGCGCCGTACCGTATTTCCCGTTATCGGCCGACTGCTATTGTTATTATTATATGAATATAGATATACAAATTACACGTAAAATTTTTGCCAATTTCAACCCTTTAAAATCAAAATTTTGAAAATCGGGTGACGTGGTGACACGCAGGAAGGTATTTGGAGCAACTCTGTGAAAAAAAATTGGAAAAAAGTTAAATAGCGTCGTCACAAAATTGGTACATAAAAAAGGACTGTTCTTTTATATATATAAGGATATATATATATATATATATAGGTTGTACCTGACCTATATATATGTGCCCTCTTTCGGGCCAATTTGTTACGGTCCTTGGCCCGAGAGTTTATCGTCTGCGCGACAGACGAGCGCAACGGCCCGACGCCAGACTTATCCGTGGCCTTTGTTTCTCTCTAAATCGCTCATTTAACACGCGTGGCAAAGAAGCAGAGACCGCGAAGATTTCGACTGGTGCTTCCGACTGCAAGGTTATTGTGTACCTGACGAGCGAGTCCTCCTCAAACTGTTTGAATGCAGAGTCAAACTGCTACGACCCGTGGACGGTTTGCAAACAATTTGCATGATTGCAAATCGGCATAACTTCTCGCGAGCTTCTCCTGATAACCTGTTTCCTATCCACCACCCACATCAAAAACAACCCTTTGGTCAGTTCACGGGTGCAATTGTAGACTCGGGTCGTTTTCGGGCCATAGTTTGAAATCGTCGAGTGACAGTATTTTTTTTTCAATATTGAGTTTTTGAAACGCAACGATAAATTTTACAACTATTTATTTATCATATTCATCGAAATAAATAAGCTGTACTCAAAATTTCACTTAAACTAAGCTCCTAACACGTAAGTACAAAATATTATTGCATTTTGACTTTGCTTTCTTCTAAAAATCGGAAAACGTGACTTTGTATCCACATTTTTACGTCTGCCATTTATATTATGACCACATTATGACTTTCCATATTATATTTAATTTCTATCCCACCTGTAAAAACCTCAAACGACTTATTGTATGAATATTAAATATATTAATTATATTAGTAGTCACTATATTAATACAGCCACCTACCTAGTCAATTAGGTATATTACATATCTATCGTGTTTTCATCTCAGAAACGGATAATAATATTTAACGGGCAGTGGCGTAATTAGGAATTTGTCTTATAGGGGGATAGACATTTTTTTACACATAAAATACTAAATTTTCAAGTACAGTTGTGAGTGGTATCTGGGAATACTATTTCATTAAAAATCCTTAAACTAATATATATAGGTACACAAAATGTATTAATAAATGTTGCTTAAAGTGAGCTCCTGAAAAATCAAGATCTTTACTTTATAAACTTTAACTCGCTTTTTATAATATGGAACTAATAATATTGATTCAAGCTAAAAACATTATAGGATTGCTTTGAAATATCAAGCCAATGTGTCAACAGTTCTACACAATTTAGTACCTATACAATATTATAATAAATTATTCAAAATGTAAAAATTGAATAGGTATATTTAAATTAAATTTTACTTTTAAATTATAATTATTAAAATATTAAATTTATTTTGTTTGTAATATAATAATATAATGTACATAGCTCTTTTTTTGTACTATTTATAAAAGAAATTCTAATTTTCTTGGCCGTTTAACCAACTCTTCAATCATATCATCAGGACAATTGATTTATTATATAGGCTTTGGGGGGGGGGGGGATTTATCCCCCTCATCATCCCTTAATTACGCCCCTGTTTACAGGTCTACACATTTATACGCATTGTGAACGCCCTTTGTAAACGATATAATGTTGTAGTTAACTCTATTCAAAACTAATAATTCGAGAAATTGTGGGATAGTTGATACAATTTCAAATGCCCCTTACACTGTACAATATGATAATGAGGTGTTTAAAATGTTATTACATTTTTTATGAAGTCAACCAACAGCTTAAAAAAGATTTTTCGTGTATTAAAAATTGTTATTAACCTTATTAAGGATAAAAAAAAGGTTGAAAACTGCTGAAAAATCTAAAAACGGTATTCATTTTTAAATAATGGAAAATTCAATAACTTATTACATGGGGTTTAACCACAGCAATATCACTTTTAATATAAATTATTCTGAAAATGTGTACAATTTACATGAAATAAATGACTGATAAACGACTAGTGTTAATATCAAACATTCGAACAATAATAGTTAATGTGACAATTCGTTATAATAACGCTATAATACGTTACAGCGTAAAATTATTATGACGTAATCAGTTGTACAGCTCTGCAATGTGCCAATAATATTTAACAAATAATTACCGAAAAATCGTAACTTATAAGCACCATTTATGTAGGAACAACACGTGTTTCTGACGTACAATGTACCAAAGTCCAGACACGCTTTAAACGAACGCACTAAAAAATAATAAATCACTTATCCATAATAAATATATGCTAGCGTTTGTTATTTAATTTATAATTCAGGATGATAAAATAATATGTTCATTCACACTGCGCCCGGCCGAAAATTATTTTTAAATGTCTAACATTAGCGATTCGGTTTAGATTACGTTTGCAGGAATAAAGTCGTCTGAACGATTAAACGCACAGATTTTACAGCCATATATTTAGAACGAAACTACGGTTAAAAGTCATACAATTTAAATGTGCAGTGTTCTCAAAATTGAAAATAACGATGAGTTTCGATTAAAATTAAAATTATTGTGTTTCAAATATCAAAAATGATCAACAACTAGATAATATGTTCGTGTGTTAACGTTTTAATACTTAGGTAATATTGTGCAATTTAATGAAACTGTTTTTTCTATTACATTACAGAATATAGTATTTATTGATAGTGATCAATTGTTAATAATTATCATACTCTCGAGTATTACACGCAGTAAATAAACTAAATTTTCGAATTATAATCGATTTAAACATTAAATTTTTTTCTGTGGTTACGCCACAAAAGTCAGTTTCTAAGCTAGAATAAATTAATGTATGTCAGAAGGATGGTACATATTTTGATAACAATAATAGAGATTTAAAATGAAAATAACACCTCCCTCTAGGCAATCGGTATTGGTAGGTATATAGTGAATTTAGTTTGAATACAAAAACACTTCTACGTGAACCCTTAGAGGTTAGGTTAGGTTATAGAAGTAGGTATACTATACTCAGGAGACCTAGCTATAGAAACTAGAAAATAAATACGTAGGTTTTGATTTGAGATTTTCTATTTCGTGTTATTTGTTAATGATTAATGACACTGCCGGTTCTTCGACAAAATAACCTACATATATACCTACAAAATTAATGGACTGAAGTCGAATTTATTTTTCCTTAAAACAATAAACCATATAGTCAGTAATAATTTAATGCATTTCGGAAGAAGGAAACTTCAGACCGTCCGTAGCGATACATTTCTCACACTGACCATACGTTACGCGCACCACTCTTCGTAATAGTCATAACGCGTATACTATAAATAGTACCACTGCGCTCAGTAGTTGGGCGCACACTAGTTGCCTCCCGAAGTCAAAAAGGTCAATAATTTTTATACGAATTGCCTCCCCACCACATACGAGTTGCCTCCCGGCGTACCCTTTATCGTATTGAATATGGTCTAGTACTAGTAATCTTCTAATAGCCAGGTAATAAATACACAAGAGGTTCTAAACATTTTCAAACATAAACATGATAATGAAAATAAGTTTGTAATTTCAAAGTCGTAATTTATGACTTTTGTTATGTTTGATATTTGATACGATTATATCTAACGACTAAACATTAAGATAATGCATATTTGGCCTATCATTTTTGAACTCATATATGGGCAGAAAAAAGTTCGAGCATTCAGCGCACAACCAATGCATGCGAATCTTTCCATAGCAAATTTAATAGCTATTTTGAGTCTCCGCGTCCTAATATATATAAATTTATCGAAGTTTTAAAACTAATTCAGACTGAGACTGTAATTTTAATACAAAGTTCTAATAAGCCTAAACTACATGGTCGGTTACAAATTAGAAACAAAATAATTTTCATTGATACTCAAATAAAAAAGCTGAATGAAAAAAAAATATCAAATTTTGAGTACCTACAAATATTGGCTAAAAAATATAAACCTAAGCAATGTTATAAATAATTTTTTGTATTTTACCTATTTTATTTGACTTATTGACTAATTGACTTATTATTTTTATATAAATGTCGTATATCATACCTAAGACTGAAATTTTTTAACTGAACAATTTTATATTTTTAACAACCTAATGACTTAGTATAAAACAATTTATAATGTACCTATAATACATAACACATGTGTTATAAAATTATAAATAAAATTATAAATTAATATTTGTTTTATATTTTTGTTGTTTATATTATTATTGTTTTTAATATAATTTTATTGTGTACCTATTTTTTGTGTACATGTACCTATTTAATATATTATATACCTAAGTCTCATATTTTTGATAGTAATAAAATATAAAGAAAATAAAAAAATAAAATTTTATATATTCATCTATTTATGTCGATTTTTTAGTGAATTTTATGAACCACTACTTAATTCTATACAGGAGGCAACTAGTGTGAAATTCTTGGGAGGCAACTCGTGTATAATTATGAACTACCTGGTCATCGGAGGCAACTAGTGTATATTAACTTTTATATTTACGATAAGGATGGGAGGCAATTCGTATATTTCGGGAGGCAACTAGTATGCTCCGCAGTAGTTCTAATCAAGTATTCGGGGCATCGACCGTTGGTTTAGGTAAATTATATTTGGTCGGTAAGGCTGACCTCTAACGTACATCACTTTTGTATGTAAGAAAACTTTTGCCGCAGCAAACCTTTACTTGACAATATTTGAAACGGTATTTAAGCACAGCGTACGTCGACGTTAAGTATATAATCAATTAGTTTTGTTTATTCGGGCCATTAAACGTTTGCTACAATCGTTAAATAACTAACATATAAATCTGTAAACCAACTCTTAATTAAATGTATTATGTATTATATTATGTGTGATTTAGAAACTCCGATATCACCAATACGAGGTACTATCTTAGTGGTGAATTGGGCCAAACAATTTTGTAAATGTAATTAATTATTCATGTATTTATTTTATCTATTTTTTTTTGCCAATAAATATTACCTTATCTTATCTTATTCCCGGTGTTGTCCAAATGATCACTCGGTCGAAAATGTACGCTTAGAGTTTGATTAACTCGACCTGCAAATAAATTGGCACTATTGATGAATATTGCGTGGACGGTAGCCAAAAATCCGCTACTATCGATTGTCGGTCTTCAACGCGAATATGTCGTGTCATAAAAGAACCGAGAGTTGCCAAGACAAAAAATTAAACCGCACACCGCCGACTTTACGGATGAGACTCATCAATTACACATGGAACCGGCAATCCATTCGAGCCGTCGTCGTCGTGGAAAACCTACATTTCTCAAGACGGCGTTATATAGACTTCTCGAGCTCCACGAGGATATCTATTATTATATACCCAACGACCTACAGTCACAATATTATAGTCTCATACATTGTCGAGGTGGTATATATACATATATGAGGTAGGTAACCAATGCGTCGTCGTCGAGATTACAGCGTAACTTATACGTCGTGTCGTAAAGTCTTGAAATTTGAGACCCGTGCCGGATTTCGAAACGGTGTCATCGCAGGTCGATCCGATTCCAAGTGCAAGAAATTTGTCAACTTACGACGTCGACGAGAGCGGTATACTGCTACCTATATAATACGAATAATACTACACGGAAGACGCACGCGTTGAAGTTTTACGCTCGATCGAGAGGACTAAAATATAGTGCGTACACGATATCGTTGTAATAATATATAATCATTAATCGTCATCATATGTGCATGCGAGACCCGGCATGACTCCTATAATATTTTTTTTTTATTAAATAGACTATTCAGGGCATTAGAGACATATTGAATTTTGTATACATTAATACATTACATAGATATTAATATGATGAGACATAGAAGAACATTTTAAGATATAACAGATAATGAAAAAAGAGCAAAAAAGAAACAACGAATTCACGTATTGGCCATTGGGTATTATATAATACTAGCTGTCCCACCCGGCGTTGCCCGAGTCAAAGATGAAATAAGTAAGTGATATCAGATTATTAGACACACGAAAAACATCGCAATGGTGTGGCCTGTGCCAAAGATTTGTTTTTTTTTATAAATTTATTTACTAATTCCTATTAATAATTATAATAGTTATAAGATATGTAACCATTGACAACCCTATAAATAAACAGAGATTATTCATATATATCTCATCAAATGAGATTCAGTTTTTCTAGAATTTTTGGTGTATATTAATATGTACGTAGGAAAAACTGTTACTGTAACTAATAACTAATAATTGTAACCAATAGCAACCATTTATAAACAAAATACAAATTTTCGATTTTCATCATGAATTTAAAAATCCATGTGTGAGCACCTCTTTAAATGGTACTTAAATATACTTTTTTACGATAGGAACCTTTTTCGTAATATAATCTTTCATTTAAAAAAATAATTAAGACAATCGGTTGAGTAGTTTCCGAGAACATTAGAATCAAAGGTTTCAATTTTCTGTTTTATACATTAAGAAGAAGATATGGTTTACATTTTATTTATGAGATGAGTTTCTAATAGGAACTCAATGAGTTTGAAGACGTTTTTGGGTTATGGGTCCAGTATTTCTGCTAGGTAATCTGAGATTTGGAATTTTTCTCTTTCCTCGTCATCAATATTCTGGATTCGGTTAAAATATGTTTAGCTGCGAGGTATACCCCACAACCTATACAAATAGTGATATTGGCCTTCTTTCTTCATTAAATCAAGGCGTGTCCTATTCTGAGACGATTGATGGAAGTCTCATGTTGGACGGGAAGAGAAAAGGCTGAACGGAGTTCTTAATTTCGTTTAGTTTGGTGGACATTTCATTCCATTCGCTTTGACGCATCAGTATAGTGTGCCATCATCATTGATGATTCTCTTTATGTCGTTGTAGGAGAAAAAAGAAAAATTTCTCACTTAACTGCACAACAATCAGGCACACACGTTACACACACTCCTATAATGTTATTTTTCTACGATTATACGACACCAAACTATATCTCACGAACAGAATTCATATATTTTTTATTCTAGCATCGCACGTTCGCCGGCAGTAGAAACCGTTCTAAACTTTGACCCGTGTCGACGATACCCAAGTCTGTACTGGCTCTATATTATTATTATTATTATTATTGTTCCCTATAATGTACACATAGACAGCTTTGCACACCACTCGTTATACAATAACAGTGATGGTGATCGAAAATAAAAATGCTCGTGGGCAGTAAACTATACCCGCTACTGTTGTAGTACCGGCGAGATCAATTGCCACGGCGGCCGCAATTAAATACATACGTCATACGACCTTTGGAGCTGGGTGTGCATTATTACCTACTTATTAAACGAGAGAACCGTTTGCATAACTTCGAAACTACCCGATTCGAACCGAAAACGACCCGTCGCGCTCTATGCCGCCACCGCGGTAAAACAATAATCGTTGCCTCGTGATTAATGCGTTGTGTGTGCTGCTCGACCGGCGGCGGCTGTGGCAGCGCGACGGCTCTCCCGCGGCCCTCAGCGAGACGTCACTCACATTATTATTTTAACGAGCCATTCATCACACCAAAAGGACCTCACCTCCAACCCCCCCTCATCTCCGGTCCCCACCCGTCGCACACCACGTGCATGCACGCGCCACAGATATATACGCATTACTTTACTGTATACCTTATTTCTCGATCCTCGAGGGCCAACGATCGTCGAAGCTTGGTCGTATCCCGCCGTCTTCGCCCTTGATTACGGAGAGACTGGAACCTTTAGGATTTCGTCCGTTCCGCGGTCCCCGGAAGAACGAACGTGTCGATTACAGATCATGACCGATGTAATTTAACGAAAATGCAATATTAGTGAGCCTACTCTCAAAATGTCGAAACGAAGTCATTTTATTATAAACGTACCGGTGATTTTTCGGATCAAATGAGATCCATAATCAGTAGTTCGATAAGATTCTATGAGGATTCAGGTGTCGTCCCTGTAGGACGACACCGCATGTATTGTACTAGGTACTATCAATCGACACACATATTATGCAGAATATAACAATATACGCCGCGGCCGTATATGTATACAGAGGCGGTGGCGCGGAGAGGGTTGGGCTGAGTGGTCCACTCCCCCTCCTACCTAAATTTTTCTTGGCCACCCTTTGGGGCCTCCCTTGACCGCCTAATCACAAAAGAAAAAAAAATACCTGAAGTAGCCAGCTGTATACCAAGATTTATCCATTTAAACCTTGGTTGTATACAACAGTCTGTGACATAATATGTGATAACGATTTATTGATAATGAAAAAAAGTTTTCAGCTACCGCAGTCTGTTTAAAAGTATTATTTCCTTATTATTTATATTTTTTTTTTCTATAATGAAGTACACGTTTGTAATGTAAGTTTGTTGAAAATGATATATAATGTTTAAGTGTATAAATAATATATACCATTATACCTATATATATTATATTTATTATCAATTAAACAAGAACCAATTATTATGTGGACATTTAATATATTATGCAACATAATCTTTTTTCAATAGGTAGTGCGTTAGCCCCCGACCTATTGCGCCTACGAGTGGGAAAAAGACCACGGATTGGCACTTTTTTTGGCTCTACCAAATTTTCAAAGGACCCCCAAGATAAAATTCCTGGCGCCGCCACTGATTATATAGAACGGAAGTATCGCGTAGTGGGCTATTATTATTATAATATGTTCCTTCCGGCTGCTCTTCGTCGTCAACTCGAGCCGCAGCGCCATCGCCGACTGCCGCGGACTTGAAAAAGAAAACGTACATATTTACGAGTGAATAAATCGTTGCGCGGTTGTCGACAAGGTGGAAATATTATGCTTCTTTCGCCACACAGCTAGACGACTTTTATATTATGAATATGGCGTGCTCGTGTTGAACATATTATTATTGTGCCGCAGGGTGTGGTGTGGTTGAGATTTAAATATGACGCAAACGAGACACGCGATAATACCAAGACGTAATAGTGTCTCCTTGAAAGCGAAAAACGAGGATGGTTGGCGGTGCCTCAGACGTAACGTTGCTCTTTTTCTCCTTTATGTGTTATTTTTTAATTTTTTTTTTTTTATACACCAAAGCTTCGAACACACAATAGCTGCTGAAGGATCACAAAACGAGTTTTCACAGACAAAGAGAGAAAAAAAATTAACGCGTTTGTTTAAGAAAGCATTCTTTTCGTTTGCACGATTTCGAATAATATTAATCTCGAGTATTTATTCCTTTAGAATTACGATTATTTTGTTAGTTTTTTTTTTTTTTTTTTAACGACCAACCGAGACTAAGCAATAACGTATTACGTTCACGAAACGCGTATTATTATCGATTAAGTTTCTCGTCGTAGCCAGATCAACAACTTACAAGTGTACTATTAAAAATCATATGTTAACATTATTATTTACCATTTGTGCTAAACTATCGTCTTTGATGTACTTACACTGATATCACGAAAAACAGCTCAAGCGTTATTGTGTACGCACATATTCGAATCCAAATCGCTATATTATAAGCACTTAAATCTATTAAAGTTATTAAACCCGGTAAGATTAGTTTTAATTGTCTTTTTAACTCGAGAACTATTTTACATGTTCCAAAGTTTCTTGATGCAGCGAACAATATAATATACTTTAATACTGGCAAAAACATGAATAATTCTTTGAGTAAACGATTTTATACAAAGATAATATTTATGTAATAACACACATATTTTATGAGGACGGGACTTTGACCGGTCGTTAGAATCAATAAATAAAAATTCTCAACTTTTCAATGAACCAATTGTGTGACGGAGAAACGTAAAATCAAAATCAAAACTCTCGATACTATATTATACAGCTACCGAATGCACGAGAGACATTACAATAATACGAAAGAAGATAAATATAAAAACGTTGACACAATTTCACAGTTGTATAACCCGCTGGTAAACATATTTGCTCGTTATCGATTCAAAGCACATTAATATCACTGTCACACTAATTTCACGATAGTAACATTTGTAACAATACCGTAATATAGTTTAAACTCAGTGCCAATCAACAAAACTCATCTAGTAATATTATACTGAAACACTATCATTTTAATGGTACACCATAAAACTCGTAGTTCGTATTGAAAATAGTCATCTTTATAAGTTTTTAACCAGCGCCTTGAAGAAAAAAATAGTAGTTGCACTGAATGGATAATTTTTAAGGCCAGTAAAATTTTGAAGGTTGTTTTTAGATTCCAAGCAGAGGAATGTATTGGTTTTACAATAAATTATAATAAAATGTAAGTATTATTTTTTTTGTCATCACTTTTTTGGAGTATAACATTAATTGCAAACTTCAATATTTTGTTCAATGGTGGTTTCTAGTAGTAAATTTGATAAAGTTTGGTGGGAGATGGTCAAAAAAGAAAAATCTTTAGTTTATTTAAATCAAAAAATATATAAAGATCATTATTATTTATAAATGACTAATATCTCATGACGAAACTTCACTATATTTTGTTAATTTTAATTTATCTATTTAATCTATTAAACTTAATTGTACAGATTATAACAGATGGTCTAATAAAGAATTATGTTTAAAAAAAAATTATCAATAGCAATATAAATATAATATTATGATCCTTAGAAATATAGACTGACTTAATATCACCTCTGTCAGAATCGTTGTTCTCGTGCAATGATTGATCATTGAATTATAATTGAACACTACCCACTTTACAATTATCTACTTAATGACGAGTTCCCTAGATACCTTCTATACAGCAGAGCGAATTCGTTGTTTTGTTTTTATGTTTTATGAAATACGCGTACAAGCACATTTACCCGGCGTGAATACATTTCTAACCGATTATCATTCTAAAACAATTATTCGATATCCGCACAATGGCCGTGGTGTGAACTCCTGTCGATAAAGACAGAAACGTGTCTATTATTAAATTCTCAGACTACCACATGCGGACTGACCCTTAACTTAAAAAGGCATCACGACGCCTTTGGGATGACTTTGATAAATTTTACTCGTGTTAACATTTTTATTCTTCCGTTATATATATTTTTAATGTAAAAAACAGCACAAGAAGTTTATAGATACTACATTTCGCAAATATAGGCAAAGTTAAAAATAACGTGAGACGTAATGCCTTACACAGTCGTGGCAAAAATAAACTTTCAACAACGTTAGCCATATGGGTAGAGTAAAATCAATTTTTTTTAAATAAAATAATACATTTTATAAGAAAATTGTTTAATACATACTATATATTAATCCCCGTTGAAATTTAAATAAAAAACGATTTTATTTTTAAAAAATTCAAAGTCGAGCATAAATAAATACTAATATGCGGTTGACATGCTTACATTTTTCATGTAGGATATCGATCGCACATTTTTTTATGTATAGACGACGAGGCCGAATACCCACGTGCAATACCTGAAGCTTGGGGACTATCAATAAATTGCGCGTTTCTCTCCGTCTCTCCGTACGCATTTATATGAAAAAATAAAAACAAAACAACGTGACGTATTTAATGTCGGAATCATAATGCGATAGACGCTTTCCGACGTTTCGAGTCGTTTCGGGAACGTGATGATGGTTAATCGCTTTTCAAACTCAAAAAGAAGAGAAATCCCGAACACGCCTCGGTGACCCCTGATGCAGTACGAAAAACACGGAGCGATTCCCACGAGACGAAAATCTCAGTCGCTTTCAAAGAAAAACCTGACTGCACCGAGGTCTCGTGTAAACAAATTACAAATCAATTTTATCTTTTCCAGACAAATTTACGGCACGAAACGTATACAGCATTTCTATATTATGTCGTTTTAAAATGCACAATATTTTATAGTGTGTTACGAGTAACCACGAGTAACCAAATAATAGGTATATATCGGTATTAGTGTACTTAGTGGAGTTCCCAGGAGTGATGAGGATAGGGGTTACCCCCCACCCCCACCATCAGATCAAGAAAATTATTTGTTTATACTGTCGTTGTCCATACTAATATCATAAATTCATAGACACATACCTATAACCTGTCAATATGGTTAAAAACATTAACCATGATATTATGACCATTATTATTATATTATTTTTTAAATAACGCACCGTTGTCTGTGATACGGATCGTCATCATCAGAGGAACAATAACAAGCCACTAGCAGTGTATACCAAAAAAGAGTATATCTGCTATTTTAATATTAATTCTTTATTTACAGAAATAATTTCCAATTACATTTTTTATACAAGTTATATAATATGAAGTATACGTCATAGTGTTATGATATATTATAATACCTAACAACCCATTCGATAATTAAAAGTCGTGATATTGTACAAAAATACAAAATAAACATTTTTTATAACTTATTATATTAATTTACCCTTTTGGCCTTATTATTCTTATATTTTGTAAGTTCTTAAAATCTGAACTGAAAACTCTGTTAGAGATGAATTAAAAAAATCAATATTTTCTACATAATTCCCAGCCGACGTTAGAATATTTGACGGCGAGTTTGACATGTAAGATGTGTTTTTTCTGACAATTTTTCGAATTGATTTTTAAATATATGTTTTGAAGTATTTCAGGACAATTTATTAATCATATTATTTCTTAATCTATATAAGTATTTTAGTTTTATTTGAATAAAACGGTTTTTGAGTGACAAGATATTAAAAATGTTTGACTCTACTTCATAGCCGGAATGTGGAGTTCTGATGACAAAACATTGAAAACATAAGAAACAAATAAAATTATTTTGAATTTTCTCCAAGCTTTGTATGTGAGTTTTTAAGTATGGATGCCAGATAAGGAGTGCATAATCAAAATGAGAACGGACAATAGACTGATATAGAGTTTTTAATGCAAATAACGACTTTGTTCATATCGATATCATTATAACAAAGTTATGTTAGTGATACATCATATCGAAGTGTACAAAATTGTACTATTTATACTTGTCCACCTTGATTTAATGATTACTGATTAGTATTATTATTTGCTAGAACATAGTTGAAACGTATGAATCTATAAAAAATATCACTTTGAGGGTTATTTCAAAGTGGAACCTAAAAGATTTAAAAAAACTTCAGAAGATGAAAACGATCCTCAAGAAGTGAGAATTAAATTTGAGTTTTAAAAATTTGTTTTTGGTGAGGTCACTCTTAGGACCGCTTCTTTTCTGATGATCTATTTTTAAAAAATGTTTTTTGCTCATTAGTCATTATAGTGTCTAGGGCCTACAACAGTTTTAATCCGGACCTTCTTTGAATCCCCCAACCATTTTTAAATCCTGGGCACGCCACTTCTGTATACCTAAATATATATAAAATCGATTTTGAATTATAAAAAAACTTTAGTTTCTCCTCGTCGGGAGGACGTAGTATTGTACATTGACATTGCGAATAAAAAAATTCAAATCTCAAAACGATTTCACAAAACTATCAATTTTAAACAATACATTTCTAACCGTGTTGATGGTCTCCGCGATGGTCGATTGCCTTTTTAAAATATTGTTATCGCACACGTACTTTTAGAATTTACGAATAATAATAGTTATAATTTAGTATAGCAAACGGTGTTGTCAATAACATCATAAATTAAAAATCATCATCGGTTGTTACTTCCCAGTGTGCATTATATTTTCAATAACAACAATGATGCGTATAATATATTATATATATAATATACTTACAGTGTTTGATCGATTATTGTTAGGTAGTTATTTTTTTTTCTGTGGATTCCAATTTGAGCAGTCGAACAAACACCTGAAAATAGTATAAGACAATATTAACAACGAAAAAATAATCATCGTACGAAAAACATGTTCTATTTGCAATTATTTTTATCTTATTTAGAATATTTTCCGAACTGTATGAACATTCAAAAACATTACAATAAGAGTTTAGACAAATGTTAGCATTGTTTTTAAATATAATTATTGTATACTAGTAATTGTAATAATAATCCAACTAACATTCTGATTTTAGATAGGTAACAATTTTTTAATATTTAGACTAGTTCTAATACGAATAAGACGACCACTTGTTTGTGCAACATATAACTTCATAGAATCAATATTTCTTAAATTACCTAAAGAGTCACATCAAATAGTTTACAATATGTTTGTTATAAAATTAATTTTTTTTTTTAAGATAAGAAGTATGAAATATTATTTACTAGCTGATCCCGTGCACTTCGATGCCCATTAAAAAAAATAATAATATCAACTCTACTCTCTTGTATATGAGTAATATGTTTTATTTTATAATATAACGGTTAAAATATACTAAGTAATATTGTTACAACAATATTCAATTTATTTTGGCAAATTATCAGCGGAACATTAAAAAAAAAAAAAACCCAAAAACATACAAAACTGTCAATATGAAATTCTCAAATCCGATTAAAACTTTGAGTGCCATATACGCATGTGCACGTGGAAACAATTAATATAAAAACAACAATTAAATAAAAATAAACAAATATCAAAGACGTTTTTCTGTTCTTTCAGTGATAAAAAATAATAATAATTTCTTTAGCACTAATTATTATTATTATAACTCATTATCATAATTATTATTATTATTATTATTATTGTTATCATAAACCAATAGCAACCATTTATAAAAAAATATTTCCATCGTAAATCTCAAAATCCTTGTTTGAGCAGCTCCCGGGGTTAGACTCTCGCTTTTAAATAAGCCTTATTTTATTCCCTGGTCTAATCCTTCTCCATCTCAAATTTAATCGCATTCGGTTGAACGGTTTGGAAATGCATAAAGGACAGACAGATAAACAGCCAGACAAACAGACAGACATACAGACAGAGAGACAGACATTTATATATATAATATATATAGATACTGGTTCATTGTAGTTGTTTGAACTTGAGAAAGACTCAAAGATTGTAAACTATATTTTGTAGTATAACTAAAAGATATTACTATTTTAGTAACATTATGATATTAATGATAGGTTAGGTTAGGTAAAAGTAATGCAATTTGTATAATAATATGATACGCTTAATTTTAGAGTTAGACATTTTACGTGACACTTCAAATAGACAAAGTTTCTGTGCTGGTTAATATTCTTGTTTGGGAACTAAGTTTACGTTGTTTAAAAAAAAACAGTTGTATTATATGAAATTAATCTTACTGATCTTAACGCCATACTTGTTGTACTCATAGATATAATACATTATACAATAATGTGTTTTGCGGTGTAAGACAGGTTTGACTTTCGGCGAACAGTAATGTTACTTAGCTTGGATTAGACTTTCTTAACATTGATTCTCCAAGATTTATGCTACTAAGAATCAAGTTAGTTGGTGTGTTCTCAAAAATAATAGAACGTGTGATTTTTAGGGAATTTTTTTATCAAAACACACTTTCGTTTTGTCATCAGCAAAATATGCTCCAAAATACTAAAACAGCACTATTGATGGTTTGGTCTGCGGTGTGCCTGCATATACCTACACTACATAGGTAAGAGAATAAACGAAATGAAATACATTTTTTTTTTCGCAATATAAAATTTATACAATCTTCTATGAAATAAAAAGAACTTTATATTACATAGTATGTAAAAACAACGCAGAGAGTTTAATATTATGGTTTCTAGAAATCCTTTAATATAAACCAGGGAAGCTTTTTTTAAACTTAATTTAGGACAAAGCTCTTTAGACTCATTCTTTTCTCCCTGTTCAATTCATGATTATTTATATTTCTATTATTTTAGCACTATATTTTCAAACGCCTTATAACCATATGAAATCCACAAAATAGTAGTCTAAATTCTAAGTCACAACTTACATACTTTTGTTACAATATACAATGATAGCGATTATTATCTAAAAAAAATTGATGTTGTCACTTGTCTATACGTTAATATACTAATTAGTATATGAACCTGATAAATATACAATATTTTGCTGACTAGAGACTGATATTAATTAAAAGGCTTGTGTGTAAATGAACGATAAATTGTTGATATATTACCTACAGATGTGTTAATAATTTAAAAGAATATTATAAATAGGTATACAATAAATCAAATCAAAACATTTCGTTATTTTGGTTTCTAAAGTCAAACTATATAAATTGTAGAAAACAAATCAAACATACGTTTGGTTAAATATAAAATGTAATTCACTACGCAGGTGATATGAACGCTCATAAAAGAACTAAATCGTATGGTAGAAAAAAATTAATACAATTCTAAAGCAGACCTTTTTTTTGAAAGTCGATAAGAATTCAAGACAAAAAGTACGGCGAAGGTGCATGTTTGCATAATGTATTCAGTATTATTTGTACGCCGAAGAAACGGTTTTTTATTCGTATTACTCTTATTATACTTTAATCTTTCCACGATCGTCTTGAGTTAAAAATGTCCATTTTAAACGTAACGTTTAATGATGATATGTGAACACCACCGCGCGATGTCTGAAAATAAGATGACTGTCATCGTATAAAATAATTTTCGGTCAACTACAAACAGTCGCGGCTTATAACAGGTCGTCATAATATTACGTATATCACATTGTGGCTCTTTTGAATTCGGTTTTCTCGAGCAGACTGCTGCTGTCTGCTCGACATATCTCTGTCCGTTTCGATTTTGCACCGCGGCGATGGTATTCAGTTTATTATCGTTGGCTTTTTCCGCTCGACATAATATAATAATAATAATACTATTGCGGTTAGCAAGTCGGTCGGCATTGCCATAAAATATATTATATTATAGCTAAAACATTAATTCTCCGTCGTTGTGTATACATAGTTTTGGGTATGCGCGTCAACACGCGATGACTAATTACTGCGTTATATTGTCTAAACGGTCAAAACTATTTACGTACACGCGTTTCGCGGAGGCGGCGGGTAGTAACCATTTTCAGAGTAACAAGAATACACTCGAAAACGCATCATCAATAACAGAGTTTGGATAATACCACGATATAACCGCGTATACCTAAAGGTACCTGCAGCGGCTACCGCACGCGGACGTCCGAGACTGCTGAGCTCCAATTATTCTGCCGTTGACGGGGTTTATCCCGTAGCCGTGGCAAAGTATATTTTGTATTTTTTTTCCTGATTTTCGACGGACGACTCGAGTGTGCGCGATAATTTGAGTAGTTATTATTTTATACAATTATATTAGTTAATATAACAGGGGTGGATAACCCAAACGATCTTGCCGGCCACTTTGGAAATGCATTACGATCCCGCGGGCCACATATTTTTTTTCGTATTTAAATAGAAAAAATGTACAATCTGTATACAAATAATACAATAAGTAATTGTGTTTACATTTCAGCGGGAAACATATAAAATAATTATATTAGTATTAATAGAAAAAATATTTTTTTTTTGTAAAAATGTTTGATAAATCTCGGGGGGCCTCAAAACTTTCCAAGGCGGGTTACGGGTTAGACATCCCTGTACTATAATATACAAGTACGCTTTAGTTATAGGCGTGGAAATCCGTAGCACACAACGCAAAACATCTTCACGCGGTTGTTTGTTAACATAATATTATTATCTGAATATTTTATGTTTTACCATATTATGCAATTTACGCATAGAGTGCGTCATTTGAACGGCGGCAGTGTTTATGGTTTCGTATAGGGGTTATACGAATATCATACAAAATATTATAAGAACGACGGAGATTATTTTTTATAATAATATCCTTATGAAAACATTGAAACCTTGACATATCCGAAATGTAATCAATTTTCGGTCGAATGATGCATATATTGTATAGGCTGAACCCACTAGGCACTTTACGTGAAACGTTTGCTACATTTTAGCTGCCCTGCTGAAATGTGTTTTCCAGAAGAAAAAACCACTTCATTTTATATAGGACCGAAAAAAGCTTTCCTGTTCCGGCCAGAATTTGAAAAGAAACAAAATATCGCGTGACATAAAAATACCTATTGCCAAATAGATTATTCTACATAATATTATAATATAATAATATGCCTGTACGCGTTTTATATCGTACCATCGATGTGGTTGCATACGCATAAATATATATACACGCGTAGAATAATGCCACTGTATCGCCAAATTGCGATGACTTCTGAAATCAACGTCTCAAGTTGTCTGCACTCATCCAGTCTCCAATCCGAGTGAGGGTAAAAAAAAAAAATGCACATACTTGAATCGGAACACCGCGATTGCCAAAGTACTTTCCGATTCAAAGCGTAATACTGAGAGTTTTTTCTTGTTTTTTTTTATTTTTAATAAACGCTCAGGATAAAAAAATGAATTCGTTAACCCGCCAACCAGAAAAGCGTGCGATATCGTGGAGAAGTATCGTACATATATGCGAGTGAGGTATGATGATGATGATGATGATGATGATGATGACGAAGGTGATAAAGGTGATGATAATTTAATAGCGTCCGAAGGGAACGTCCGTATAATATATTATGATCCTACTCGGATATACGGATCGATGCGTAAACGTATCTGAGTGTACAGAGTGTAACAGAAAGGACCGAGACCTTTAATTTGTCTGATAATATCCTATTATCGACTACTGTACACAATGATAAGACGTTTAATGCGATATATCTTAAAATCGTTTTGTTCAAACGCTTATTATTAATCAGTTTATTGTCTTGAACGCATACGACTGGATTTACCTCAATGCTTACGGGACCATATACGATCTCTCGAGTGAAACGGATCGTGTATTCTGGACCACCGTTGAAATGTCTGCCTCATACTGTACACGCGTAGGCGTATTACAATAATACAATATGCGTTATGTACAAAACAATAGTATCATACATATATGCGAGTGAGGTATGATGATGATGATGATGATGGTGGTGATGGAGGTGATGATAATTTAATAGCGTCCGAAGGGAAAACGTTCGTCCGTATAATATATTATGATCAAACTCGGATGTACGGATCGATGCGTAAACGTGTCCGAGTGTACAGAGTGTAGCAGAAATGACTGATGAGACACTTAATTTATCTGCATGATATCCTAGTATTGACTACTGTAGGGGCACACAGTGATAAAACGTTTCATGTGATTTGAGTGAGATAATATTCTAAAATTGTTTTGTTCACACAGTTATATTGTCTTGAAAGCATTATCACGGTTTCGCTATATATGCATCATTATTTTAAATCACTCAAAGCGGCCCCGTATATTTATATCTGTTTAGTTCCGACGAGCTCCGCTTCTTATCTTGAGTCAAGTCCGTACTGTAAGTGAATCGAAACCAAAGAATGCATAGCATATACACCCAGACTTCCAAGCCTATCGTAATAATTCAATTATTGTGCTGCATTTCTCATATCGTGCAAGTCGTCACATACTAGCTCTGAACATTTTAATCGTTTCGTGCCGTGCCTACAACTGAACAGTCCTCCGGTTTCCAGACACATATGACTGGATTTACCTTAATGCTTACGGTCCCATACGGTCCATCTCGTGTGAAACGGATCGTGTATTATGGGCCGCCTACCGTTGGTATTTCTGTCTCATACTGCAGTACACGCGTGGCAGTAGGTATTTTTTTTTTTTAATAGAAATCAAAAAAAAAATATTATATTGTACATCAACATTAAATTTATTAAGATTTGATTAACCTACCTTCTGTGTAAGCTTATGCAGCTTATTCCGTTGGAGATAAGAAGCTACGATCACTGCCAAATATAGTAAATAAAAACCTAATATAAATATATATCAATTTTAAGATTCAAAACTGCAAATTGAACAAATCCAAAAATCTGAAAACTTAAATTTTTAGACTACAAAAAATGTTCTAAAAAAAACAAAAGTCTTGTTTAATGGAGAACAATGTTATCGATAAATAAACAATTAAAATAAACTAAATTATGTGCTAAAGGTACAGGTACAACAAATAATTTAAACAAACTGGTCTATGTTAACGTAAATCATTATCGAATTCCAAGAATAAATATTTGTTTGTCAAGCCTTTCATATTTGCTATTTCACTCCCAAGTATCTTTTTTTTATTATTCACAAGGCATAGAATTGAAAAAGTTGGACCCTGATAGTCCACAAAATGCTGACCAAAAGATTTATTCGAACATTTTACACTCAAATCATACTTTCTCATTTCTCTTTTGTTGCTTAACTCCTTATGATCGTTGTCTAAATTAAATTTCTTAACCAAGTACATAATAGCAATTTGTATATAAAAACCTTACTGGCAATACACCAAATTTTTTATAGTTTGTATTCGTATTTGTAGAGTGAATTTATTCAGACAAATCCTAATTATATTGTTTTGATTAATTACTAGTGCATTTAATATGTTATCCACCCCATACCAGTGGACCACATTGAAAATTGGATTGATATAGTGCAAAGTAAACTATTTTCAATGTTTGTTTAGGTACTATATGTTTTTGAGTTTTACCATTGTATAAGTAATGAAACGTAGCTTTCCTAATAAGTTGTTAAAATGAATATTCCGTCTTAAGTTATTATCAAATATAACACCTATGTAAGTACCGAATTTTTCAACAATTTTAATTATTTTGCATTTTTGCGGATTACAAGTTTTGTTATTGACGCCGCAGCCACGGCTATTGCTAAATAGTGTTTTAGTTTAAATCTGTCTTAATAATCGAGAACGGCGTAACATATAAACACAGCTGCAAGTATATTACAATAATAATATAATATGCATTACGTACAAAGACCTTTTGCGTGCGTATAATATAATATGGTATACTGTAATCGTAGTCGAGGACGATAAAACTGACGTCCGAAGGGTCGTCGGGACATCGTCTCTATCCCAACATAGACTACGCTATTCTTATTACAACTACGCGGAGGTATATATTATAATATTATTATTATAGTGGTGTGAGAGGAGATTCGCCGATGCGCGAGACCAATTATTATATCTAATATTATAATGCCCTTTTGTACGGCCCTGCCGTGTGTGTGTGTGTGTGTGTGTGTGTGTGTGCAGATATTACCACGTGAATAATGCGTTCGACGAGGGTAGAATATTGGCCAGTTGAAACGGCCAGTTGATGAATTGTGGGCGCGATACGACTTACGTGGTTCTGATTTGTCGGATGAACGAAGACAAATAGTATTATAAATCGTTTTAACGCGATATTCCGCCGTACACCGACCGACGACATTTCACGGCTGACCGAGTATTGACTGTTGACAGTATTGTTATTTTTTTTTATTATCTTAATCGACTCGAGACGACCGTCTAACGTCACGATAATATATACCGTATGCCCAGTGTTGTGCACATATAACTTAAAAATGATCTCGTTAAGATAACAGATAAAATAAAAATAAATTATCCAGATAAAAGATAAGATAATCTTGTTTTTATCTGGATAAAAAAACTGATAGTTAAATACCTAGTGTTTATAGGTTTTTAAATTAAATTATATTATTTACACATACTTATAAACTTATGTTTTAGATAATTTATTGTATTATACAAAAATATATTGTAGACTAAATTAATAAATTTAAATTTAAAAAAAGAATGTTATATTGTTGTATATTGAACATTTTAAATTATCTGGACGCTTCATTTTATTATTTAATTAATTTAAGACACAATATTCATTGGAAAAAAATCATGATGATAAAAAAATCAAGTGAAATTAATAAAACAGTTATCAAAGTATCTTTTGATAATGATATGATATGATCGTTGTTTATTTATCTAGATGAGATAGAAAGATAATTTGAATTTATTTTATCTATATAACTTATCAAGATAAAACTATCTAGATAGCGGAGAACACTGCGTATACCGCATATCCGGTAGTTGTTGTTATTATTATTATTAATATAGTGGTAATGCATTTTAAGTTTTAATTCTTCGATGTTCTAATCATTTTGTTTTAAACTTGCCGATGATGAGAAAGTCACAACGTTATGCCGTAAAAAGAAAAAAAAAATCATTACTTTTACACAACAGTAAAATTCATAAGGCCATAACATATAATAATATAATAACAACAAAGTGCCTGCAGCTGATAGCATTCGAATGGTAGTAATATGGTCGGTAATTCCGTATAATCCACGTTAATAGATGAATCATGAATGCAATTATTATTACACAAACGCTAAAACGAATATTATATTATTGAAAGTTGTCGAAAACATAATATGTTAATTGAATAAAATCCTCATTTGTGACGACCAACGCGTACGGTATGCTTGAAATAGGAGGGGTTTTTTTTTTTAAATAATCTTGTCCGTTTAAATTTATCTTAATATATCATGCAGTTGAAATGCATAGTTATATAATCCATTTTTCATTTACATTAATGAATTTAAAATATTTACAAATATTCATCATCCGTATTATTTATAGGTAACTTCAATTTTTTATTATTATTATTATTATTTGCCTGCTACGAAACCTTTCAGTTCAATTAGATCGTAAGTAACATGCTCGATCCTTTGATTTATTTATTATGTTGGTTGGAAGATATTTTTTTCTATATTATATTTTTCCACTACCATGCCGTTTGAAATAGTGAACATTCTTTAAAAATTAAAAATACAAAATCATTAAAAAAAATTCGAGGAACTCACTATAATAATATGCTGTATAGTATAGATTTCAAGTGTACTTCGTCATCAAGTAGGTCACTCTAGTCTGCAATGGACTGATTAAATGTAAGTTTCATGATAAATTATCGTATAGGATAAAACGGTTCTGAGCAAAGCAACGGGCGTAGACTCAAATCCATTTCAAAGGATATTTTATATTAGACTTGTATATAACTATTATTAGTATTTCCTCAATTCAGTAGGTAATGAATTAATAATTTCCAAAAACGTCACATAAAACGTTAAAGTCAATATCCCAACACAATTCGTAAAGAATCGTATGAAAAGGTTTGTGCGGTATGAGTAACTTGAAATTAGTCTAAATATTATATAAATCGTACCCATAGAAAATAATAATATTTAACAACTCAATACTGATCGAATAAAATCGAAGAAGCTCTCCACTTAATAATCAACGAACCAAGTACCACACCCTGCAGAATACAACCATATGGCTTTCATATCATAATATCTTTCTAAAATACTACGCAAGACCAACCAGAATTTATAAAAAAAAAAAAGTCAGATATGAAATATAATTTATAGTTAATTATGAATAAAAGTCTCGAGATATAGTCAAAATATTAGTCCAACAACATTTTCCACCTCATACAACGTAAAAATGGTTGCTAAGACTTCAAATACAATATGATCTTAAATCCTAATACGTAATCCCTATTCACGTACTACAAATTATTAATTTTAATTTGCGAAGCGCTTGAATGAAATATTTTTACACTGAAATTACATTTAAATATGTAATATCTTCCGGTTGCTCCATAAATCGTAGCTACCTACCTTGTTTTTCAAACTCGCGAAATGTCTAACCAATAGTGCCGATACGAATACGAATAATAACTAATTATAATATTATGTTATAAATTGTTTTTCAAATCAGAACCTAACCAAACTTTAACAAAAAAGATTAAAACTTGTTAACAGTGTTAAAACACGGTGAAAATGACGAAAATAGTACATTTACCATGACAGTAGTTCAATTTTACTTTTTATAGTTGTTCATCAAATGCAGTACAAATAGTCACTTCGTTGATTTGATTTACGAACCAAAAAAACATGCCAAATTAGATAGATTCGAAAATTGAATAGTTTTTAACATCACTTTAATATTATCATATTTTGATCTTAATAATATGCTCCTCTACCGATAAATCATATTTCTTGGAACGGATGAAAAGCACGAAATCCGTAGCTATCAAGACCTGCAAAATGACGACAGCATTACAATGATTAATATTCATACGTGTTTTTTGTAGTTTATAATGTTTATAACCGATGGGTATATGTGGAATTATGTGCACTAAGAACGTGTTAAATATGCACACATTTATACATTAAAAATTAGAAAAATATGCGTTGAAATAATGCTCTAAAAACCTCAAAATATGTAAAAACTCGTACTTCTTTACGCAAACTTTGAGCATATATTATAAAACAAATGCTCAACTAATTTTTTAATATATTTTAAAAACGAATGTAATGTTTAACAATATTAATAAACGTCTTTATATGTATCTTATATTTATAATAAAATAATAATTCTTAAATGAATGTTCCGTTTTTAAATAGCAGTAGGTAGGTGCAAAATAATTTTTATCTATATTTTCATCATCATTTTAAAAATAGTTTGACTTGAGAAATAAAAAGTATATTATTTGTAATATTTTATTGTTGCTCTATTTATTTTTTGTATTATTGATAATATTATTACTGAAATAAAAGTTTTCAAAAAAAAAAACCTGCAAAGACTACAACAGGATTTGCATTTTCTTAAGTAACGATTGTTCCGTACAGGAGATGAATTGAGTGGACTGTATAATTAGTTCTACTCCGTTTTGGCAAAAATGTGTTTTGGTAAAGGAGTGTTTGGTTTAATGGAAGGTGCGCACCGCGCAAGTCTTGCTACGGAGTGGTAGGATGGAAAAACACACACTGAACTACTTCGTACTCCGCACTCGTAGTTATAGGCATGGTCTCGTCTACTGCGTCGCTGTCATTGGTCGTTGCGGGTGGTCGCACGGCGGCGATAAGGCTGGTCGCCGCTGCTCTCCAAGCCATGTCCACAACGCTGTGTCGTCGTAGGTCCGTGCGTAGTCGTGCTGGCCGTGACCATCGTGACTTGGTGGCGCCGCGGTCTGCGCGCGCGATGCTGCTGGCGCGCGTGCTGCTGCCGGTACGGTCGGTGCCGTGTTCTGTTTCTGGCCCGGAGGCGTCCGCGGGTCGGGCTCCAGCTGAGTCAGGAACAGAACACGGCACCAACGTCGGCTGCGGCTTGGAGCGGCTGCGGGTGAGCCGGTTGGCCGCCACCAGTCAGCTGACGTCATATTATGTTATCCGTCGCATAATATGTAGGCCACATCTTATCGCTTTTGCTCATCCGGAGCCCATCATGGACATTATAGTGGTGCATAATGTACATTTAAACTTATAATACGTAACTTTAGAATATACGCAGGTCATCGAGAACGGTTCGATTGAGCAAATCTGTAGCTAACGTGTACCTATTATTACAACCGGTGCTCCTTATGACCAGTCTGACCCGTGCTCTACGATGTGGTACATAGATCCGGCCGGTACAGCCTCCCGACGTCAAACGTGCCCTCCTTGCGGCGTTTTATTCGCGGCAGCCGATGATCGACCAGACAGAGTGCTGACCGACTGTATTCCGAATCTTCAGACAGCTGACGTCATATTATGTTATTCGTCGCATAATATGTAGGCCACATCTTATCGCTTTTGCTCATCCGGAGCCCATCATGGACATTATAGTGGTGCATAATGTACATTTAAACTTATAATACGTAACTTTGGAATATACGCAGGTCATCGAGAACGGTTCGATTGAGCAAATCTGTAGCTAACGTGTACCTATTATTACAACCGGTGCTCCTTATGACCAGTCTGACCTGTGCTCTACGATGTGGTACATAGATCCGGCCGGTACAGCCTCCCGACGTCAAACGTGCCCGCCTTGCAGCGTTTTATTCGCGACAGCCGATGATCGACAAGACAGAGTGCTGACTGACTGTATTCCGAATCTCATGCAACGTATTTTGACTTAAGGCCCCATAGATATATATTTAATAATTTATTACTATATTACTTTAAAAAATATTGTGATAACATTATCAGAAAATACTCTTCGGGCGAACAACGATTATATAATTGGAAACAATAGATCTCACTCGGTAGAGTGTTTGGCACAACAAAAAAAAATCGTTAAACTATTTAAATGACACGCTTAAAAACCGTAAATAACAATACCCTTCCCCCTTCGGACAAAAAAATTGAAAAATCGGGAGACGCGGTGACGCCGAGGAAAGTATTTGGAACAACACTGTGAAAAAAAATTGTAAAAAAGTCCGATAGTGTCGTCAGAAAATCGGAACATAAAAAAGGCCTGTTCTCTCATATAAGGACTACTCCTGCGAGACCCAAAACTGCATCTGTCGCCAATACTATTGTTACCGATTACTCGTGTAATGCTCGCGGGGAAACGATTTCGTTCACTCGGAACGAGTGTGATATTATAATAATAATGTGACGTGTATTATATTGTTAATATCGTCGTTATTGAAATGTAAACTTTCGGAGCAGCATAATAATATTATGATTAACAAACTTTTGGTTTTAATTCGTTGTTTATGCCGAGTAGACGCATAAATAATATTATATTGTGTGCATATCGTCATCGTTGTTATTGAATGCTACCCACACGTGAGACGATACGATACGGGATTTACTCGGAAAACAACGGCCCTGTGTGTTTTTTGGTAGGTTCCTCGTGACGCGATCACTATCGCTTCTTATTAGTATAGGGGAAGTATTGTTAATAGTCTAAATCTCATTTCGGAGTGACGGAAAATTATTAACACCGTGAACCGCCACACGAGACGCTTTTCGACTGAAATCTATCCATTTAAGAAAAAATTATGAGTACGATTGTCATAATACAAATGTATGTCAGGGCGCAACTCCTTTCGCCCAAAAATTACCTTCCTATTTTCGACCGAGAATGATAAAACAGTTTCCTCTTTTCACCTAAAAAAAATTGGATTCTTTTCGTTCAAGGTTTCACGTTTAACATGTTGGAAAACACTGTCTTAAAATGATAATGACGTTTGACATCATGTCATAACGATACTAATCGGAGTAATAGGGAAATGTGACAATCTTGTCCGGTATATAACTGATATCAGTATTCTTATCAACAAATTGACGAAATAAATGTAATGTTATCGATGTAGCATATTATAATAGCTAATAACTAATAAGTAATATGATCAAGTTGCAGTTATTCATTTTAGCGTGTCGTTCACTTTTGAACTAAATAGTGGATTGCGTTTTTTCTTGTGATTATAGTGACTACATTTTATAAAAATGGAATTTTTAGAATATAAAAGAGCTGGTGCTCGTATGTTTTTTTATAAAAATTGTAAGTTCAATTTTGGATCGACTAATAAAAAAGACAACTCTACTCGTTGGAGATGTGTAACAAGAACGTGTGATACAAAATTATACACAGATAAAATTAAAGCATTTACTTAAACTAAAATGAACTAAAATTAAAAACTACAAATTCAACTGTACAAAAGAGGAGAGTTAAGTTGGTATATAAGTTCATTAAATCAATGGCATTCAACTATACAAAAAATGTAAATACAAATTAAATCTATGGCATGACTTAACTTTTTTTTAACGACGTCATATTAACAATTATTAATGACAAATACCTAACTATCTGTATTATATAATAATAGTTATTTGTACACAAACACAATACATTTTTGGAGAGTAATAGAATTCACCTCCTCGTGGTGCTCTCCGTGTTATGCTAAATGGCTTTATTTAACTAATTTTAAAACAGTGCTTTCTAAAATGTTAAACGTGAAACTGTGGGCGAAAATAATTATTTTTAGAGGAAAAGAGGAAACTATTTTATCATTCTTGGTCGAAAAGAGGACGTGGGCGAAAAGTTGAAGATCATTTTCGGGCGAAGGGAGTACCGCCCATGGTCATATATCGGCAAAAAGACCCTGCAGGCGTAGAAGAAATTCTATATGTGGATCGACGAATTTAATGATTTTTCTCATTGATGAGTGTTAATTTTTTAATTTTTTTTTGTATCTGTCCTTATTTTGGGGCAGTAAAGATTAATCGAGTATTCAACTGTTATAGTACGTAGTGTTTCTGGTAGCGAATTGAATTACATGTGGCATATCGAGAAGTCAAAAGTGAAGAATCCAAAAATTCAACGATCACGCAACACGAGTAAAAAAATATTAAACTATTGATGAAATCTATTTTGTTTATTTTTGTTATGAATTTTTTTTCAAATATACGACAATTTCCGGAATCCAATTAAACAGTAGTTTCAATAGGTTCGTAGATTTGTTGAACGTGCTTCATAATAATAATATATTATGCGTTATATAAGTACAAACGCGTAAAGAACACTTATCAATTATACGCGCAGCAGTGATAAAAAAAGGACAAACGAGTTTCATTGTAAAAGCCGTTTTTGTTTTTATTCACATTATGATCGGGTTAGTTATATAATTGTTTTTAACGACGTACGATACGAGACCTATGAAAGTCATTTTAAGGGGTGTACAAAATTATTGTTATTTCGACGTTTACGTTCACGCCGTTCCACAACAAAAAGAAACTATTCCACACGATAGACAATAATAAAATATGTGATTTTATATTAGATAAACTACGTGCTACAACCATATACCTGGTACCCATTTTATTATATTGCATTATTTTACTGATAGCTTATACAATATGCACTGCATATGCACGTGAATGAGCATGTAGGTCATTATAATATCTCAACTGTGTATTCTGCATCAGTTACAAGCACTAATATCGGCCTACCTATCGATTTATTTGAATCTTTTCGTTTTGTATAAATAAATAAAAACATCTTTAAAAGGACATAATATACTTGTTTTACATAAATGTTCGTGAATTGTCCACGTATATACAGAGTGATTCAAAATGTATGCTACGGCCAATTAGTTGAGAAAAACGTATGATACAAAAGTTTTTTGATTTAGAATAAAACGATTTGTACATTTCATAACTTTTTACAATATTTTAGGTAGGTAGGTTTTGGGTGGTCAACTTTAGAAATTTATAAAAAACCTATTTCTCAAGCATAGATATTTGCATTAATTAATGTTGTTGAAGCACTAAAATATATTAGAAAAATGTCTTCATATTATGTTTGAAAAAAATGTATAAATTCCCATTTGAGTGTCTAAAGTTGACCCTTAAAACTCCCCTTATGTATTGTAGTAATGCAAGAATAGGCTGCGCACACAATATGTACATATTTATCTCTTTTCATTTACATGTGATTTACTATATGTACATATTGTGCATGCACTCTAGATTACTACCTTCTTATATACGTACAGGTATACACACACAAATGTATATACACATGCATACATATAAGGACTTGATTATGTATTAAACCAACTTACCCTACTTTGACTGAATGCTTACCAGGTACTTGATGGATGAAAGAAGGAGAAATAGGTTTAATATTAATTTACTTATAATTTGATATCAATTGACAACACAACTATTATATTAGAACTATTTAATAAAACACACTTAATATTAGAGATATACAAATATTACAAACAACATATATTGTATGGCTCACCACGTATGTCTGTCCCCGAGGGTGTACGCAGGGAGAGTGATGTTGTGTGGATCGAGGCGATGGTCGATGGGTATCGTCCGAGTACAGATGGGAGACATTTATGTATGAAGGACATGATAATATATGACCACAGATGTTTATTATAATATAAGCATCTGTGTGACTGTGTTTTATATAATATTATAATATATATTATGTAGAGGAACATGATGATAATACTCTTCTTGTATTATTCAGCTATGAAGAGTGGCTATCATTACAGTATTGTAAAAGATTATAAATTGTACAAATCATTTTTAGATGTTTATAAATCAAAAAACTTTCGTATCATGTATTTGTCTGTATTTTAAATATATTTTATGTGATAAGATAGCTGTAACGTCAATTTTGAATCACCTTGTATAAGTTTATCTATTCATTTTACATTTGTATTTGAGTGTACTAAATACATTAGATGAAAATCATTCGAATTTCACTAAATATAATATACATAGACGTACAGAAAAACATAAAAATTCAACTTCTAATTTCTTATTATTTTTCCAGATAATTTCCAACTGTGTGGCTCTCACTGTGCTAAACAGTTTTAACGTTCAATATTAATTTAGTAACTTCACTTTATTATGGAGCAGTGTTTCTCAATCTATTTTTACGACGACACCATTATTTGGATCCATAAAAATGAAGACACACTTAAAAACAAATGGATTTTTGAAAAAGTAACAATAATTATAAACCTATTTAAATTATTACATTAACCATTGCCATTTTATAACAATATAAATTAACACATTTTTTGACGACACGCGTCATGGTAATAGTGTGTCGCGACGCACCGGTTGAGAACCACTGGAATATAGAGTTTTGTACTTAATGTAAAAATGTTAACTTATTTTTTTATACTATGATGATAGTATTATTAAATTTATAGTTATTTAAATATTTGTTTTAATGTAAATAATATATGTATGTAAAACGAAAGCTTATACACGAGCACAAAGTTGAATAGATTTATTCTATAATTACCTACTGCTAAGTACTAAGCCATCTTATTTGTGACTTGCAAATAATACAAAAGGCAAGTGGATAAAAATATACCCTCGTAGAATTCCATTTAATAACTGCCTACCTATTTACGTCCAGATCTAAACGAGGCATTATAAGCTAACGCAAAAATATGAATATACGTATAAATCGCACAACAATCTATAGTTGAAAATGTGTCATTTAAACATCCTGGTTTCCATCTCAGTTGCCGTTGAATAAAATACGACGTTGTCCAATATATTTAAATAATTCACCGCGTTAGGTGGATCACCGAGTGTTTCTCGTGCATTATGTAGACACAGAGGTAAATATGCCACAAGATGATATACCTTCATACGTGTTTACTTTAACCGAGAAATACGAAATATACACGACGGAAGCAAAATAACTCACAAGAACAAAATGTTACGATTTAAAAAAATATTTTGCATTCCGAGCGGAGCAAATGAAAAAATATTACGTAGATAGTAATTATTATAAAAATCGACCTTCCAACCAACCTGTTGCCCTGCTCGTTCCAGTTCGAAAAATTTTAAATTTTATAAAATATAATATAAAGATCGTATATTATTTTTAAAGCATCAACCAGACCAATATTTTCGGGGGTGGCACACATTGAGAAAAGCTCACAGACCTTGTTGGGCTAAAACCCCACCCCACCCCCTTTCACGCTCCTTAAAATAGCATAGTCTTTTCAAACCTATATTTCAATGTAAATAGTATTAGTATAATAAATACGGCTAAACAAAATACAATTTTTGTAACTATTTTAACATAATAATTTTTTTGAGAGTAAATTATATTCGTTTAAAATTTGTCGGATTTTTTAACTATTTGTAATATCCCTCTCCATTAAATGGAGATCAAAATTGTTGATATTGATAATTTGGTGAATCGTTGCTATAGCATCATTCGAAGCCGCAATGATATATAGCTTGGTAAATATTTTGCTGTACAACAAACAAATTATCGGTAGTATTAACTTGAAAAAATCCAAATATAAAAGAAAACGGCGTTAATTTGTTTTTTTGAAATTTGACATTTTTAATATAATCTTGCAGGGGGTGCACAAGTCCTCAGGTCCCCCCTCACTCTCTAGTTGCGCCAATGGAACCAATTCTATAAAAATAGGACATCAAGCGAATCATTCATTAATAGCTCGTTTTAACTTTGGTCGTACAATTGTTACAAAATCCGAAAAATACATTACATTTAAATAATATTACAGAAATATACGACAAAACAGTTTCCTCGTCTTAAACCACGATTTCTCGATTACCATTTTCCGGGAGCGTGCATACGTCGACTGGGTTCTGGGTCACAACGTAATTGTTTTTATGGCATCGCCGAACTTGTCGACCTGCAACTATATTTAAACCGGGTCTCTAATTCTCTACATTATATGTCTGAATGACGTGACTGAAAACAATCTTAGAGATCTGTAAGAAAAAAAAAACGGATAATACCGAAAATCTTTTTTTATCACAATCATACACAGTTGGTAGGCATATTATGCGGCATACGAGTATTACAGTTGGACAACTGCAAGAGCAATAATAATTGCAATAATAGTATTAATTATTATTAATATGCCATTTTTGTCCGTAGTAAATCTTGACAGCATCAAACTTTCAACAGCCTATACTCACATTGGTATTATATTAATTATTATTATTACGCCATTTTTGTCAGTAGTAAATCTTGACAGCATCAAACTTTCAACAGCCTATACTCACATTGGTATTAGGTTTCTTGTCTGTCGTGTCTGCAGATATTATAACAGTCGTGCAGCCTGCAGTGGTTTCCCTTGGACATAGTTTGGCCTTTGTCTGAAAAGTTATAGCAAATATTCGCGTGAGAGCCCATATAATGACGGAATCGATGATTTGCTGTCAAATTTAACGAGGTGAGGTAAACTGTAATACGGCACACCAGTAGCGCAACTATACTAGAGACTTCACTTAAAACAGAATTAGAGGAAAAAATTGTAAAAACTATCATAGAAACACGGTCAGGAGTTCAGGACTCCGTGGAATATCCGAACGTATACTCTCCGAACACACTTCATAGCGTGTGAAAAACAAGTTACTTCCGACGAATCGAATGTGTTCAAACAATTTCGTGGACGCAATTTGTTGTGGACACTCCCTGACACTTCCTGGTCCCCCTAAGTTTTGTTTACACCCCCGCCCTCTTTTTTTTAGATTCTGAGCAGAGCGATGAATGTATGGATTTTACTAAAGATCTGTGTTTTATTTTATTTTTGTGCGTGTGACATTACGTATAGTAATCACCTTTTGTAGTAATAAAAAATCTTCGAATTTTTAAATCGGCATTCTTTCTAATAAGAAAGTGAATCAAATTGGTTCATATTGAGGAGTCAAAAGTAATAAATTCCAAGTAGTTTTTAAAAGCATTACGAAAACCGAATTTTTATATTAACATTTTTTATACATCATACAATTTTTAAAATATTTTTACTCTATTTTTACTTTGATAGGCATAAGAAACTTTCGATTTTTTTTTTTTAGTTTTTTTTTCTATTAATATCAATAAAAAAAATTTCGCTGAGTAAAAAAAGTTTAAAATTTAATACAAGGTTCATTATAAATTGTTTCAATAGCAGTTCAAAAATATTAAATACACATTATTTTTAAAAAAAATTACTTAAAAATGTTAAAAAAAATTACGTTAATAAACAAAAAAATGCATTTATAGCTAAAAAATTCCTAAAAATACAAAATAAAATTAGAATATTCTAAATCAAGGGAGCACGAAACCAATTTTTAGCTAAAATAGCATTGTATTGAATCTAATGGGAAAAAATGCAAAAGTCATCAGTGTTCTAGCTAACTGTATTTATAAGTATTTGTACTTCAAAATGTACACATATAAAACCAATACGACCATTGCAGCCGTTAAATGTCAATAATTGCATTATTACATAACCCATGGCTGAGCTACATACACAAGTACACGTAAAAAGTGTTACTCTGATATTGAGAAAATGGAAATTTTAGTTTGGTCTTATTCTAATCATTCGCGTGGTTCACAAATTCGACGACCAAAAACGTTTTTTCCTTTTTATCAATTCCCAGTGGAACTACTACGTAATATATATAATGTATTTTCAGTCCTTTATTTACCAGTATTTATTTAAATAAATCCATTTGTATTCCAGACGCATGTGTTTATTTTTTCCCCTATCCCGCAGTAAACCCGCCGTATAATATTATCGACCTACGCGTATTACGCCAACAATTGTTACCACAATATACCCACATTAGAAAAATATCATATATTATGTATTTTATAATCAATAATTTTTATGGCCGGCCGTGTCCTTTTCCAAAGGTTACAGGTACATATATGGTTGCAGTGAAAGAACGACCATAGCCGCGGATCACCAACCTCAAAATAAGGTTAGGTACTATACTGAGTAGTGATCACATTAACCACAGTAAAAAAAAAAAGGTTAGGTGTCATGGTACGTGGTAAAAAAAAATAAACAAATGGTACAAAATAAAAAAAAGGAAAAGTAACCGCTCCGCTGTACAGTATAATAATATGAGCAGTCGAGTGTAACTCGACGTTGAGTCGGCCATCATTGTAATGGATGTGTTGAATTTGAATAAAACGACGATTCTGAGCGGAGACGGTCTGTCAGCCTCTTATCATAACATTATTATGAATATATCGCTATATTAAGATGCCACCCTCAGAGTTGAAGATCTAAGCTTTTTTTTTACTATATACAAACAGTGTAGGTATTCAAACACGAGGAAAAAACATACACTCACACACACACGTCGTTGTAAAATCAATCCGATCGTCGCTCTGCTCGGAATCCCGAAACTAGATAATATTATTTTAAACTCGGTTTTTTGTTCGGATCGTTTTAGGAATACAAATGAAAATATTGCACTGCTATAATATTATGATGCAGAAACAGGCAAAAATCTATCGTTATCTGCAATAGTCGAACACGTATGATAAAAAATGACGAAGGGTCGATGTCAAAAACCGCGAGAAGAACGCGAGATAGGACATATAATATTATTGTATATTTGTACAACAGACGCATAAATAACAATGATAACAGTGAGGTTGAACCCATTTAAAGTTGTATACGTTATGCGATGAATACGCGTAGGTGAAGGGATTAAATAAGTACAATTTAATAATGAATAATAATACGTAAAGCGTAATCCGCAGTAGATTTGTCTCGCGTGAAATATGTAATACAGACGACTGCATCGTTTATATTTGCACGCGTATCACGTATGTGTGTGTGTGTGTGTGTGTGTGTGTGTGTGTGTGTGTGTGTGTGTGTGTGCGTACGGTGGTTGACTTAAAAAAGTCCAAAGGCGAGCATTTTATCCAACTCCTTCATCATTTTAAATCTCGTACACCTTCGCCAACCCCTTTGTCTCAATTAAAAATTGTTATTAATGGGATTTTGTTTATACAACAAACTGGTCACCACCGACCCCGACCCTTCTAAAAACGCGTGTAAAATATGACACGTGTGTGGGGTGTGTGTATTTTGAGGTTGCACGAAATCTTGAGGATTATACTCGACACACGAGTTTCTAACGTCGTCGTATTTCAGCTACAATTAACTATACACGCGGACAGACCGCGTATTAAAGTATATTATTATTAATCACACGTTTATAACATCAACCGTGGTACATTATTACTATGTGTAGAAAAGCGGTACACGCGGGGCCGTCCTTGGGATTTTCAAAGTACGGGACAAAAATAATTTTCGAAACAAAGTTTCCTTTTTTTTTTTTTGAACGCGAGGCCTTAAATCTGAGCAAAAAGTGCGAGGCCCGGGGCCTGCCCGCCCGTTCCTAAGAACGGCCCTGGGTACACACTCCCCGTGAGCTTAGATATTATGTGGAAAAAACAAAAATACTAACAACATCCAGGCGCGGATATAAGGGGGGAGATCTATGGGGCTGAAGCCCCTCCCCCCTTAAGGACTTAAAATATTTCAAAGTAACCTTAATTTTTAGTTTATTAATTAAAAAGTAAAGAGGACCAATATACTGCCTAAAAGTACATTATAATGTACCTTATTACACTATATTGCTTATTGACATTTAGAAGTGATATAAGTCCTTAATCGTAGCGGTTGGTTTGAACAAAAATTAGCGACGTGCTTACGTACAAATGGAGGTCGGTGGTTGAGACTTTGTTATGTTGCTACTAAACCGTGTGAGTTCTTTCAACTATTTAAATATTTTACACTTTTGCACGTGTAATTATTACGGCTTGGATTTAAATTCCTTAAAAATATTTAAAATTATCTTTAAAAAATGCTTTTTTACGACCTAAAAATTCTAAAAATGCCCAAAAGAAAAATATTTAACACGACTAAAAGTGTCCAACCATTGGCCATTTTGAAGTTAAAATATAGAGTACTTGAAACACATTTGTAGCTTGAAAATCATCGTGTAAGACGCTCCAAAAAAAAAATGCAAATGCATTGAAATCCGAGCCTTAGTATAATTATATAATAATATTATACGCAATAAAAGATAATGTTGTTATTATTATTATTATTTTATTTTATAATCTTATGCATGTATGGTGCATTTTTATTCACTATAAAAACTTAAACGTATTGCCTATGCGTTCATGTACTTGAAGTAAATTTTTCGTCTAGCCCCCTCCTTTTTTCATTTCTAGATCCGCGCCTGACAACATCCCATAAATGCGGGTACTGTCTACTTCCTATATAATATATAATTATATCGCAAAAAAAAAAATCAATACCCTTTTAATATTATCTCGACAAAGATTTACTGTCATTATTCGGTTTTCGTAAATTGTTGCATGCGCTGCAATTGCAGGAAGATTTATACGAGACGTCGGGAAGTACGAGGGCACTTTTACATTTATTGCGGTGAATCTGCGAGGAGTTAAATATAATATATACAGTGTGATCCATTTAACGTAAGACAACGTTTTTATCAACAAAAAAAATATTTCTTTAAATATTTTTTAAGTTTTTTACTTTTTTGAATTACAACGTACAATTTTAATTTTATCATCCAAAACAGAATATTTTTCTGAGTAATTTGATACATAAAAATCTAATTTTGAACTAGTTGTTTTTGAGTTATAAGTTTTTAAGTTTAGATTGGCGGAGTGGTGGACCAACGTTTGCGGGGTACCCGCTACCACCCCAGACTGCTCGTCTAAACTTCAAATACTTATAACTCAATAACAACTCGTCCAAAATTCGATTTTTATGTATCAAAATACTAAGAAAAATAATCTGCTTTAAATGATAAAATTAAAACTGTATGTTGTAAAAGGTAAAAACTTTAAAAATAATAAGGTTAAAAAATATTTAAAAAATAATTTTTTTTGAAAAATGTTTTCTTGTGTCGACTTCATACTATGTAACAAAAATATTTCCATCAACGTAAATATATTTTTAGAAATAACGAGTGTCTTACCTTTTAATGCATCGCCCTGTATATGCCAGGCCGTGTGTGAACGATAATAATAATATGCTCCTGGGTGGGTATCACACACGCCGCAGACGCATTTGCGTGCTGTAAATCGAAATCGAAATGAATACGGTGACAATCGGTTTTTCGTACGTTGTCCCGGATCCAAGGACCGCTATAAAACATTGTACACGGACTTTTGTTGGCCCCATGAATTTCCTTTCACCTGGTGCACAATACGTGGTCGACTCTCACCGAAGACATTACAATTTAAAACTTGTACGTGACGAACAAATATAAAACGCGTGTATCGTAAACTTTTTTTCTTAAACTATATATGCATGTATTATACTGTATAGTGTATATAATAAGAGGTAAACGCGTGTCGGCCGTGTCGTACAGTATAATATTAAAGACTTATTCGTGCAGTAATGCAAATACGACATTTTACTACCGAATTTAATAAATGCGATTTGACATGCATATAGTGGTTCGGCTTGGTAATAATTGTTCAAGGCACCCGGTGCCAATGCCATTTTGTCTTCAGAAACGCATTTTATGGCAAAGGTGGGCATTAACTAGTTAAAAAGTTAATTTTTTTCAATTTTTTAACTTAGCTAGTTAGTTTATTTTCCAATAAACTTTTTAACTTGACTAGTTTAATTGGCAGTTGAAATAACTAGCTTTTCACAGTTGATTTAAAAATGATCCATCAAGTTACAACATTTTGAAATTTTTCGTTTATACGTAAATATTATTATAAAATTTAGAATAATCTGAATAATAATGATAAGAATTTTAACTATAAAGATAAATAAATGCGATAGTGAGTTCCGAGTGGCCCTTTAATGTACAATGTCATAGTATTTTTCAAACACTTAGGCGCCACTGCTGTACATTATGATAAAAAATTCAATAAAATTGATTATTATAATTTAGGAAATTAGGTATTTCTCAAGATCACTCTTTATACGATGTGCATACTAATTAAAAAAAAGTAGATTAACTTTTTTAAACTGAGTTAACTTAATATTTTTTCCTGAATTAACTTTTAACTTATCGAGTTAAATTAATGATGTATTAACATTTAACTTTTAACTTATCGATCTAGTGTTCTCTCAACTTAACTTAACTTGAGTTAATTATTTTCATTAACTTGCTCACCTTTGCTTTAAGGGAATAATAATCCTGACTCGTAGAATCGATCAAATTTGATTTTTTTTTTTTTTACTGTTAGAGTGAAATATTTTACAGCCCGCATCGATCTTAGTTTTATAATATTTTAATCTCAAACTTTTAAATATGTCTTTAAAATAAAAAGACAAATTGCCGCCCTAGGCCCTTTAAAATATGCCGCCCCTACCCCAAGAAAAAAAATGTAGTATTTATTACTAATAAATTTAATATAATATATACATAATATCTACTAATATGTATATATTATATACATTAAATATTATATAATATCAATTTACGCAGTTACATAAATTCATAAAATATTTATATGATTTTTTTTTCAATTTCTTACAAAATTTGCCGGCCTAGGCGCAAATCCGGCCCTGCTAATGACAATTATTATATATAGTCGTCCAAATAGTGAAAAAATAAAATTTGTTTTCATAAATGTCTTTTTGAAATGACGTCGAATCGTGTGAAAAAAAAATATATTTTCAAAGGAGTCAAAAGTTTTCGAAACAATCAGTGTAGACACACTTTGACGGATGCCCCGTTCGTGGACACTGTCGTTTTTTCGTGCACCTAATCAAATCGATTTTCGTCCGGTCCATAAAATCCTCAAATAGCGGTAAAGCGGGTACACAATATAGTTATAATAAATCGACTGAGAAATATTCACTTTTACTTTCACTCTTCACACAGTCGGCTGACTTCCGACAACAACAACAATTGTTTCAAACTCTGTTTTTATCACGGCACAAGATAAACCGTCACCGGACCGAATCGATAATAATTATTCTTCTGCGAGGAGGATAATAGCTCGTGTGACGTGTGCGTGTACATTATCTCTATTTGATAATATTACCACTACAATACTGCTGTTTGTCACCGGCTACCGCGGAAAATATTATAAATTATTATCTCGTAATATATCATTGTAGAAATATACATAACAGCGATGAATTTGCATGCTGTTGATTTAATTAAATTAAATAGCTCGGAGGTTACAGTTGCTGTCCGCAAATTTTCGGTAAGCTAGCTATTAGAAGACTCTAACGCGGTTTCGTTCGGCGTATCTCTGAAGATTTCATCTATCGATAAATAGTTTAATTTTTTCAATCATATCCTGCCGTCTTTGGTTTAAACGTAAATCGTGTAATATAATATAGTCATATGATGTGATTACAGTTTACAGTATACTATCTAACATAGATAAATATCTGATTATAACCGTTTTTATCGGTTGTTGCCGAGAAGCAACACGCCGTGCATATTGTAGGGCGCCCGGTGCCAATGCCATTTCGTCTTCAAAAACACACTTTACGGGAATAATGTACCTGACTCGTGGAATCGATCAAATTATAAAACCCCAGGCGCCTAATATAAACCCCCTTATTATAATATTTATCCGTATAAATGTTGTTTTATAAAGTCTAAAGTCCATTATTTATACACGATTTTGGTTGTAATTGTTAAAGCCGAGTTGACTTTGCAGTATTCGAAACCTTATTGTACTTGTAGCAAACGAGTCATCAGCAAACTTAGAAATGTTGTTACAGAACATTGAGCATCTTTAAGTGATGATCACTATAATAATAAGTGAATAATTTTGATATCAAATAAAACTAAAATTTAGGTTTTGTATTATTCTTCATTATTTATAATTAGACATTTCATGTCATCTTTAATTCCTGACGTTAAAAAATTGTATTATAATATCAACAATAAGACGTTCAGATGACTTTGCCAGGAAAACTTATACAAAAATTAAGGATTAAACATTTATTTCTTAATTGAAACTAGATAACAGGAAATCAAAAACAGGAATTTTGATACTAATATAATGTTTGGGTTTTTACTTATTAATAATTTGGTAAGCTGTTATCAAATCAAAAATACGTTTTAACTGATGTTAATAAATCATATGTACCTACTAATCAATAATTACAAGCTTATCGACTTACTTAGTAATTAATCATTTTAATAAATTGTTTCGAATAATTAATCGTACACAATCATCAGATTCGATCAGTCGATCACAAAAAAAAAATAATCAAACAGCCCTGAGTATACCTCGATATTCAACCATTACTTTGGCAATAACTATAACCTACATTTAAGTACTAACTGAGGGTTGTTTCAACTATTGGTAGGTACACAAAATTAAATATATTCTATATGGTGTTATTTTTCAATGTGGATTCAATAATTATAATTAAATGTATTATACAATATTAACTTAATTATACATGTCGAGACATTATAATCGTATAAGCCAACGAGACAGTATTAATAAAAAAACATAAAAGTGAAGAAAATATTGAATAATATATATTCAATAATCGAGTATTCCATAGAGTTTATGGCATAAACGAATACATTAAATTTATTATAAAATTAAAAATATTATAATTTAATGTTTAGTGAGCTGTTTACCGAACACGCCGCATTGGTAGATGACCGGTCAAAATATCTTCGTAAAAATATCTCCGACGAAATATATAAAATACACAATATCTCTAGTCAAAAATATCTCCTGTAAGAAATATCTCTAATGGAAATACATATATCCCCCAAGAAAATATTTTAATTTGATAAATATTTTTTGTAACTAGAAAATGAACTTACTTCAGTAACATATTTTTAATTATAAATATGTAATAATTGTTGTTAAAAAAACATTAATATTAATATAAAATATAATAAATATTAAAATATTTTCATGGGAGATATTTCCATTAGAGATAATTTTAAATCGGAGATATTTTTGACTAGAGATATTGTGTATTGGAGATATTTTGACCTGGAACCGCATCGGTAGCTGCTTTCGTATTATATAGTGTAAAAAAGTACACCCCACGCGTGTAGGTACACACACGCCATGCAAAGCCACGAGGTAAGAATATGATTTCACCTCGTTTATAATATAATAATATTATCTATACTTAATGGTCTTTAGGGGTGCAAATGGAAATTCCGCACGCACATAATTATACGCACTGATGACATAATATTTCCAACGAAGTATGAATTACACTAATAAGGAACGACCGCATTCGACGTTAATTAAGTAATGTATTTAATTATGTCGTGGCACACACGACGTGCCATGCCAAATATTATTATTATATGCACTTTGACATTGCAGGCGTCGTCTGCTAGGTGAATCGAATTTCGTGTGTACCCACGACCGGTACGAAACTCGATGAATATTAAATAATATCACATTTTAGAGATAATATGACGTGAAACCGTTGAAAAATAATACGATTCGGTGGTTGACTTTTATTATTAATTTCAAAATATTATCATAGAAACTTATAAAAACGAATAGACAGTAAACATATGAGGCCGCTCATTAAACTCTAAGCGCATATTACATAATAATAATAATATAATACTATACAATGCATTTTTTATAAAAGTATTTTGCTTCGGAATATGAAATCTACGCCGATAATATTATTTAAACTGCCGTTTTTAAATCAAAAGTTCTTAATGATTTCACCGACAAACATAATAATATGAGAGTGAAAAAAATAAAGGCAACATAAAAATATGTTATAATATTACACGTACCTATAACGTACATAGAATTTAATACTTTTCGAAATGACGAGTGTTAACTGTAAAAAATGCATCCTGTGTATAATTGAATACTGTATGGTTATAGTAGATAAAACTTTGTGCTTTCATTTGTAATTTTATATTTTTTTATGGCGTACACTTTTCGCGTAAAGTGAATAATTTTATTGCGATCAATTATTCCTTGAGAAATTTCAAAACTATAATTAGAAATATACGTCATTAACAAACATTTAAAAATTTTATTATTGTTCTCCAGATGCGTCGAAAAATATAACAAAAAATAGTATATGTATTATGTAGTATGATTTTCAAACAAAACAAACTATTTGTTTCAGTCGTTTCTGATTCTGGTACAAAAATTTTTATTTTTTACCTATTTTCTTTTGTTGTCACCTTTTAAATATTATTATATTGAAGCAATGCGCGTTGTACATCAACAACGTATACGTCGTATTTATGTACGACAAGAAAAATGTCAACGTGACACGAGATACATATTATTGCTCTAGAACAGGGATTCTCAAACTTTTACGAACACTGTACCCCTTTTTAGCAATACATTTTTTTGGGTACCCCTTCTTAGTTACTAAACTAAAATATATATAAAAAAAATGTAAAGACTTACATAATTTTTTATTTCATTAAGATTAAGTTATTAATAACCAATACACATAAAACATTTTTTTAAATAAAAGCTCACTTACTTTCAAAGAAATTAGTGAGAAGGGTGAGCTTGTTTCTGTCGGCACAGTTGATCAATATTGGGTTATAATTTAGTTAAACACAAGTAAACTGTCTGCTACTCTACTTGGTATAACGGTAGCCGCGCTTACTCGATCAATGACGAATGAATAACGGTTGGATACGGAATCGTTTTAAGCCTTAAATTCGCAAATGTTACCTTAGATTTTATAGTTTTTTCCTCTATTTTAATTTAAAGGTTTGTTGACCAGACTCGTACTCTTTCAAAAATGTCGAGTGCCCCCGAGGGGTGCGCGTACCACAGTTTGAGAATCCCTGCTCTAGAACATAGAATACTCGAACACGTTCAATAATATTGTAATCACTATATAAGTAACGTATCGATATGTCGACTCTTCTGAGAGAAAACAACCCTCGGCCGTATTATACTAGTATTATATAGGTTTAGAATAAAAAAGTTTACAACCCCGCGGTTTAAAAGACAAATTACATCAATATATTATATTGTTATATCGTAAACACAAAATAATAAAATTATAATATTACGGTCGCCTCGCAATGGACACCATCACCACTCTGTACGTACAACTATCTCCAGTGGAATGCTAATAACGCATCACTATTTCCATTCATACGCGAACGAAACATATATATTACCTATACGGCTTCACCTCCGGCATTTACAAAACACGGTCTCGATCGATAATTTAAAATTAAATATATATATGTATATATATCACGTATATAAATACGTATGTAGAATGTAGGTGGCAGATAGTTACACTCGTACAACGTTCCACGGTTATCTAATAGTATACTGTCTTTCTTTCGGTAGGTAATTAAAACATTTATATTATATAACTCACATATTATTATAGCAGCGGGTACTGACACTTCGAACAGTAAATATGCCAGTACATTGATTTGAACTATTTTGTACCCGTCGGGGCCATCTCGAAGTCGGGGGGGGGGCGTGTGTAGGGGGTGTCCCACTCACCAAGCGCGTACAGTATTACGTCTATGTGTCAGTTGGCACATTTGTAAGTTGTCGAGTATTCGAGTCGGCACTCGGAAACTTAGGTAACTATTGTTTTTCGTGTAGTGATAAGTAGTCGAAATGATTTTCAAATTTGAGGGTGGTCTCTGATGGAAAATCGAATATGATGGTTGGTACTTACTTTAGAAAAATTGAAAACAATAATGAAATTAAGATGAAATATGTACACATATTATGTGAAATTTGTACACAAAACAGTTTTTGGCAATATCGATTTCAATTTTTTGATGTTATTTAAAAATTATATTATTTTCATATTTAATATGTTATTTAAAATACACAATGAAAATATATTTTTCTTAGAATTTATTATTTTTGTAGAATCTTGACGATTGTTATCAAAATTGCGAAATAAATAGTTCATAATTGTTATTATTACCGAAAAATCTAAAACAATAAATAAATACAATTTTTTATAAACATTTATTAATTTTAAATTTGGATGATTATCCTTATTATCCTTATTATAATATTATATAATATTATTTTAATTTATCAACAACGTTTTAGAAATAACAAGCTTCTGGTCTATAATAAAAACAGTCGACCGTATTCAATGGTTGCTATAACACCCTAAGTCTAATTGGTTGTATCTAAATATTTGGAAATACACACACTTGACTTTTGACTTCTAACCGAGTAACACATCCTCTACTATATAGTACAGTATTGCTACTCGCAAGCACTATTTTTGCAAAGTTTTCTCTTGTCTATTGATTTCCGCACCATGAACAGTCTTAGCCACATCCGAGGCCCCGAGTCACCTATAATGGCTGACCAAACATTTAATACGACTGACGACGAGTACTGCTTAAACATGGTGAGTACCAATTAACCGATTAGTAAAATATAGTTTATGATAAATACAAATTGATTTTGAATTTCGCTATTTGAATTTCAGGAGGATATGAGTTGGTGGGACACGTTGAGTACGATTTCGCGAGTCGCCTTCGAAGTGTTTATAGCAGTCATGGAACTGATTTTACACTTTTCGATGGGCCTGTCCGACGTCGAGTGGCCCAATGAGGCGCCGACGGAACCACAAAGCTCTGTCCGCCCCATTGGCCTCGCCGTACCCAAAGACGACGCTACCCACGCCGCTGTCTCCACGCCCGAAGGAAAACCAACCCGCCAAGGGAAACATAAAGAGTCGTCGGACTTTGTGGCACTGCGGAAGCAGGAGCTTGGGTATGTGGGTTGGACTGCCGATGTACCTCCGCCAGAGTCCAATGCTGCACACGCCACTGCAACACCGATGACAGTGGGGCCAGCGAAGCCCAGTGCGTCCGCGGCGGTTGATGCACCGCGAATACAGACAGCGGCCGGTCCGACCAATCGGCCTGCCGCACCTTCAGAGTCCGTTGGGAATAAGAATTCGAGGAACAGAAATCGCCGCTCGGCAGCGAAGACCCATAACCCGAATTATTGGACTAGGCAATTCGGCAACGCGACCGCTGTCTCGGGCGATGGATGGAGAGACTATGATTCGGATTATCTGTCACTCGGCTTTACGCCGGGGAAATTAGAAAATATGCAGTTTACAGTTCTATATTAATAAAATGTTTAATATTACGTTATTAAATCAAAAATATCATAAAAATATATAATATAAGTATAATATATTACCGGACGCAGACGGTTTGGTCACAGAGGCTCAGAATCTCTTTTCGTACACAATGATCTTAAGTCATTAAATTCAAATGTAATACATCAACGTGTACATTTGTAATAAGTAATAACTATAAAAAAAAAATGAGAGTAAACGAAATCATTACAAAATTCAATATAATATTTCATAATATTGTGTAATAATATATAGTATGTTCACTAGGTACCTATATTACAATTTATAGGTAGGTAATAAACGGATGTCGAAAGAAGCGAGAATATTGTCTTTTGAGTTGGCACTTTCGGTATAAAATACGATTGAGAACGGCATTTTCAGCAATACGATTGAGAACGCTCGAACTTTTTTTTCTCGCAACGTTGCCAAATTTAATAATTATCCAACGATAATTATTTGAGCACGGTAATTTGCTGATATTTATCGGGCTTTCGTCGGATTCACGGATATTATTAGAAACTAAAGTAAAATAACACTATTATCGAAGCATATATTGAACTTATAGATAGGTACGAGAGAATGTCGTCTGTAAATTTTTACAGGCCTCATTATTATGACGATGGATATTAATTCCAAATTTATGTCAAACTAGTACTTACAAACCTATTTGTGTTTTTATTATATTATGTATATGACTTTTTCTTTTATTTGTTTATTTTATTTATATACATTTATTGTTATAAGGAAATTATTTTAACAATATAAAATATTATTATTATATAAATATTTTTCACTATTAGACTTATATTTTCATTCAAAAAAAAATAAAAAATGATATGGCAACGTTAAACCTTAAATTCATTCTCAATCGTATTAGTTTTTTGGGTCATCGGTAAGTCCTTTGTTAATTTTAAGTGTTCTCAATCGTACTGCCGAAAAAAGTATAGCGTTCTCAATCATTCGATAGCTGGAACATAAATGAATCTCACCCCCCCCCCCCACCCACTGTTGTTATTTGGTTATTGACGGCTTTCCATGTATGTACCTCCAGTTACTGAAATGAAATTAATATATGCATATTTTATGTAAAATACTTGTTTAATAGTATATAATTAATTCATTATATTATTTATTTATTCATATATGCATAATTTTTAAACCGTTCGGTGGTTATCAAATATAATTAATTGAATGCCCAACGCAAGCAGTAAGTATCATAATTTTATTATTTAGGAACACCATACATAGGTAATATATGGTGTTCTCTATAAAATAATAAAAAGCTCCTAATAAGTTCCCAATATTCCTATAAACGAGCCAACGGGATTATAAAGGCGAATGAAAAGCATTCCGTGTGATCTGTGACCAGTGGGGTACAAGTTAACTTAAAAAATATGTACGTGACAAAATGATACAATAAATTGTGCGAATAATTGCAATGGATTAGATCTTAGATATTCGTTTTGTAACATATATTTTACACAATAATATAATGTTTGTTTTTCATTCAATCAGTCGTCAGACGACAATAACCCTGCAATAAAATGCAATATTTTAAACGAATAGTCAATATTTAAATTGCAAATGTAATCAAATTTAAACGTATTGGTTGGTTTGGGGTTTTGGCGGCATATAATTAGATAATATATTAATATGTTTGCTTATAGAAGACATGACGTCGTGGTATCCGTTCATTTATATTTCCTATACACAAATCCAAACTTGTTAACTCTGAACTAGGACTAATATTTATATATATATATATATATATATATATTATATAATATATGTGATTTGAATCACATATGTGTACAGGGTGATCCATTTAACGTAAGAAACTCATTATTTCAAAAATTATTTACGTTTTTGGAAATTTTTTTGCTAAGTACATGGTATGAAATCGTTAAAAAACAAAATTTTTCAAAAAAAAAATTTTTTTAATATTTGATAAGTTTTTGACTTTTTGGAATTACAACATACAGTTTTAGTTTTATAATCCAGAGCTGAATATTTTTCTGAGTATTTTGATACATAAAAATCGAATTTTTGGACAAGTAGTTTATGAGTTATCTATAAGTATTTAAAGTTTAGATGGGCAGTGTAGGGTGGTATGCGGGTACCCCGCAAAATGTTGGTCCACTACTCCGCTCATCTAAACTTCAAATACTTATAACTTATAAATTACTCGTCCAAAATTCAAAGTTTGTGTATCTATAGTATCTGTAATATATTTTTTGAAAAAAAATTGTTTTGTAACGACAATTGATACCGTGTAATAAAAATATTATTAAAAACATAAATTAATACTTTTTGAAATATTGAGTGTCTTTCGCGTTAGAAGGATCACACTGTATAGTCACTATAAAAGCGAGTAATATATTTTAAGGATAATCAATCTTTCTAACAATCATCCAAACGATTTTCCTTCTTTCGTAAATATTAGACCCTAACGATTCGTTATTCTCTTTGAGGTTTTAATAGTCTTTTAGTCGAAGAAAACTACAAAATCGTTATAAATCATCAGGACGGATGTATAGTGTAGTAGGTCAAATAGCGCCGCAGACTATTTGTTTTACCCAAAATTCGAATGAAGATTAATATATTATTATAATATTATAACGTGTGCTATGAGAAAAATGTGTTATTCTATTGATATATTATACGTCTTATGTGCTTATTGTGGTATAATATTTGACATATTTTTATGTAAACCAGAACAATAATAATTACAACGACAGTGTAATAACCTGCTGCTGCAATATTTACGCTTAACAGTGAGTGAGTGTGTGTCGGGTCACCGGTACAGTAAATACCAATCAGCTTTTGAAGTTAGAATTTAAAAATATTTAAATCGTTATTCGTTGATGATGCGGCACGACGAAAAGTGACGTCACGAAAACGGTGAAATATATTATATTCATCTCTCGCCCAGCCGTCTGCAGACGATAATAATAATAATAATATTTCTGCTGCTTATCGTAAAGCGCCTATACCACCTACTTCTTTATTGTCTCGGGAGGTGTATAGTATATATCTTTATATATATATATAATTCTACTGTATATAATTTATAGTTCCATTAATGATGTTTTTAATTACTTACGGACAGTTTTGTGACACTGCAGCTCCTCCTCCGTCGAGGTTACAATATATACTATATTATATTTTATTGTTATCGTGTCGAAGCCCTATATCGGCCGGGACCGAGGAGCTGTGCGGTCCTTTTATCTCCGTTGGCTTCCACCAGTCACAAAAGAAGTACGCCTCTCTATCTACGGCGTATTATTATTCTCATACAGACTCAATTATTGCACAAATGTTTTGCCGACAACGACAACTCGATTTATGTATAGTGCGACGAACAGTTTCACAATATTAATTCCACTTGGAGTTTACAAAAGTAAATGACATGATGTATTCGTGATAATATAGTATGCGGGTAATAACTATAGTAATAATGGTTTATATCAAATGATGATTTATGCCAAAACGACGTTACGCTACTACCGTAAAATATTTTTAACGTTCTGATTTCGACAATTTTTTACGAGTTAAACGTTGCGGTTGACTCTGAAATGATCAATTTTGAGTTTTAAACGTTCCCTCGTTCGTAAAAAAAAAAAAACACGAAAACTGCTGCAAAATACGTTTTGAAGGCCTTTTCTCGGCGTTACTAGCTTTAGACAAGATGGTATCATATGGTATATGTATTATATTCGTTGACTCCAAAAATAGCACACTTTCGATAAAATACAGGACAAAATCACACACATAGGTTAAAACCTCAAAGTTTTAAAAATTGTTGTATCCAAAAACTGCACACTTATGATTTTGACCCCAAAAAATTCGATAAACAAAACAACGCATGCTCTATAAATTGATAATGTATATGTATAATTTATTATTTATTCTCATATTTCATCAAACAAATTCATATATTCAAAAATGTTAAATATTAATTTTAAAAAAATGTAAAACTTTCAAAATTTGATCGGCTGAAACCGACTGTCAGCGTTTTTTAAAAACTTCATACGATCTGCATCCACTAAAAATAGTGTGCGGTTTTAACCCATTATAAGTGTGTGGTATTTTGTTATACAATGACCGATAACAGGTGTGCGGTTGTTGTCAATCGACTTTCTTAGGGTCGTCAAAACCAACAGTGTGCCGTTTTCGAATGCGACCATTTTATTATATTTTCGTTTACGTGATTGGATATTAAAAAAACCGGGAATAAACATTCGAGCTAGGCAAGCCGTACGAATTCTGCTGCAGGGTCGTCGCAAAACTAAGCGAGCGTATCGTCGGAACGGCGGCAAACGAACGTACTCGCCTAAGTGCAGATAAATATTCAAAAGACTGGAAAAGAAGACTTTATATATACAAACAAACGATGACGTCGGCGATGCGTATATGTCGAATATGGTTAGTCGGCCGTTGACGAATAGTGTATGCAAATAGGTGCGATTTGCCTATACTTTAGAGTTTCGGGCGGAATGGAACGGTTTGACAGCGTGGCATTATTCAATCTCAAGTCCATATACACGGATGCAGGGATGGATTATAATATACGAGTAGAGTACACCGAAACACAGTTCCGTCGTCGTCGTCGATCGTAAAGTGGACACACTAATCCATAATATTATCTATTACTGAATCGCGATGACACGATAACAATACTATAATAGGTATATTGTCCGTTACGACTATACTTTTACCTATAAACTATAGATTCGTCCGAAGGGTACCATGATAAAATTGACTGTTTTATGATTATTTTAGGGTTATCTTGACCAAGTAAAATCTTGTTTGAGAAAAATCCTAGTCAAAATATTTTGACTCTTTTTGAGATAACTATAGTATTATAGCCATGAGACATTTTTTATTTTTCATGTTTGTTTTCTATTAATTTTGAGCTGGGTCAAAAAAAAGTGATACAGAATATTCCTCATAAGTTGTAGTCATAATAGCAGGTTGAAAATATTGATGAAATGTATGATTTTTTTTTCGCATTTTAAGTTCAAATTTTTAACATTATGAAAATTTGCAAATTATCCTGTTCTTAAAATATTGTAGAAAATGTTCAATTTTTATAACTGACGATTGAAAATTTAAATCAAGATCTCTTATAAGCAGTGGCGTAATTGGGGGGGGGGGTCGCAAGGGGTCGCACTTGCGACCCCAAATATAATGTATGGGTTGCAAAAGTATTATTTTGCAACCCCTGGAAATTCCATATTTATGATTTATCGCTCGATAGTAAAAAAATAAAATAAGTAATTATTAATTAGTTAAATAATTATGAAATAAAAAATGTTGGAGAATGAGAAAATTGAGACGATAATAACGTCGATAAGAATACGACAAGTTTTAATCTAGAAATAAATTATACAATATTAGAATTAGATATAAAATTATATCTTTAATCGTGATTGTTATCCATTATAATATAAATTAAATAAAAACGAAGACTATTACAACCGTGGTATAGATATCAGTGCTCGATAACAACATTATATATTTTTATATTAAATTAATATTAATTAAGACATACTATTTAAATTCTTTTCTTTTCTTCCAAATTACTAACTTTACCCACTATATAACACCACTGGCGGTGGGGGCGGGTGACTGAACGGGTAACTAACAAACTATTTTTAACCATTTTTCGGAAAATGTATTGTTATTGAATAATCGACATGATAATAAGTAAATAATTAATAACATAATACACTATTATAGTAAATCGTACATGGTCTCGCACTGTCATGTCACTATATTTTTATTTTATTTAATATTCAGTATTTCATCAAACAACGGAAATTGACGTACAATGAAGACAAGAGTTTATTACAATTTTTACATAGTTTACCTATTTACATTGAGTTATTTTATTTTATAAGTGGATTTTAATATCATTTTCAAAATGTCTGAGGCAAATAAACGTAAACGTTAATTAAATTTATAGCTTTTAATAACTTGTATTTATATATAAAAAGAATTATATAAATTTAAAATGTATTTTATGTTAATAAAATATAATAATATGGTTATATTAAAATATTTTTTTGTAATGTTGAGGGTGTGGGGGCAAAGCCCCCACGGGTTTGTTTACCCCGAGTAACTTTTGCAACCCTCGATATTTTCCCAAATTACGCCACTGCTCATAAGTATTTTATACTGTAACCTAAAAATCTGAAAAACGTTTAACAGTCTTTTTAATGGATATTTGAATGAAGAATAATAATTTTAAGTTATTTTGTAGTAATTTAAGATTATTATTAGTGGGTACACGATAAGTCGATAGCATTTTAAAATGCAATGTTTTTGCTAATCATCGATTTAACCTACCGCGTGTAACTAATAGTTAAATAAATTACTTTGATAGCAATAATATAAAATATACTTAGTAATATAGACTGAGTATACAATGATTTTATATCTTTTAATTGAAATTTAACACATGCATTACAGTAACCACCTCGACGCCCATAGTATCTGCTGTACAGCAGAGTGGTACCTATACTTGGCGATCTTTTTTTTTCAACCAACAAGAAATCGATGTTTATCTTTATTTTATAATAATATTTTGACTAAATCATATTAAGCCGCGTAAATTTGCTTACGTTTGTATTAAAATGTCGGTACCCCTTACAATCCTCGTGATACGAACCACTGCTGTAATTATTTATTACGAATATTTTATACCTATCATATACGAACTACTTAAATAGTAATAGCAGCTAAGTTTATTTTGTTTGAATAATCAATATAACTTTTAAAATTTTCACAGTCTATTATGTCTAGTCGACATCAATCGCAATGCAAAGTATTTGTGTCGACAAACAACTGTGAATAGGAATGGTATATTGCAGGAATATAAATGATAGATGGAATTATTGGTGTGCTAAGTGTGGCGACGTTTGATCGATTCACAGCAAAATACCATCTAAAACATTGCACACGACATTTTTGTCAATAATTTACATATTATATATTATTTATTATTATAACTCGATGGAAAAATGTCAAACGTATCCGTTATTCTTAATGGGTCGTTGAAATCACCGCAATAATAGTTACCCTACAGTACTCGTGAATGGCCATTTTTTTCCTCGACATGTTTAGTATGACTATAAGCTTAGGAAGGACATAATAAAAAATTCAGCAAAAATAAAAATGTTGCAAAGCCACCTACCTTAGTCTGGACGCAGGCAGCATTAGACTTTTTTCCTGTAAAAAAAATCCTATAATTACACATTTAAAAAAAAAACCCTTTGAATAGAAAAAACCCATTAAAAGTGAATAGTTCGTTTTTTTATTTAGCAATTTTAACGAATAGGATACTTCATAGAGGGAATGCACTTTGAAAAACACAATATTGTAAAGAATATAATTTTTTACTTTTAAAACGATGATCTCCACATGCGTTTACATTATTTATATCAAATTTGTCTTTTAACTTGACAAAATAATTTTGTAATGTTTGACATATTTTATACCAATATAATTACACAATAATTAATACATAACATAATTTATGTTTTTAATTTCTATCACGCAAATTAAAATTTCCGAAATGTTGTTTTTTATATACCTTGTATAATTTAACACTGTTTTTCGACAAAAAACCTTCGTATTATAATCGAATAAGACATTTATATTTTTGATTTTAATTATAGCGGTAAACCTGTAACATTTTCAAGAATGAATTTATTAAAGAGAACACTTTTGATAGAACTGCGTTGATCATATCATATTCACTTAATCTCATTTTGAAGACAAAACCTTACAAATCATGTACACGATCAATTTAAGCATGTGATGCTTATGATAATATTACCAGTTTGTGGTTTTGGTAAACTATCCCAAATTTGTAACCGTTCAAAACTATTTGAACCATTTATCTTCGTGGTATTTAGTACGCATAATATTCTCTCCAGGAGGTGTCAGATATTCACAACGTAACAAAATAAGAGTATACATTTTTAATGAAATTTTAAAACAAAAAATATAAACTTTGACCGTATAACACAAAGTCCAATTATTGCATCTGAATCCTCTAGTTTGTGTTGTTACCGATTTAGACATTCCTACCCGGCGATAACCAGCTGCAGTCCATTATATATAAAATGAAAACTGATTGGTTTTTTTTTTTTAACAACTGTTAGACTTTAATAGTAGTTCTGCTGTAGGTAACACATTCATTTTCCCTTTGGTCACTACAGTTTTAAAATTATAAGTAGATTGTACTATGCTGATGTATTAAAAAAAAATTTAAAGGACACTCTCCGAGTGATTGGACAGTTATTTATCTCTGGCTCGACCGGAAAATGAAATCTGTGATAATAGACAAAGCTGCGTACTACAAGTTCAATTCTACACGCTTAACAATAAGTCTTGTTGAAATTTAGGTCGCATAGTTCGTGACGACGAAAATTAAATAAATGTTTGAAACTATCGTCCGAAAGCGTACTCCGAAACAACTGTAGGAAAGACCTCCACAGGTTGCTAGTATACTGCGTGATACCACCAGCCGTAGGTATAGTAGGTATACTCCTATAATATACCTGAGCAAACAGGATTGTTTTGTCGGTTTTTCCATTATTTCGAAGGCTCCGTATTTATAATAAGGAGTGCGAAAGGTCTATTCACAGTTTAGATATATGTATACTTACTGAGTGAAAGTTGTATGAGTAAAAAAAAAATTACGAATAATAAGCACCATAAATCAATCCTTTAAGTTTTTTTTTTTTTTCATGAACTCTAGTGTAGGCTCACTAGGTAACATTCTAGGTAACTCTAGTGTACCTCTAGAATAGGTACTCGAGTAACACGAGTGCGGTAATCCGTGTTAAATGTAATAATTATGTTTTTGTCCCGACGAAATTAATTTTAAGACCGTTGATGATGAGTGTCTGCGGATATTATATTGTTAAGAGTGTCCTCTCCTCAGCAACGACGAAAAAAGGCAATCGGAAAAGCAATAAAATATAAAACGCAATCTTCTCGCCGTTATGGTAAACGCGTGCACTAAAGTACTGCAGACTATATAGTGTTATATATATTTACTAGCTGATCCCGTGAACTTCGTTGCACATTAAAACAATTAATAATGCCAACTCTATATGAATATTATATTTTATTTTATAATTATATAACGGTTAAAATATACTAAGTAATATCGTTACAACAATATTCAATTTAGTCGTTGCCCGAGCCAAAATTAAGTTGAGATTAACCCGAAGTGATTTACATGCATCTAAACCGTACCTAGGTAGGCAATCCACGGCGACAGTTAGCCGTGCCAATGATTTGTTTTTCTCTATACATTAATTTTAAAAAATGTGTATATATAACATATAACCATTAACAGGGTTGTATAAATAAACAGAGATTATACATACCATATAGCAACCATGGTTACCAATAGCAACCACTTATAAACAACAATTTCCGTCGTAAATCTCGAAATCCCTGTGTGAGCAAATCCCGGGGTTGGACCTCTACCATTTAAAATTAGCCTATCTTCTTTCTAGAGGTCTAATCTATCTCTGTACCATATTTAACCGCAATCGGTTGACCGATTTGGGAATGCATAAAGGATAGACAGAAAGACAAGCAGACAGACAGACAGACGATGATCATTTATTTATCAATATATGGATATATATTGTATAGTGTAGTCATGTATCGCAAAAACGTTTGTTTTAACGATCTAACCATATTTTCGTACATAGATAATCATTTTCGATTACTTATTTCAATGTAGGTAAAACTATATAATTATCGGGTGACTCGAGTGAATGAACATATAATAGTTACAAAAGACACGATGATGAATATACCACGTCCGGTAGGGCGGTAACCGTAGTGGTTGTTTCGTCGAAATTAATTATGTACTCGCAGCTGCTGTATTACTATAACCACGCCTCCTCCGTACTGAAAGTATAAATGGTATTATATCTGCGTTTACACGCGCGTCTTTCAATATTTCGTGAATATCTTATTATCATAATATACCGTCGTCGTACCAATAACGCGCGTATAGTACCTATAAAATAAACGCGGTACACGTGAAAATAATATGATTTATAAATCGAATTTCAATAACCGATTAGTTGGGTAATATTATTATTGAACAAATTTAACCAAAATTGAACAAATTGAAATTAAGAAGTTAAGAAATTATGAAGTGTGTTTTAAAGGTTAGGTAAGGCGATTGTTTTCATAAATACATTTTCATTTTAAAAGTCCTTTGAAAGTTTTAAATAAGTATTGAGGTAGTTCTGGTCGGTCGACAAAAAAAAAAATCTTTTTTAAACCCTCCGCTGTGACAAGATTGTGAGACTCTGGTTGGTTCGATTTTAAAATGATGTAAAAATAATACCGTTTCTCAACATAATATAGGTACTCTAGAGAACCGTCGGACTATTTTTTTAAAGTTAAAACTTTTGACAATATTATAATATTCTACAAATTTCAGTTTTACAACATTTTTGTTCAATCATATTATATGTATCGAAGAAATTAATATTTCTAAAAAATTCTTCGTCCGTTCTTTAGAAGAGGTGTTAATGAATGTTAGGATTTTTAACAGAATTAAAATCGCATCAACCTAAGTCTCACGGTTTTGCCGATATATGTTTTTACTCAAAAAGTAAGTAAGTATACTTTTAATAATTTAATATGAGGACATGTGCCTGCGAGTGCGATAACGCAATAATTTCGAGTATACACACACACACTAATGTTCATTTGCACTCGCACACATCGACATGACCCGATTGTAGATTTCACATAATTTTCCTGATTCTTACTCCTTAGAAAACGAGACCGACTAGAACCCCCCAATTAAGACGATGTAGTTACAATTTGACATTTTTATAGACAAGAATATACTTTGTGCAAACGCCCGAAATAATACGTTAAGACTTTCAAATAATATTATATTATGATACTCACAATTATTATTTAAGTACCCTGGGTAGTACGATAATTATTATGCATAGTGTTATACGAAAAAATTTGAATATTATAATATTCATTTTGTAGACGTCTAAAACGCAATTGATGAAGTGTTCTGCAAACAAATTATGGGTACGATGTCATTTCCCGTGTCATGAAGTTCCATAGTGAATAGATTCTTAAATAAAAACATAATATTATGTTCTTCAATACAATGTTGTACGGTTATTGGTAAAATAAACAAAAAAAGTATATACATACCTACATTATAAATCTGATGTACCTACCTAAAGATATATATTATTATTATTATTTTCAAAGTCGATAAACTATATCTATATACCATAGAAAAAAAAACTATTTAAAAATAGAATTAAATGTTTAATAACTACCATGGTGACGACAAAAAAAATAATTTAAAACAAAAACTGACATGTTATATTATGAGTATTAAAATATAAAAAGTATTTTATATATGTAACGTGCGAGGGGTTGGCAACATTAAGGTGGATTGTCGTGTGTACAGGGTAGGAGGGGGGGAGCGAATCTAACAACAATATTGTACGATTAATTTTTTTTATTGAACATACCGTATATTTTAATTTATTATACAGTCAGTACAAGCTCGTAAAAATGGAGAATATTTACAATATAAAGATTTTTTTAAGCTAGCATTTTTAATTTGATAATAATTCTAGTGCACTTTAACTAGGTATAGAAAACCCGGTTTTGGAAAACATAAAACCCACATAACCGCGTGATAACTAACTCAGAATCCGATAAAACTCTTCCACTCAAATTATTTGTTCAAAAACGTGATATTTTCCAAAGATTGATCATTACGTTATTACATTAATTATTATTCTGTTAATTTATTATGTTGTATCTGCAGACATTTTAAAAAAGTTTGGATAATTAATCAAAGGCGGATAGAATAGACGGAAGGATAAGAGGGCTCATAATACTTTGCCCTTTAGGAATTTTCTCCTGACATTTCTTGTAATTGAAACGTTAGAGCATCACTGTGATGAGTTTTTTCTCCCAAAATAAAAACGTTATCGTACGATTCTTATCGTAATCTATTCCTTGTCGACGCTCGGCAGGTCAAAAACGTTTTTAACGCATTAGCCGCTGGCCCGCATATTATACATAATCGATTAAAAAACAATAAACCCGTTGGCGAAAATAATGAAAATAATTGAAAATAATTTCCACAACAACTATCCGATGAAATCTGAGCATTTTCCGTTTAATCATTGTGTTTATTTATTAATATTATTTTTTTCTCACTACTGTGTGTGTTACAACAAACGTGTGTGCGCGTCTGTATTAACTATTACTAATGCACTCCCGTGTGTATATTTGCTAAATCATGTTATTTTTCTCTTTTTATTCAACCGTTAGGTACAACCCATTCACATTGAAAATTATTTATCGTGTTCATCGCATCTTTTGTTTTAATTTCTGGATCCGAAAGCCTGTAATTAATCTGCGTTTATTGTTATTATATTATACAATAATTATATTATATTCGGAACCTGCCTCAGTCTGTGACACGAGCAAGGAGAATCTCACTATCCGCGACCACGTCGTCACTAGTTACCCAAAATACGCTGCAGCGCGGCGTGCACAATTTTCATACAAAAAAAAAGCTCTCACGGAAGAAAACATCGAAGCTATATATATAAACTCTTTCGTCACATACAGTGAAGCCATAAATTGTAAATATTTGTAAATGCTACATCCTTATTTATCTCATTCTCGTATCTATCGTAGGCTAATAACCATACCTATAAGATGTTGAAGCCTTTACTTTAAATAAAAAAAAATATAATAATTAAATAATGCTCATTTGATTCGGGCGATGCGTTTTCCAATCGAGATATTATTATTTCACAAATAATATTAGTGTAACACCGCTGTTAATATATAGCGTACACGCCACACGGGACGAGATTTACGAGAGAGATATAATTATTATATATTAGCGGGTCGGGTACTCGGGTTTATACGTAACTATATATTACCCGTACATATGGCCAGCCCAGCTGACTATTCAAACTCTTGTGTACTCTATGTACAATATAGATCCCCTCGTTTTACCTTTTTTTTTTTTTTATTATTATTAAATTCGTCGTATATTTATTTTATAGTTAAAAATATATTAAGTCATCTGCGGCTCGACTAATAAAGTTATGAAAACGTTAGAGTGGTATTTATAAACAAAATAATTTTTTTTTTTTATGTTTACACAATTATTTATACTATGAATTAGGTACTTCATTATTAAAAAAAAAAGAAATGTTTTCATCAATGATTTACCCGTTTCCGCCAAGCATCACATGATATATAGATACATTAAGTCAGACGTTTCTATATAAACTAAACATTAATGGTTAAATTATTAAATAATTAAGACGATTTAGGAGGATTAGGATTTAGGACTATTCCCGTACAATTTTAATAGTATTATTTCAAAATTATTTTTTTCGAAACAATTTTTTTTTTGTGCAAAATAACGTAAATTTATTATTTGTTACGTTCTCTCGGGATAAATATTATAATTAAATTATACTTGAAGACTAAATAGTTATTTTTTTAAATTTCAAACAGATATTAAAATATTTTAACCACTCCGATAAAATAATTTACAAATAACGTTCCTTCTATAATACTAAATAATGATAGATTAACTACAATATTGTCGTAAAAGCTAAAAACAAGAATATACCGGCAAATCGGTATTTTAAAATCGATATTACAGGAAAACGTAAAAAAAAAAATAATAAATACTCTTTTGGTGTGATATTTAATAGAGATCGAACATCATTAAACGAATTCTACCGTTGCTTTTTTTTTTTATTGTTGTAACTTTTAAAAATGACAGTCAACGTTTTCAATTAATGTTTTAGTTCTTTTATGGCACGTAAAATAGTAATATCTGGTCAGGGATAACTTATAGCCAACGGGTGGAATACCGGAAAAAACAAATTTGAATCGATATTTTCTCGCTTGTCCTACCGTCATTAATCAACGCTAAAAAAATGTTTTTTAATAGTTTATCTCTAACCCCATCGTTGGCCAAGAAATGTTTATCGTTTTATGTAAAGCAATGGGAATTTAAACATTTTTATAAACCCAATAATGATGCTTTGCTTAAAGTTGCGTTACATAATATTATCAAATGAATATCATATATCACCGATTTTTTGTACGAAATATTTCAACAATTTCATTTTGTTGAACATGCAGGCACTTACGTGTTCACAGGCACATGTATCGTAAAATACATCAATAATATTATGCTTATAAACTAGTTTAATAAATAAAATTAACAAGAAGACTCATAAATTTGTGAGCCGTGTTGGGAATAGATAACTAAAAAAAAATCTAGATAAGATTAGATCATTTTAACAAAATATTATCTAGATAAAAATAAAGATAATATAAGTAGAATTTATCTAGATAAAAATAACTATAACAAAACACTTATCTATAGATAAAAATATAGATAATTATGATTTTTTTTTAAACTTATTTGTTTTGTTATTTAGTATTTATTTATATTTATAATTAATAAAGCCACAATTTTTTTGTTTAAGCATTATTAACGATTTTTTAGGCCAAAAAACTGAAACATTTTTCCCGTCGACGACGCAGTTAATTCAGAATATTCCATTTAGAACCAAATCGATGAGCTATTTAATTCCAGCTTTCTTTGGTGTTTAATGTATGGCACATGATAAAACGGTTTGGACTTTATGTACAGTTAAAATTTCCCGACATGTTTCTTTAGTGACATTACTAACAATTATTAATGATTCCTCAAAACGAAATCGATATTCTGTATCCCAAAATTATCTAAAAATTCGGTTTAACATATGAAACTCGTGAAATCCATGTATTTAAGTATTGGATCCAACACATACTTTTGATCAAAATATAGTATAGGTACAATGCATTTAGCGTCAGACGAACTATATGAGGTTAATAAATAACAATATATTTTGAATATTATATATTTATCATTATTTCAAAATTAATGCAACCATTAATGTTGCATGTTGTGTGTTGTTTATTTTCGACTGTTAATATTAACAAACAAAGCAAAATATATTTTATTCATACCTCCTCTGTATATTACTGTAGATCGAAATATTTAGTACAAAACCCATCCGTCCATTTCTTATTATTGACACTTTAAAATATATAATTTAATATTAATGTTTTTAAAAATACGTATTACAGCAGTAATATTTACTTTCGCTATAGAAGGTTGGGAATACAATTAATGATGATATTTTTCACCGGTGTCAACGACGTTCATTATTTGACAGAATATCGAAGGTATATTTCCACGTCTATTTTAATGGTGATATTTTTTTTTTCATCGGGTCTGAGAAGCTGACACACGGAAATCACATCGAAGAAAATCCTATACTTACACCGTCTCATCTGCTCCGTCGTCGACTGATTTCATGACTACAATCGAGACCGTCGTCGTCGCCGAATCGATCAAATACCAACGACGAGTCAAAAAAAAAAAAACAACGTAATAAAATATTTTTATGCGATCGTCCCGTGTGCAGTATATACACGAATAAAGAGTGTATTTATGCTTTATAAAAACATCATAAAATAATGTCGAAAATATTATTTATTTATTTATTGAAAGATATTATCTTCTTTAGAACTGAAAATTGCATAGACTCATCTCTAATTCAAATTCAAAAAATGTGTAATAAGCTGATCATATAGAATTTAACGCGCCCGTATCTGTCTATATGAACACTGCGTCATTGCTACAATATCGAGTATAGCTCAAGAGTATAGTATTGTACGATCGACATCAAGGCGCCTGGTGCCAATGCCACAATACTACAATATTTTAATCTCAAATTTTTTAAAAAAAAAAGACAATTTTAAGCTTTTTTTGGAAATTAAAAAATCTGAGTTCGATGCGGGCTGTAGAACATTGTTGTGTATCAATAATGAAAAAAAATATCTGAAAATATTCAATTGACAATGATAGTTGTTATCCATATTCCCGTGAAGTAATTTACGTCTGTCGAAATGAGCAACTAATAATTCGTTATTTGTTAGTTCTATATAATATGACATGTACCTGCGAGTGAGTTCGCTCGTCGTTCGTATACGCTTAGTAGAGGGTTCACGCTAATAACCATTTATTATTAGAAGATATCGAGAAGAGATCTTCTCTACACCGTGGTTCTCTCGCACTAATAACCATTTGCACTTCAACAAATTCACGAGATCCTGCGACGCCGAAACAATAGTATGTGAATAAGGTTGCCAATAATTTGCTCCTTAATAAATAGTCGGCCCCGGGAGCCTTAATAAATCAAACGGCTGGACTTGCATAATTTGAAAACAAATTCATTTTATATTATTTAAAATTAAAACGTTATACATTTTTGCGTTTACCGTTTTTTTTGAATTAAAACGTTTTGTATTTTAACGGAGGTTATACCTACATGTGTTGTCTCTGTCTTACTAACTCATAACACGGCGAATCGTACGTCGAGAATATTCCGTTTTACTCTGTTATTTTTTAATTTTATAGTGAGTTTACCTATTATCGAATGTAAAAACAAAACGATCGGCAACTGCACGGTACCGCTCTACTGTACAGTAAAGATGTCGAGAGAGTCACTGTAATGGGTGTATTAAATATGTTAACTCAACGATGTAAAATCATAGTATACGAAAATTGATTCTGAACGAAGACGGTCTGTCAGCCAACATTACTAAGTATATACCTATTTTGTGATATTATTGCGGTTAAAGTGTTTCATATTGTACTATTAATAATGTAGTAGGTTAAATTAATTTTCGTCAATTGATTACAATTTTTTTTTATAATTCTGACTCAAGTTATTCAAAATAGACTTCATAATAAATTCAAATATGTTTCCAAAATTATTACCGGAGTAAAACTCAAGTTAGTACGTTGGAACGCGTATAGGTCTATTTTGCTTCAAAACAAGGGTAGTGTAGAACAGCAGAGTTTCCCAAATGCAGTTGATGTTCCTTGCAGAACCTTAATAGGTTCCGTGATTCAACGCCAAAGGTTCCGTGATCCAGAGCCAAAGGTTCCATGATCCAGAGCCAAGGGTTTCGTGAGGAATTTGGGAAAAAATTGTTGAATAAAAAGTAATTAAGTTGGCATTAAATAAAACAATGAAATAACAACTATCACTGACTATAATGACTAATCGATTACGTTTAAAAGTTATACTATGCCAAAATAGTTTTTAAATACAACTTTAGTATACACGAAAATAATATCATAGTGTTTCAGTTGAATATTTACCCGGTAAAAAAGTGTTCAATTGTTTAGAATAAAACATATTCAATTAAGTTAAATGACCGTACTTAAAGTATATATTACGTAGTTCCAACAATAAAAAAAAATAACCAGTATCAATTTTATAACTTTATCCATTAACTTTACACGCATTTTAACTATAGAGAACTTTATCAAAATGTAATCCAGAGCTCGTACAATAATTAACAAAAGTTTAGCCATAGACATGAAATATAATACAATTACTGCGACTTCAGTTGTGCTGAATAATAAACGAAATAGACAATTATTTTCTTTCTCAACACTGTGATATATTGGACTGTGAAAAAAATGGTATACAATAATGGTAGTGCGTGGTGCACCAACGCTATGAAACTTTTTCAAAACCCAATAGCTTTTTATAATATTATATAAATTATAATTGTATAATAAACGCTTTAGGCAATTTTATACTCAGCTCCAATACTCGCTATTATTGTGTTAAAGCTCTGAACGTTTTAACACTCACTATATATTAAATGGTAGGTAGTTTATTTTATGGCGATATGACGACTGACAAGTAATCCACACCCCCGTGACAAAGATCAACATCCTGCAGCAGCTCTCGAGCGCTCTATAGCTTTTAGTTTATTATATAGTTTACGGTTTAAAGTAGGTAATACTAACCATAACCATTGGGCGGAAATCCATTAAAATTTCAGGGGGAGCTAACGTTTTTAACATCGATGTGAGTGGGAAAGCTTCGATCACACACGACTACAAATCTGACTGTTTTCTTGTGGGGGGGAGGCGGCTTATAGGACATTTAGGGAGGCCAAGCCCCCTCATCCCGATATTTAAACATATGATAACCGTAACTTTGACGATTTGATAACACGATGTCAGTGTCCATAAATGTTGTGCCCGCCAATAACAGATTACATTGCTTTAAGTTATTATCACCAAACAAATAAAATCTAAATATAGAAATATACAACAGAAAAGCGTGTGCCTACGGGCATTTTCATTTAGGAACAATCATTTTTGAATTATTAATTTCAAAAATAAATTAAAAGTTATCCTGGTTTTGGTTTCCTTTTAAAAGAGCAGTTTTGAAATACTTAGAAATAATTATATGTTATAAATCATAAATTATAACAAACTAAACAATATTTTAATCGTGAAAATTAGAATAATATGTGTATAATCACTGACTCAAATATTAAGTCTTAAATTTCATAATACTCTAATAAAAGGGTTATTTTAAAAATATCAAAAATAATAGCAATTATATAATCGCATGATATTAATGTATATTTAACAATTGATTTATCGCAGCCATAATAAAAATGGTTTGTATAAAACTATGTACCTACTTATTCATTTTTTAAATATTCTATTTCCTATGTCTATTCAAAAATAATAAAAAATAGTATGAAATTATATGTTATAAATAGTGTGCTTCTATTATATTTCTTAAATTTATACTTGCGATAAAAGAAAATCAGTACTGTACACATATTTATCGTATAGATGCAACAGAAACTAAATTTAAGTTACATGTAATCCGGGTTAGATAAATCGAATCAAATGACAAAATTGAAAAATAAAATGTATTTTTAAATCAACCTAACCAGATGCAATAATAAAAAATACCTCACAGTGTTAGGTAACAAAAAAGTCGAATAACACATTATGTTAGTGGTTATTTTATACAGTAGAAACCTCGACAAGTCGACATATTTTAAGAGAAATAAAATTGTTTCTACTTATTGAGGTTTTCGACTTTCTGAGGTCAATAATTTACTAAAGTTTTCGCACGGGAACGGCATTTATATCGACTTATTAAGGTTTTCTAATTATTGAGGTTCGACTAATGGCGGTTCCACTGTAATTATTATATAATTTCACAATTTCATTAAATTATATTATATTAAATAATAAAACTTACACGGCTTAAAATGCTTTCAGTATAAATATTAGTTGTACATTTGTTTTTATAATATTTTATGTCTATATAGGACGTAATTCAGTTTTGTTCAATGTTAAAATCAATTGTGGATAATCTTATTTGAGATAATAATTTTCACATGTTATTAATACCAGGGTTAAAAATACAAATAAATAAAGAAGACATTCATAAATGTTTAACTATATTATCCGAGTATATTGTACATATCCAACAATTATTAATGATATTAATATTAAAATATAGTATTTCGTATAAATGTATTTTTTTTTGGGGGGGGGGGATATTTCGGTTTAAACACAATACAATATATTGTATTATTTGTATTGATATTTTTTGTTTATTAATTTAATCGAATCGTTTAACTGAGCAGAGTTTCAAACTAATATAGTTGGGGTACATCATTACGATTAAAAAAATTAAAACGCCTTTCAAGTTTTAATGACTAATGAGTAATGAAATTTGTACCTTCTCAATTATTAATTACTAAATAGTATATTCGAATAAAATATGATGATTCGAATTGAACAGTTAGTTAAAAAAAATAGTTACACAGTTCTTACGTTAAGCCTTAGCACATAAAAAAATTAAAACTCATCCAAAACTGATATTACCTTTTTTCTAAAGTTCTTATATCGTATTATGACGTAACCTGCAGGGGGTGACCAGTTAAATATAAGATATCCGAGGAAGTCGTTGGTCTCTATACATATATAATAACCGTAGCACGTGGATAAATAGATACTAGATCGTTAATAAATGACTCCAATTGCTATATTCGTCGGGTATATTACAATTATATTATTGGATAAATATTAACGAACAGTGTGTACTTACAACTAGGCCTGTCTGGTGGCTACAAGGAGTTCACTTGAATAATGCCCGTCGAGAACTGCCGTGCATTACAAAATAAGACTGACACGCTCATATTAATATAAAACTATCAGTTGTCATCAGCATTATTACATATTTATACATACATACATATATAATATCTAGTTAAGTACGTTGTCGTGTAGCTTTGAAATATATTTTCTTTTTACAAGCAAACGAAACAAAAACAGGTACCTCTACCTAATTGACTAAAAAAAAGAATTACTGCTTTTTTCATTCAATATTGTTTCGTATATGAATAGTGTATCTAGTGGTATCTAGGTCTTGTACATAATAATGATACATATAGCAGCCTATACATTTTGAACTGAGAGATTTAAATGAGTTGCTCTGGGTTAAGTCATTATAGTACCTACGCACTATAAAATACAATATATTTTATTTGTTTGAAGTCGAATAAATAAACGTTCATCTCCTCGTAATAATGGACATGGATATTTTTCTTAAAATCGGGGCAGATAGATTCGCGCATGCTCGGTGCTTATACTGTTATTCGTAATCGTAAATCGTAATTAACTTCTTATTTACGTCCAATAGTATTGCGGTTTAGGAAAGGAAACCCTGTGCGGACGCCCATCGATCGACTGGTGACCGATAAACCAGCCAATCTACCTATATGTGGAATGGCATAGTAACCCGCCAGCTGTTGATGCACCTGGTACGAAAATAATGCAGTAAATTAAAAATGCATAATTCAGCGCATCGACATAAATATTATATGGCACGCCTATATGAGTACAGCTCGCGTGTTCCGATATATTATATTTACAATACGCCCGACGTCAGATTTATTTTTTATACTTAGACGGTATTATTGAATATTATGTACTTCAGATTTAAGCACACATACGCACCATGAGACTACAAAAGTAAGACACGGCTTTTTTTCATTTTATTTAATGGGTGAGCAAACAAAAGCACTTGAACATAATATACTATTACTATTTAATACTACAGCACCCTTTCCACCTTTTTCTATGTACACAAGGTCGATGCTTATAACAATTACATGGTATCCATTGTAAAGGTCAGTCGTCATTGATTTTATATGCTTCGTGTTTCTATACATAATATAAAGTGACTATTTTTCAATTTCAATTATTTCGATTTAGATACCGTCATGGCCATGGATAGTGTTATCAGTCAGCGACGAAAGTCGGACATAGATCTAATCGTATAGGTAAAATAAAATATATATCAAATCTTAAAACAACTCTCGGTACGCAATTTAATTTTTCCAGGTATTCTAAAGAATATTAAAAAAAGTACCTACAGTCAATATGTATACAATTCATTGATCCACAATATTTGTCTTTAAGCTAAATAAATGTATAGTAATAATATGTCGTTACTTATTAGTACCTACATTATTGCAGTAACGCGAATTATCCAACGAAATCTGGCTGTCGAGATTCTAGTGTGTAGTAGTTGAGTGTTCATATTATAATTAAGAAATAGCGATATTATCTTTTCACGATTTATTGAAACAATAAAAGATAATATATTTTAAACACGTTGATAAATAATTAAACGTCTAACCGTCTTCTTTATAGTGATGAACTTACACTAGATATTCACGTCTATAAACGACCAAAGAATCATGTCTGTTGGGGTTAAAAAATGGAGCATTTCCCCGAGACTGTAATGCTGCATATTATGATGACACTACACACCGATTGTCCTAAAAAATATCTATTATCAAAATGTTTACATAGTGTTAAGCCAATAAATCAACGTTGTACTCGATCAAAATATTAGTATGAAAATAAAGAACACGGTATTTCATTAAGACTATTTTGAAAATGTAGTTTAATTTTGGTTCAATATTGGTAACAGGAACGAAAAACGAAAATGTTCAGGTAGTAAACAATCATAAAGCAAACGAAATAATTGTAACAGTAGAACATCAAATATCACTCCTCTTAATTATCAAAAAGTCGGTTAGAAGAACTCTTTCAATCATGAAAACAGAAAAATAATTTTAAACAATACAAGTAATATTATCGCCATTTACATTTTATTTTAGATTCTGATTTTCCCTAATCTTTAAATAAAAAAAATAAAAAGATGAAGTTGACCAACGAAGACTCCATCATTCTTTATTTGTTTTTGTATTATTTTATATTGTCTAAATGTTATTGTTGATAAAATTATTTCATTAATGTTTTGAATTTAATTCATAATAATTGTTCGTTATGTTTGTTATTTAACTATTTAACTTCCGTTTGTTGAATAAGTACTAAAAGTATTTTAAATTTATATATTTAATTATTTAAAGTAAGGTGTTACCGCTACTTTTTTGATAAACTTATATATATTGTATTTTAAATTAATGTTATATTTAATTTAATACTATTTTCAATGTGATCTCATCGCAAGAATAATACTTTTATAATTAAAATATTATTTAAGAAGTGTTTCAAAAAAAAAATAATTCATCCTAAAAAATGTACTTAAACTATTCGTTAAACAAGGATAAAAATTATTAAAAAAAATATACGATCACAAAGGCTACTTTTTTATCTTGTGAACATTATTTTTAAAACAATTTTACAGGCAGACTAAAAAATTGTTTATTGTTAAAACTCGAATTGTGTCTTAAATATTGATTTAGGAGAATTACAAGTGAACTCTATAAATTCTAGCTACAAGGAAATACAAATTGCATAGATTGCATGTAATTAAACTAAACTAAAATATAACTGAAGTGCAATATACATATAAATGTTCTTTGATTAAACATGACATTGTACTAATATTTTAAATGATGCCGATTACAATATTTATGAACATTTATATCAGGATTCACCAATCTAATAGAAAGTTCTCAAAAAAAAAAAAGTATATAAGTTTAAAAGTATTGAACATTGATTATATATAAAGAAAACTTTTCAACAATAGTTTTAAAGACTTTTCAATTTCATATGAATCTCTTACATATTATTATGTTCAACAATATTGGGAATGAATGAAACGACGTACGATTTTTATTGAGTAGAACATATACGCATATGTCATCATTTGAAAGTCTAAATATATTTTGTTGCGGATACAACTACAATATAAGTCATACGCGAGTCGTGTAAAAACGTAAAAATGCACCGAAATAAAAAAAAATCTTCTTCGGGTTCTTCGACCCGTGATTTATAATATTGTAACAAGGTATAAACGAACGCGTTCATTTCAAAAATATATTTCACGTACAATATTTTCAAAACTTGTAGATTTTAAATTGAATGACTAACCGCTATAATTTGCATAAATCGTACCAGGTATGTACGCGGGCCTTTTACATATAATGACAACAACTATAAATAACTAGTTTATTATACGTTTACACCCCAACTGGACATTGTTGTAACAATATACATAAACATACATATTTTATGTCACGTATGTTACAGTTAAATTCGAATTTATCGCCAACTAAATATATGCACGGTATAATTCGACCGATCAAAGAGAGTTCAATCGTCTGAAATAAGAGAAAATGTAACAGTCGAGTTTCTATTATTCATTTTTTCACAGTTTCAAATTATCTAGATTATTCTAAATCAAATTAGATACCTAGTTAATAAGATGGAGTCTAAATTATGATGGTTTGATAATATTCAGTATTATATGCAAAAGACCAAGCAACAAAGAGGAAGCAACAAGTAGTCAACTGCGTTAACAAGAAGTCCATTGGTTAAGAACACCGAGATAAACAACTAATTAAATTAACGGATGAGAGTATAAAAGATAAAAATATAAAGAAAGATCAAACGTGAATATTAAAATTTGTTTACTACCCATGAAAAATAAACTATAAAGATAAGTCATGAATAGACAGATAATGGACGAGGAGGTAATGGAAAGTGATTACTCCGATGGTGCACCTGATGGTCTACATTCCTACAATAATTCAGTTATTTTTAAAGCTAAAGAACGATAGACGAAATTCAATTGCCACCGAAAACGACGACATGCCGAGTGCGTAAAAGTGAAAAATACATTTAAAAATTATTGATGCAACAATAGTTATGACAATATTCAATTATTTTATTTATTTTTACTTAAAGCTCACGTATTACCAAGAAATAAAAGTGTATTTTCAAACTGCCACATATCATTTTTTTTTTTTTGTGGCATTATGCTAATTCCTTCTATTTTACAACTGTAAACGCTTTGCGGATAAGAGGACATTCTACAATAGCGTCTATATTTCTGTCTGAAATTTAGGAGTGTAAAATCGAATATTATATTAATAAATTAATATTGCTATAGAGTAGTAGTAACAACTAACAATATAATTATAATTTTCAAAAAAAAAGAAATAAAAACTACAGAATATATTGCAAAAATGGCAATTTTAATGTATTTCCTTAGAAATGCAGACAGACCAATATTTAAATCGAACATCTGGAGCACACCCAAAAATAAAAATGTAACATACTTGACTAAAATCAAACATAATTATGGTACTCTACTGCAGCAGTTCTCGATCCGCTCAGAATTAAACAATTCAAAAACAAAATCGAGTCGTCAACACAATTATTATTATGTATTAGTGTTCAAATAATGTACTATCAAAATTTACTTTCCAAAATGGTATACAGTTTTAAACCCCTTTCACATACGCACTACTACAAACGTACGCACTGAACGATGGCGAACGCGTATTATTATTATATATCTACGACCAAAGCTCGATGTGTAAACATTACATCCTGAACAAATAATAGCCAATAGCCGTATAGAAATAGCTCACAACACCAATAAATTTGCTCCAATAATAGTATGGAAGTATTTACACTTTCGTATCGTCATCGTCAAAATAAACAAAACACACGTTCCTTTCATTCTTTTTTCCTCCGTCGTCTAATTAAACACGCGAGAGACTGTAGAAAGCTGATTATATTATTATTTTTACATCCACATTTGTATTGAACGCCATGTAAGCGATATACTTCAAAATGTATACTTACGCTAATTATATTATTATTATTATTTTCGATTATTTTGTTTTTTATTTTACGGTCATAAAAATTTACAAAAATCGACCTAAAAACAGACCGAAAATTGTATAATTAGGTACTTAGAAATAATATTGGAACAATGCGTTTAAACACGACAAGTCGATATTATTACCAATTGTTAATTTAATGTTTTAAAACATTACCTTACATACCTTGTCTCATAGAGCCTAGGCTCGACCGGAGATTTTAGGGGCATGGTAAAATATACGTAATATAAATTTTACTATATAATGCATACCTATTGTATAACAGTGGAGATAATGGACATTTTATTTTTTCCTGACAGTGTAAATTCAAAATATTTTAATGTACCCCTACACCTTGTCTTATATAGTTGAATTTATGTAATAAGAATTTAAAGAATTTAAAATTTAATTTTTAATTTCATAAACGTGTGTCTACAAATACAGCGCATTAATCAACATTAATTGTGTACTAATAATAAATGTACCGACTTGATTCTATGTACATACAAATATAATGGAGTTTCAATTTTTCAATTTTCAATTAGAATGTACTTTGATGTTTTTAAAAAAATTTAGGGGCTCAATTTTTTACATGCTCGACCGGAAATTTAAGTCTGCGCACGCCTATGACTTGTCTACAATATAATATGGCTTTATTATACAAACTTATTTATAGATAGATTTGTTCAACATTTACAATTTTAATATTTTGAATTTAAACAAAATATTTGTGCAATTGCGCATAGATTCGTATCAAATGAGTTATTCTTGACATAATTATCCAATTTTTTATAGTCATAAACTATATCATTAGTACCTACATTTTTGACACATATTATATCATATTTTATAAACCGTTTAAAGTTTAAACAACTTTATATTATTACTAAATACATATGATTATACCTACATGCAGTTTAATTAAATTGACTGATTGCCAATTTTATTAGTAAATATATATATAAATTATTAACCATGATTAAATTATACAAGTTACCAACTGGCTGGATAATTTAACAAGAATTATCGTTTTAATAATTAAATTAAATTAATAACATGTTTACAAACAAAAGTTAACAATAAATACTAAAACTGATTATTTATTCAAACTATTAAACTAACTTATTCAATACATACCTACATATTATTATAATTTTGATAATATTTGTCTCATAAATATACCAATAGGATATAGCGCTTAGATATATTATTTTTTTGAGCAATCGTCAACCATAATCGTTCAATTCAGCGCATGTAAGTTTAATATTAAAATAAATTTGAATACCACCGTGGCAATAAAAAAAAAAATGTGTATTTTCCATTATTTAAATTAAATTTCAAATAATGTACATTTAGATTTTTAAAATATATAAAATAAATGTATAACGTAACACGAGGGAAAATTGTTTTTCCAAATGTCAAGTGTTATTAAAATTAATGATTTAGTACCTTCTATATAAATTGTACCTAATTTGCTTATTTGCCTGCTAAGCTTCTACACCACACATCATAATAATGCATTTATTTATTAAACATCATTGGTATCTATGACAGTTAATTTTTAATGAAATTGTGATATTTTAAAATCAAAGCGAAGTTAAAACGGAAAGGTTTTTATTTAAATTCTGTCACGCCTTAATGCGGATAAGACACATCAATAACAGCAATAACTGATAAATTAATCACAGTTCATAGTACTTCAGCACCGTTTGCTTTCAACCGAGTCACGAATAATCAGAAAAAAACACAATGTGAAGTCACTATGTTGTATCCATAAATAAATCAGATTAATATAAAATAATATCATTTTAATCGCGAATATAGTGTCGTTCGTTAATGATTTTATCATTTTTCTAAAAAGATTATATAAGTTGAAAAATTTTAAATTTAATTAAGTTTTATATTTTCTACGCCTAATGAAGTTAAAAAATAACGCAAAATAAATAAAATGTACACAAAACATACAAAAGTAATATAATTAAATCGATATAAAATTAAATTTCGTTTTACTCATAAATTCTGTATTATCTGCTGTAGTTTGGAATCCAAAAGTTCGCACCGACATTGATAGCAAAATTGTTTTTACGTCAATAATAATGATTGCGCTTACTTTATATCACTATAATATACCGTATAATTATAATATAAATAAATCAATAAATATACCTCCTCCCTTCTTTATAATATCTCAAAACGTTTACAGTGCTAGCTAGTCGCTACATATTATTTAATTCCACCTCACGCACGTCCATCGCGATTGCCTCATAGATTTTCGGGAAATTTCAAATTATTATTTTGAAGAGATTATTATTACCACCGCGTAAGTATATGACAATAATGACTAAACGGTAACATCGAGTTATCGCAATACGGAATACACCATACAAAATATACACTTCATATCAGCCAAACCATCGGGATCATATAGGTACAATACTAACACCTACTTAACTAAACTAGATGGCAATTAGGGAGAATCGATAGTACCGTTGAATTTAAAAATTAAAACGAACACCCCAAAAATGTAAATCTCTATTCGATTTTGAAGTATTATATACATTTTAAATTATGTTTTACAATCGGTCGTTGTATAAATAATAGTATATTTAAATGTCAATTCCTTATTATAATATATAGGAACCGGACTCTAGTATCCACGACTGCAAAGTGGTGTAGCTAAATTGCCTATCCAAACCGCCGTGTGGTCGTAATATGTTACTTTTAAGAGTATAACAAAAAAAAAAAAATTATTTAGATCGAGAGTCGAACACCAAACAACTGAGACAACGCCAGATCAAAAAAAAAAAAGTTAAAAATGCGTACATATTAGGTTTGTATGCGTATCGTATTATACATTTACTAGTTGAATTACCCAGCTTCGCCCATGTGTTTTAATAATGCCAACTCTATACGAATAATATGTTTTACTTTATAATATAACGGTTAAAATATACTAAGGTATATCGTTACAATAATATTCAATTTATTTTGGCAAATTATCAGCGGAACATTAAAAGAGCTGACGAAAAAGCACGCCAAGCAACAACTTCCTCTGATGCTACTAGACTTAACTGCTTTACCCTTCACGACGCCAAATCCGTAACAAAATAATTTCGAACAACATATGGTTACGGGCATGGAAACGAGGTTCCTCAAAATTAAACGAAATTAAAAATACCATCGACGCGTGGCCCTCTTCGCCGGACTTTACAAGGAAAATTGAAACATCGATAAACAGAATGCGAATAGGACACACGTCGCTGCTAACACACCAGTATCTGATGAAGAAGGAAGACCCACCTATATGTGCCAGTTGCGGTACACCTCTCACAATAAAACACATTATATCCGGATGCCTCACATTTGAAGCTGACAAACGGGAAGTAGGCGTTTCAAACATTCTATCAGAAGCAATTCACCCAGACAACATAAAGCGCATGATCGCCTTCATAATTAAGTCCAACCTTATAAATAGTGTATAAAGCATAATCTGTAACTCAAATAATTGTGAATAATGTATGTAAAACTTTTTGTATACGTCAATGGCCATAGACGCCGAGACTGAAAAAAATAAAAATATATACTAAGTAATATCGTTACAACAATATTCGATTTAGTCCCACCCGGCGTTGACTGGCCCAAATATTAAGTAAAGATTAACCTCAAGTGATTTGCATGCATCTAAACCGCGCCTAGGTACGCAATCCACTGCACGGACAATATGCTAGCAGGCGCCGGTTGTCGTTTGCACATCACCATTGTTAATTTTGACCTTTTTTGTACAACAGTTGCGCGTCGTTCGATTTTTCGGTTATAAATATCGTTTGCGCATCAACCGTTTAAAAGGTCGTACATCATTTGCGCATCAATATTATTTAACAATAGAACTGAAAAAAGGTGTAGGTATACCCAAAAGCTCGAGTTGTTTTCCAACTTTAATCTTAAGATGTACACATCTCTAAATTAAAATTTTCAAATATTGTATAGGCATTTCTGTTTTAAAATATATTTGTACCGTGGTAATACAGTCAGAGACAAGATATTATGTTAAAATTAAAGATATTTCAAGTAGTATCCATCGTTTAGAACGATTTCCTGAACGTCAAAAACTTGACTACATTCAAAAACATTGGCTTAAGTATACTACCGATGAAATAAACAGGTTTCATTTTGTAAAAATAATGGGACATTACAATATATCAAGTATTGATTTATAATATTTAATTTAATTTAGTTTTTATTGATTTTTACTCTAACCAAATATATATTGGCATTTTAACTATAACTATAACGTGCCTAATTTAAATAAACACAATTTTTTTTTTTTCAAATAACAATGTAATTGTATTTATTTTTATGATTTTTAAACTTAAAAATCTTTAATTATTATAATTATTTTTTTTTTTTCATACCTTTCTATTGTTCGCAATATTGATGCGCATTTGATGTACGATATTTCGGCACAGGTAAACAGACGATGCGCAAATGATAAACGGCCGCGAGTGGATTGCGGACCCCGTGAGGTGCGTAAGTGAGTGAAATCAGAATTAGGTAGGTACATAAAAATCATTGCCCGTGCTAAAGATTTTTTTTTTCTATACATTTGTTTGGCAAAATGTGTATAATATGATATAATATATATATAAGTTATAACGTATATATCATCCGCGTCCGAACTGCTGGCAGTAAGGCGCACAAATGAACTATCGTTCGAGTGCACGTGAGGAGATTATTTTTATCGATAAACTTCTCGGAACAATTCATGTCTACGCGCCGGTATCAAACACATGAGGATAGGTTGCAGGTAGCTGGAAACCCGCGGGCCGCCGTGCCGTACATCACAATACGACATATTGTCAGTGAATAATTGTTATTATTAATTATTAATCCGCTTAAAATCGACATTTTTTAAAATCTTTTCTTATTGCGCGGCGAAAGTATTAGAGGAACCGCTATTCCCGATTTCAAGTTCGTATAAGTTGAGCAGTTTTTGAGATATACAGTGAGTCAGCGGTGTTTGGATTTTATATAATATATATAGATAAAACATTATTCATACAGACTTGGCATTATTAATTTTTTAAGTGGGCAACAAAGAGCATAGCAACTATTTTGCACTAAACAATGTTACCTAACCCATAATATTCTAAAATAATATTGTAAATATGAAAAAAAAAATACACACGGGCGAAGCCGGGTAATTCAGCTAGTATAATACTATAATATGTATTGGTACGAATACGACTTAATAATATCTCCTCGTGGTTATATAAATATTGGTGATTTGTCCAAAACGTAAGGGTTTCACGTCGTTTTGGGTCTCGAGTAAAGCGGTTGACCTACGAGACGTCGCACCAGTGCATAAAGTAAGTGCAATCATAAACAAATTTACGCCAACACAAAGGTGCACCTTACAGTCGTAGAAACGACCTTTTATTATTATAGATACTATAGGTACACTTACCCGGTAGATCAGAGTGTCGGGCCACGTATAATGACGTTTTTTTTTCGAAACCTATAGGCCCCAAGTCTGAATAATAATGATATTGATTAATAGACGACGCGAACCACTGCACCGCCAAAAGCTCGAGATTATTCGGGCGAGTATGTAATGATGGGCGGGAAGGGCATCGCGCGGTGCGGGGTCGCTGCGATATACACACTGCTCGCAAGAGAGTCGGTTAGTATATTATTATAATATAGTATACGATTTTAGCGGATAATATAATGTTAACATCATCGTCAGGGCTCGAGACTTAAAAGAAAGCGAAATATGCGCTATAATATGTCTTGAAAAATGGTAAAATAAGCAGAATAATATATGCTCAATTTAGAAAAATTAGTTTTGATTAATTTTAATTCTAAACAAAAATATTTATTTATGTATATAATCTAATTCTAAAAAATATTCCCGAGTGTTCTTCGTTTTGTCGACCATATTGTACATAATATGTATGACTTATTCATTCTGTAAACATAATTATTGGTAAAATCACTGGTCAATGACTTACTAAAATATACTACATTCACAATAAATATAATAAGCCATAAGGACTTTACACTCTACACGTGTTTTCTAAAGAATCAATGAAGATACGAGATACAATTAACATGATAATATCTCCCATATACAATACTACAGTAGACAATAAAATATAAATCACTTTACGAATGGCAACGTGGTGTCGATAAACTTGGTTTAAATATAACTCACTGTTTCAGATTAACAAATTATATGCAAAAAATAGCATGATAGTTATAAAAATTGCGGAGACAATGAAAAAACCCCTAAAATATGCAAAAATATGCACTAAAAACTTTTTGAGGGGCATTCCTTTTAGTATGAAACGGATTTGTAGCCTATTCTGCTATATTTTAATATGCTATAAATAAATATGCAAATGCTAGAAGTGTCGTCGAGCCCTGATCATCATACGGGAGGGTTGAAAACATGGGTGGAGGGGGATGAAAAAATGGAAAAAAGAGATGACGAGAAACAATATCATATATAAAACGTAGAAAAATCGACACGTCCTGCAGACGAGTCCTGCAGTGACGGATGAGAGGGGTTTTTTTTTTATTTCGAACTGATTGTACGATAATAATAATAATAATAAAGATGCACGCAATCTATATTCTGGACCAGCAAGCCGAGTGCGACGCGAGATCGGTCAATCGGCACACGCCGTACACACACCCACCGCGCGCGCCGCCGTCAAGAGCAAACTACGACCGTTTCGCTTCCGCGATTGACGTTTTTCTGTGTTTTTTTTTTTTTTTTATTTATTTCTCTTCCGCTGTTTTCGTTATATTCTTTTATTTCCTCCCCTCCCCCCCCCGTCGTCGTCGTCGCTTCCCCGACCTCCCACACCACCCTCTACCGCGGCGTTAGATTCCGCCGAAGAATTATTCGTCTTGTCAAACGCAGCTCGCGAGCGCGTATAATATAGTACGCTTTATTCCACCAGAGTCTGTATATACGAAATACACGCATATATATATATATACGCGACGAACGTGTGAAACTGTACACACGCACACAAAGACCAAATGTCCATATTGACTGTGTCTATATATATAAACTGCAGAGCAGACGATCAGTATCGCTGTAAAACGACGAGTAAGTGTATATATGTGTAGACGAAAACGTCTGCTCCAAACCGATTTCGAAGGAACTTAAGTGTGTGTATATGTGTGCGAATGTACGCGTTCCCCTCCCCCATCCCCCGTTGACCCCGCCGACGGGCCGCTGACAAACGAAAACTAATATACCTCTGGTATATACCACTCTAAACCAAACTTACCTAACCGAAACAAACGGTCAAAGTTGATGGTTCAGACGCGCGTCCGTAATCGGTTGACTTGCAACACGCACATATTATAAACGGACACTAGCTCGCTACTGAGGGTGACTTTTTAAAATTAAATCTCCTATGGTAATACATACTTACTTTGCAGATTTTAATTTTTGAAGCTCTTTTTTTAATGTTGGACGAAGAAAAATCCGTCTCGGTGGCATATGCGAGTTTACCACAGTAAATTGTTTGATTCAAAAACGGTTGATAGAGGCCAACGTAACTAATTTAGAGTTTCTTGTTATTTCATGTAATTACTTTAAAACAGTTATTACTGATATGAAAGTAATAACAATGATAATTTAAAACAATAAAATATGTAGTTGATAGAAAATATTATTTACATTTTCTTATTTTTCTTCTCCCGTCGTTTCCGACTATATGGGGTCGGACATCCTTGTCCTACACCTCCTAGGACTCTGCCCACCATTTTTCTTTTATATAACTTTAAAAATTATTATAAAATATGGACATAACTCAATATTTTACAACTAATATACCCCTCTGTACGGTTACCTATCAAACATTATTCAGTTCCCAATTTTTGAATATTATAAATGAGTACATCTTGATCCAAAAATATGGAGAAGTATGCACTTAAAGTTAACGCATTAGCTACACTGATTTTATAATAATCTTTTCCTAAACAAATATATAACAAATATTTTAAAACGAGGTCATTGACTATCAAATATAGGCAGTGCTGTGTGGTCAAAGTTTGTATACTGCCTTGAGTAGAAAAGTTAGGACTATATTTTCCTACATTCGTCTTTCGATATTGAAAACATTTTCTTGTAACACTCCATTTATAGTTAAGAAACATAATTTCCAATTTATGTTTCGTAAAAATTCACTTAGTAAAAACCGATGAAGTCGTTCTACTATATATAGAATGTGTTGAGTGTACCTATAACCATTGAGTTGGTTAACGTAATGAATGTGTTAAATTTTAATTTAAATGAAAATCATGGAATACGAAAAACGATTATGAACGGAAACCGTCTGTTAACCTGTATTTCAAAATTTAATTAAATTTAATATTTATATTGCAATTGGCGTTTATATTTGTATTGGTATACGACTAATACGGTAGGTTGAACTCATTTTTGCTAATTAAAAATCAAATAAATTATATAATTATTATTTTTAATTTTATTTCATATAATATTATACTAACTGATATTAACACGATCAATACAGACGACATACTGTAGAGCGATATAAATAGGTTTGTCGTATAAATAGCTTAAAATTAATCTAAATATTTTGAAAATTGTATTGCGTAAGTATAATAAGTAATAGTTTACGAGGTGGCTAAAAGTTTGAAGTCACTACAGATAATATTTTTTGGAATACATCAAAACGATTAAAATTGTTATTTTTCTTTTAAACATCCGATTTGACTTGAAATGTGTACAACAAAAATAATATACACATTACCCATGTATTCTGAGATTATTTTGTGTGTATAAAAACAACGTAATATGTGGAACCTCGTATTGAATTATCATGTCTTATTAGTTATGAACATTAAAAATTGTAATATGCTGTTTTAACTACAAAATAGTCTAGTTGTCGATAGTTTTAAATCACCACAGGTACCTAATATCTATATAACTTATTTGAGATCTCGCATTAAATTTTCAAGCTTTTTGGAAGCGTACTGGTTTTTAGTTAACGTTTATAATGGGAAAAAACCCTGCATAAACGTGTAATGGTAAAAAAAAAAAAAAAAATACTTCGCGTGATTTTAAAATGAATCCCGAGATAATTATGACGTACGAACGCGGAACGATGACGAAATAATGCAATAATAATAACGAACAGTGCGATATTGTGCGTGCTGCACGCCCATATATTATGGATATGTATATGGACGAGTATAGTGATCATTATAAAGTGTACTCCTCGTGACGTGCGTATTATAATATATTGTACAACACACACAGTGGCACAGAATGGAATTCAATAGCAGGCAAGGGAGGAGATGATATGTCGAGGATACATACGAACCTTGGAGACTATTCCCAGGTCAATTATCATAACGAATTGCCCCTTCCGACACCCCTCTCCACCTCCGGCGCGATATCGCCGAGCGACTTACGGTAATAATTGGGAAAACGCCGTCGTTTTTGTTGTTGTTCTCTGAGATGGTTTTAGCGGGTGTGCGCGTGTGGTGAAATATTCATACGGAATTATCTCGTATTACGCATTACTTATTAATTCGTACGATGATGGTTTCGATACGGTCAGAAAAATCGCAGTAGACATTCGAAGTCAACAATATAGCGAGAGACCATAGGCGCTACCAGACCTACATTTTAGGGGGTGCGAAAATTGTGTATATATCTATTTCAATAACTCGAGCACTGATTTTTTTCATATTATGATATTTGCGACACGCCTTTCAATTTTTCAAATGAACAAGTCAGCAAATCGATGCTACTTGTACTCAACCCGTTTTTAATTTGTCGCATACTTAAAAAAACTGTGTTCAGATGTTGTAGAACTTATTAGAATATTGTAACTATGACTTGTTCAAGTTAGGAAAAGCCTCTTTTTGATTGTTTTTTTTTTTTAATAAAAACGATATCGCTCCTTTCTCACTTTATTTTTGGCATTTTATAATAGTGCCCGGGGAGTGCTCGATTAGAGCTTGGGGGTGCTTCACTATGGAGAGACACTGATTAGATAATACAACGTTTGGAAGGATTTTACACAAAACCTCAACGATGCAAACAGGCGCGGACTGGCTGGGATGCTGGGATCCATACAGCATCCCTTGTCCTAAAATATATTTGCTATATTTTTCAGGTAATTAAATATAATAGTTGAATGTGTAATCACAAACCATCGATTTATTTTTAATTTTTTGCCATACAACTGTAGAACTTTAAGTAATCTAATATCGTACAATTTCATTTGGCTGTTTGTTGTAACTTTTTACCTATTTACGTTTTTTTGCGTATTTTAAATATTTTATTAAAACAAAATAAAATATTTCAATATTTTATAAATAATCTACATATTTTAAATTTACACCAAACATTTTCGTTATTTGCCTTTTCAATTATGTAGCACCCCGTGCTCTTTTTTACCAGTCCTCGCCTGGATGCAGATATAACGTACGAAAATTCGGTCACTCGTGTCGTATATGGCTCACGCAAAGGCTTGAAGTATAAAACAGATATTCTATTCGGTTTCCAATTCCCAAACCGTCAAACAAGTAAACATCGAAACCTGCGGCAAAACCTGTTTACTTATTCTATAATAATAAATAATATTGTCGACTTTATTTATTATTTTATTAAACGCAAGATTAAGCAATTAAATAAAAATATTTTTGCGTGCAGTGAAAATTTAGCCGACGAGCCACTTTCGGCAAGCATCCCATATTATGTTCTTCACCCCTGCTTTATCATCTTAAAACGTCATATTTCTGGCGTAAATTGCAAACCCAACGATCACTAAGGTGTATAAATTCGTGCAAATTCGTCGTGAACTTCCGAATCTTATATTATATGTGCAACCAAAATAGTTAAGATCACTTTTAGATAAATCTACACTAAAATTGTTTAAAAAAATATTAAATAAATAGTTTACAAATAAAATTTAATTATTTTCAAAAAAGGTCATTTTAATCTAGCAATTTGTAAGCAATTCGTTGCGAGGTTTTGTATTGGATTTATTTTGAACATTATGACTTTTTCCTGTAAAAACGTGTGTTTGGTTCATATTGTAAGTTATTACGAGTTATCATCATAGAATAAAAATCTATCCATATAAAATCTATTCCGTCTACCAAGGAATCAGTGGACAACAATTAATCGGATCAGGACACGACAGGGAAGATGTGGATCTTATTATTATTCAAATACAAGGATAGTGCAGCATGTGATTGTGGGGAAGTGGAGCAGACCACGTAACACATTGTGGAATCGTGTCCACTGCAGGAGCTTATTTGAACAAGGGACTGTAGGAATCCACCAAGATACCAAAGAAGCAATAGAATGGCTAAAAGAACTCGACTTGGACTTGTAATTAATTATTATTTTTTACAATATTTTATTATATGTTGATTTATTATATTTTATTTTATTTTGTACTAACAACTGCGTGTGCGTGTAAAACTAGGGCGCTCTGTTTTATTTTATTATTTGTTACAATTTAAAATTCGGCGGTGTATTGTGTGTTTGTTATACACGCCAGACGAAATAAATAAATAAATAGACTAAAACATAAACACAGCATAATATTTATCTATTAATTATAACACCATTACGATTTTTCTTGTAATTATTATTATATACCGGTATACAATAAAGTTGTCGACGGGGACAACTCGAAAAAAGTACACCGCGACAATACTCCCCCATGACGAGAGAGTTTTTGTCGAATCCCTCTGTATAATAATATCAAACATTACAATATAATATTATTCTCGTGGAGCACACAGCTGTGTTTATCTGCACGTCGACATAATAATAATATAATACTATTTCGTGATGTATATATAATGAGTAAACCCGCGTATTGTTGTACGCCGAGACACGCCGATGCGGGATAAACTTTTCCGTTGCCGTACACCGGTCTATAGGTATCTTCTAATATTATATTATAATAATATATAGTATTTGACTATAAACTTTGAGAAAAGAGTCCTTTTCCCGCCCCGTGAAAATTGAATCTCATCGGTTATCCGCGCGGCGGCGTCGGCGGTGCGAGTCGCCTGGAAGTTTGATAATTATTATTATAATATTATTATGGCTAAAACGACAACGTTTTATATTCGCCAAGCGGCGGCGGCGTCGTACCGTTAATACACCACGTCGTCGTCGGTTTAGTGTGAGTTCACGCAAAGAGATCATAACACAACAATATCTGGGACGGACTTAAAATTGACGGAAAAATAATTAAGATAGAAAGGGAATACATCCGATGACAGGTGGCCTGAGGTGGGTATATATCTACTGACGGTCGCGTGTAAATTCCGCCCGAAATGAACCACTGCAGGTAAAATAGGCTACGTGTAAATTCTACCCCAAAACAAACTATAGGTGAAAAAAGGTACATATAAATTCCTCCTGAAAAAAATGTATAATTAATAAACACGTCCTAAGAAGTCTAAGGTTAGTTTTTATAACTTAATGAAGTTTAAAGTTAGGTTTTTTTTTCAATTTTTTCAATCAAAACCGTGTATTTTACAAACTAGTTTTTAATATTAATTTATTTGTTTATAACGGGCGTACCCATAGGCGCTACCTTGTTGGCGGGTGGGGCAGTCATAATGTAATAGTCATATAATAGGTTTAAATATAATACATTTATTACTTACAAAATCGTTATAATTATTTACATAATATATTAAGTCAATAGGTAATTACCACATAAGTCATAATATATAATTAGTAGGGCTAGGATTTATATGCAATATAAAATGGCAAAATATGCATTTGATGTATTAAAAATATGCAAAAACATGCAACAATGAAAATTTGTAATTAAATATGACACAAAATGCAAAAACTAAATTTTTAAATTCTAAAATATAAAAAATATTTCTATAAACTATTAATGTTATTAAAGTATTACACAAATAACAATGATGTGGTGTTTAAAATTGTCCCAAATAAAAGACCTTCTTTCAGATCTTATAGTATGTTTTTAAACTTCAACATTTATACATCATATGAAGTAGTTTTTGAGTTTTCGATTTTCCCATGGAGTTGATTGTAATGAAAATCTTCATCCAGATTACCTACTTCCATTTTTACACTTTACATACCTTCTATACCCATATAAATACTTGAGTATTTTTTTTTTATTATTTATAATATTCTATTTTTGTTTTTTACCAACCACTGCGGCTAAAATATACCATAAAACATGCATTTTAGGTGTTAATTGTTAAAATATGCAATAATATGGATTTTATTCAAAATATGCAAAAATATGCAAAATAAAATAACCACCATTTGCTTCATCATAACGTAATACATGGACATTTCAAACAAAAGTTATAATCAGAAGTTGCAAAAAAAATATGCCAATGCATATAAATCCTAGCCCTAATAATTAGTAAAAATAGTAAAAATAGTAATGATTATATTATAATAATAAAAACCAGTGAAAATATTATAATCATCTGAAATATAAATTTAAAACCACCAAATCAAATCACTTCGATATTATTTTTTTTTTTCGTCAAAATCCCTAAAATAATGAACCACGTTTTCTACATAATCGTCCATAGCTGCCTCGCTACAGTACAATCGCGTTGTACACAGTCACGGAACGTTATTGGTTTAAAAATATTTACTTTTTTCGGGCGGAATTTACAAATCCATTTTTGTACCTGTATATTTTTTCGAGCGGAATTTAAATGTAAGTACTTTATTTTACCTGGATATTTTCCCGGGGGCTGAATTTACCATAGACATTATTTTCACCCGTTCACTTCGGGTGGAATATACAATCTCCCCTACTAACTAGAAGTTTAGGTTTAATTATTCGGGTTGATTGTTTGAGAGATCACTGGCCATGGCACCCACTGCGATGGGCAGGTATCGTTAATGTGACTGTAAAATTAATTATAACTGCATATCAATGAAAACAATTGAACTTGTTGAGTAATAAGAAGTTACTTTAAAAAAAAAAATCTAGATAAAGTCTACTATTAAATAGGTAGGTACTCCGACAAAGCAAATATCTTTAAGTCCTGTGCGCGTCGTTAGTACTTTTCACTTGGAATTACATTTTGTAAGTATTTTGTTTGGATAAAACTAAAATACGTATTATTTACACAAGCTGGTGAAATGTATGAATTTAATATTCTTAATAAAAATATAAAATTTGAAAAAGCAAAATACGGCCAATAGTTGAATAGTTTTCCTTGTACCACTTAATATAAAATTATATAGTTGGTTGAATACAGTTATTAATTAACTTATGATTACAATAAAAGAAAATGGTTTTAAGTGTCCAAGGAAAACCCTTCATTAAAATATATTGTTATTTTTTTTCAAGAAAGTTCATTGAATATTATCAAAATAAGTGCCTATTGTTTGGTATCTTATATATATTTTTTAAATTTATGATTGAACCCATTTATTTTATCCTTATTAAATATTGTTGTATTCACATAGCCACATATAGTCACAGTACCACACTATTTACTAAACAGAATTAACAGCTAATTTAAACAAAAAAAACCATAAAACAATGTAACTATATAACTGAATTTGTTTTTATTCGTAATTATTTCCCACACAATACGCATTGACGAAGATGTAATAACATATTATTGTTCCAATTGATATTCATGCAAAAAAAGATCATAATTTGTTATTTATAGTATTTTAGAATAAATGCAGGTAAGTTATAATAAGTCTTTTGAAATATTATTCAATAATTATATTATAATCTAAAAATGTAGTACTTTTATTATTATTGATCGGAGATATATTTTAACTAATTTTTATGAGTGCTTGTCAAATATTTTTTAATTTTCAAAATCATCAATCATAAACGAATCTGCTCCAAAAATGAATTCACATGACATAATAATTTATGTTAGGGGAGCTTAGGTAACTAATATGCAGGGTATATGGGTTTCTAAGTTTTATCCATTACATATTTTTGCGACATCGGTTCCGGTAAATATTGAATATCAAAGTCCAACCGTGTAGACGTTATTTTTCACGTCGTTCTATTTGAAAAACAAAGAAAACACGAAGAATCGTACCATTCGTGTACTGTGTCACGGCGGCAAACGGGAACATAATATTGAAGAATTTTCCGTTGTTTTGTAGAACCCTCAGACAACGACAAAATACAATCCACTTTATTCGCATCACCCTTTGTCATTATCGCTAGAAACGTCTGTAAGTGCAGCAGTGCTCTAGTGCTCGTAGAATATGTATATTATAATGTGCTATTTTCAATCCAAAACTTTTACATAGGTCGAAACCGTGCGGAGATCGGAAAGTTTTTACCCGTGTATAAAAAAGAACGGAAAAACTTACCCGATTTGCTGAAATATGTTCTAATAAATGAATATAAGTCGTTTTGTATACGCGATTTCGAGGGTGAAGGTAATATGATGAAAGTTTTTTTTTTACAACGAGCAAAAACTACTATAGGCTATCGTATTGAAAAAATTCGGACGTTTCTGGTTTTCTCGACTGTGTTGTAGAATAGCGAGACTGCGCTGAGTAGTTTAAAAATCAACTCCCAATAATGAAAAAAAACTTGCGTTTCATGGATTTCTGTACGTTTATTGTATTATTGTATAGGAACTAAGTATATGCATGTAGGTATACCGTGTACGAAATTTTGTTCAAACATAATCAAGGTGGTAAGTACGCGTAGTGGAAAAAAACGGAAACAAATAAAAAAAATTCTCTTGTTCATGTATGCTCTTTATTCTCTCATTTTCAACGAAATTGAATCAGAAAGCAGAATATTTTGAGGTCACTCGACAATGGTACATTTTCACGATTTCATTATTTTATAAGAATATAAAAAACGTACGACGACTGCTAGAGATAATATAATTTTTTTTGGACAGACAATCGAGTAATAGAGATTTGTTCCTGGAACCTAATATATGCTCCAATAACTAACTTTTTGTAGAAATAATCATTATTATTAATATCACTTTAGTTTCACTTTGTTATTAAAGTGTGTAGTATAATGCTCCGAACATTATTTTATATCTGTGCTTAACAGGCAATACTTAATACTCCTATTATTGCCTATAATCCCGAACAGGAATTTTCGAAAATTTGTTTTTCGAGTATTAAGTTTTATCAGCAGTACAAGCACACAATAAGAAAAGGTTGACAGAGTAACATCCACCATTTAAATATACCAAATATGAATGTTAATTTCAAAAGCGATTTTATTTCCATTTCTGTTCAACCAAATATTAAACTTTGATGAAATCCTTAAAAAAATATCAATCAAAAAGTCGGGTTTTATTAATGTGTTGAAAATATAAGTCTGATTGTTATTTACAATTTTCACATTTCAATATTTAATAACCAAAAAATAACTGAATTATAATCTCAATAATATATTGGCTCCATTTTTAATTGTAGTCAATTTTAACAAAATTCTTACATAGACATTTTAAACTTAAAATTTGGTTAATGGTAACATTTTCTTTGATAAAATAGTAAAATTATTTCTTAAAATTTAAAGTACTTTAAAGCACTATTAGATATATCATTGTACATTAAAAACATAATAAATAATATTTTACATAAAATGAAATATATAGATAAACAATTTTTTAACTCTATACTACAATTTACTATAGGTATTATAATTAATGGGTTAACTAAAGTTAAAAGTATAGGTTAATTATTTGTTTTTAGAGCCGTATTATGTAAAAAATCCAAAGTTAACTCATAACTAATAATCTTCTAATTTGAGAGCATAAAAAAATTAGTGATCTAATGATGGAAAAATATTTATTTTCATTTTTACTGTATTAATATAATTATTATAGTCAATTTTGATATACAGCCATATTATACTTTGTAGAGATATACTTTTTCAAAAAATGTAACTAGTCAAGTGGCCTACTAAAGGTATTTCAGATATGGTTAAAACAAATGACACCTCTGCGTATAAAATAACATCCTTAAGCCACATTGTATTCATTTTAAACATACATTTTTTGCTTCAAAGTTAAATTTTTTTTCTATATACATTTCATGTTTGTGCGAATATCAAATTATGTATTTTTTTTTGACTGTATGTTAGACGAGGTCATATAACATTATAACTACCCTTATATGTGGATGGAAAACTAAACACAATATACTGGCATACGACGAAATGAGTAAAGCGTCACGAGTATACCTAACTACCCATGTCCAATACTCTGTATTCTATCAGACACTTTTCTAATAAATTATAACTTTTATTATAAAATAATTATATTCTTGATTTTATTTTTTTATGTTCTTCAAACAAAACAAATTTGCAATTTTTTAATTTTAAATGTTAAGTTTAACATGCATTGGATAAACAAATATAATCCAGTTTAAATTTGAAATATTGATCACTAAAAACATACGAAAAATAATTACTTCAAACTGAAACTACAATTTTTACGAAGTATATTGCTCTCGTCGGTTTCAAAATAAATATTAATTTATCGATTTCAATAATCTGAATTTCAATTCAACACAATGACCAATATAATAATTCTATCACGCATGTTGAAATACAAATAAAACCAACAGCGTCCTATAGCTGTACTCGTACATTAAAATAATTAATTTCTATCTCTTCAACTATTAATTATTGTTGATGTACATTATATAAATCACATTTAAATATAAGTTAAATTAATTAAACACCCCGACTTACAATAATTGTCTATGATCTCCTATGACCAGGATGTGATATATTTGTATTTAGAGATTCAGTTTGCTTAGAAAGTATTCTTCGATCAAGACAATCGTTTAAATGGAAAAATATTTGCACAATCATCGTATTAGAAATATATTAAATAAATTTAACAAAACTTTTACCGATTTAACGATCAAACTTTACATGGCCAATAATAATATTATTTTCTTCTGCATTCCTCCTGATACCTAACTGGCTTACATTTCACATATTGTTCAAATAATCCAACCAGTCGTATACAACATTAAATCTTAATTACACCCTTTCGTCACATAAAACATAATAATTGTTTCTTTTGATCCACTAAGAATCAGTAGGTACTATCCATTGAATATAAAATACTTAATATACGAATTTAAGTTATATAAAACTGCATTTCAGTCGAGTTGTAATAAACCTACAGATAAATAATTATCATAAATATTTGAAGTTAAATTCAAAATGTTTAATAGATATATATATATATATATATATATATATATCATATAATCATTACAATAAGATTCAGTAACAAATCACGAGGAAATTAGACGGAATAATTTAAGAATATAATATTTTATAAATCTACAACTTATATAACATATGGTTGGTATACTAATCCGTGTTACTAACAACCATGTTTAAAAATTTTAAAAATTAGGATGCCTAATATAAACAGCAATAGGTATAGCTGATATATTGGTTACGCTCCAAAACATTTCCGAGATGAATCCCTGTATTTAATTTAAATTTTCTATCCAATAGATAATATATTTTAAAAATACCTATTTTAAATAAGTCATAAATTTAAAACTAAATTCTCGATTCTTTAAAAGTAAATTACTTTTAATTAAAACACGCCTAACAATTATACTTTTATAAACGTATTAATATGTAGTTTTCACTGTTTCCCGTAAACAATGAAAGACATTTTCGTTAAAAATACTGAAAAACCATTATCATTGCATTAATTCCACCACTTTAAATCAATAAGCCTTCTTGAATTGTAGGACATCCATAATATATATAAGTAGTATTAATTTAATCTTATTAACCATACATTTGTTTTTATTCACGTATACATACACTATACATTCATAAAAGTTAACTGTGTAATTTAAAAAAATCAAATGGTCTAATATGTTATTGCAGGGAATTCAATAAACACAATAAAAATAGGTATAAACAGTGATCGGGTGTTAAAAATATATACGAGCTTATTCTAATCACTTAGAATTGTTTTTCAAACGAGGTGAATCGTCATTGATTTCAAAGCTGGGCAGTAACTAGTTCTAAAGTTACAGAAATCAAAAACTTTGTGACTTTCAAGTCGGTTGGTTTCTTGAAAGTTTATAACTTACTCGGTTATAATTTTGGATTATATTTTATTTGTACCTGATAACTACTGTCCTTATAAATTACATTTCCACCTATCGCCGTAGAGCGTGTTACTTTTTCAAAAGAATCGTCGACATAATTGGCTTGTGTAGGCATCTCGATTTTAAAATATGCAAGACTTAGGTACAGTTATTAAGATCGAATAACTCGTCCAGATTATTCTGCTTTTAAATTTATTATAATAATAAAGAACATGAGTTAGAAGTCAGGAACACTGACTTGTTCTGCGGCGAGCCTAAAGGGTTTGTTCTTATAGTACTGTTTCCATATACTTTTTTCCTCTTATACGCATTCAAATAAGGAAAATTATTATACGTAGGTACCTACCTACTTCTATAATATTAACTATGTTCACTGACTTTCAACCATTATACAAAACTATATGTAAGGTGGTTAAACAATTGTTCGGTAAAAAAACACGATTTAAATGAAAACTGCATTGAAAATAAATAAATTCATACAACGTTCAAACCATCGTGGCTATATCATCATAAATATAAATACATTTCGTTCAAATATACATAATAAAACCCCCACCCCTACCCGCAAATACTGCGGTTAAATTTTAGTGGCAATTATATTTTCCTCGACTCTTCGAACATAATATATATTATTGCAATAATTATTGAAACATTCAACCGACCTCTAAACATATATCTCGCATTTGTTAATTATATACATAAACCGTTTTGCCTTTAGCCCCAGACCGCCGATACGCATCTACCGACACAATTTTTTGGTCCGCGAGAATGAGGAAATGTAATTTCCTTTCGACGAGGAATGTTGATGAGCCTCTCGAAAGATACTGCACCTACCGCCATTTAAAACGCGTAGTTTGTTACGGTAAATATCTTATAAGGAAATGTTCGTTTCAAATCGAACCGAACTCCGAGTTTGTAACTATACCTACAGTAGAACAAATAAATAACAAATAAAGTGCCCAAAAACAACCAAATATATAATACCGCGGTTATTAATTACACTGGTAAAAATGTTTAACTTTTTCGGAAAATCACTAACAGAATTTATGACTTTGACGTTGAATTTAAAGTGTAGTATTTGTATAATTAATTACTGGTGAAAATAAAACCGACTTTTCTACTTATTGCTCGATTAGTGCATATACGCACACACTCCGCGGTCAGCACACAGAAGGTGTGTACTTTGTGTTTTGTTAAACGGTCATAAACAAATTCAATATGATTTATAATCGTCTACGACGTATAATAGACAGATTATTATTTACCTAAATGTAAATAAAAAGCATATGAAACCAACATAATACTGTAATCGTCTAAATACTCGACTGTAAAAATGCCCGTTTAAAAATGCTATCAAAAAAATTATTTCAATCAAAATATGTGAACTTGTTTCTCTTTTGTTTTATTTGCTATAATGACACTATTCTCAAAATTGTATTGCGATGTGCACGAGCTTGTTTAATTAATAAAGTATTATTATTATATTGTTTTTGTTAGTCATTGTTATACTATACTATCGACCGTTAAATTTCGTTTCACTAGAATTTTTTCCTAATTTATATGATTGCAAAATTACTGGATTAAACGACAAAAATGTAACGACAGTTGTACAATACACGGAGTCGAAAAACGTTTAAAACCATATTTATTTATTTATATACATTATTATTGGGTAGGTAAATATTAAAATGTAATAATATATTATAATATTATATTAGGTAATTATAATAACAATAACTGTAATGACGAATAAAAGCACGCACGGGCACGGAGATATTTGAAAATGTAAAGTTTTCTAACGTGCAATGTGACAATAATAAAATACATAACATTCGTTTTACAGATTATGAAAATTCGTATTAAACAAAGCGTGGACGGTTTTAATGACAACGATTTGCTTTTAATACCAATAAATATCTCGCTGAAAGGAAACTGATGTTTGGTCGTCAACGAGCCCAAGAAATTATTGACATACCTATCCGCATTCAAAACCAATATTATAAAATATCTTATTGATGCTAATAATATTAACTTTTATTTTCATTCCTTTAATATTAATTATTATTTCTTATTATTCAAAGTCTATTTTAATAATATTATAAATGTGTTGTTATTGATAGTCGTATTACAATAGTATAGGCGCAACATAATATGTAAAAACTTATACTATATAGGTTCCTCAGAATATCGCACGGAACTCAAAAGCTCGAGCTGATATAAAACATAAATATTATAATCAACCACTATAGATGTTTTTTGCTCACTAAAGGCCCTATTATTAACCCCCTCCCCCCCTACTATTTTTCACTGTTCTATGGAATAATTATACCGTCTCGTTTAAATTTTAAAGTAATATTGCACCGCATTACCGAGCAACGAGGCAATAATATAGTTGCACGCACTTTTTGAATTATTTATTTTATACGTATTATTATTATATTTTGATGTAGGTACCTATATACTGCAACCTATACTGGATTCGATTCTTCGATGATCGATAACGCATCTATAAATTCTGAATAAACAGGTTGGCCTTAATAAAATCAAGTAGTACCGACTTCTATATAATCAATACACGTAAGGTATCGCATTTCAGGTGTATTGCTATGCATGTAATATATTACGTTCCTTACCATGCGTAAAACAAATCCAAGAAATATATTTACTTTCGTCAAAATATCGGAATATTAATGCTTGATTTTAAATTAAAAACTAATTTTAAAAAAAAACTCAATTATTAGCACGTTTCGACAATCTTCGATCTAGACAAAATCATTCTGGGTCGCAATAGACGCAGTAGGATTCAACACGAATAGAATTTAAAAAAGGTTTTAACGGTTCACCATTATTGACATTTTACATGAATATCAGTCAGAAAATATTAATTCAAAACGGAACATATCTATTACATTTTTTTTTTTTTTGCAATCAGGGTAGGTCGAATTTTTAACTTTAAGTCAATTTTATACCATTTCCTTGTGAAAAAAAATGTGTGTACCGAATGCATCAAACATATTATAGCTTTTCCGTACATAGGTCATTCACGGTTATCGACTCGATTGGTTAGACAGTGAGTAAAATAATGTTTTCTATCAAAAGTATATCATACATGTATTTTGTTTTATTATCATAAGCTATACAGACATTTTAATTTTAAAAAAAAAACATTTCAGCTCCACAGTTATCAGGCACGTGTAAATTAAAAAAAATTACTCATCATTTATTTCATTCGATTTATAATTACAACGTGACCATACATCGATATCTACTCTATAACGATGTATTTTTTTTTTTACTATTTGTCGGCAATTTTCACGAGAGAAAATCATTATTATATTCGATACACAGTATATCAACGCCGCTTTACAATTTACAATAGAAATAGAAATCACTTAAATTTACAATACCTTCCGGCACTACTGTACGCACTATACTATACACGGATAACACGGAAAATCTACACACAATTCCGATATTATACATCGTAGTATTTTATTCAACAGCATTTGATTTGAAACCTGCAGTAGACTAGAATTATTGTACGCGTACCGTAGGTAGGTAATTTGTTTTATAATTTAATTTAGGACCCCTCATCAGGGTGTGCCTGGTGTGCCTAGGCACCCCTTGAGATCTTGTAATTGGGGCCCTAACATTTAATTACCAGAGCATAGGGATAGGACCCGTATTTCAAATTATGTTAATGCAATTTTTTCTAAAATATGTGGTAAAAAAAAAAAAACATGTTTTTTGGTAAAAGAATAATAAAACCGAAAATATTTTAAACTATGATTATATCAGCAGATGTTATTGACTACAAAAGTTCAAGTACAAAATATAATAAATAATAAACATTGCAATTATCGTAGAAATAGATATTAGATCCAAGGAAATATTATATAACTCGGTACTAATAATAATTATATACCACTGATTAATATAGGTGCATGCAAGGACGTCATTTGGGGGGGAGAGGTCGGGGTGTGCGGTGGCACCCCTTACATTTAAAATATTCTCAATTGGCCTGCTGAAACAAGGGAATCCCCCCTTGTAGATCCGCACTATTTTTAAATGGCCTGGTGAAATTTCAAAATGGCACACCCAAAAAAAAAAAATGAAATGACGCCCCTGGGTACATGTCTTGTTAAGTTCCTAACATCTAAGCCCTCTCGAAATCCCCGCCCCCCCCCCCCAAATACATGTCAACGCACGTCTATTTATGCGAATGACTATATATTATATATATTGTATTTCGCCAACAACGGCGGTCGTGTCATAACGTAACAGGACAATTATATTATTATTCTACTTCTACTTTCAAATATTATTATAATATTCTACGATGACCGGGACGGCATGGTTTACCTGTACGTCCTCAGACGGCCGCCACGTGGCTCAGGACTTACTCAGGAAAACTTAGTGACAACGGCACGGAGTACGTGATAACGACGAGAAGCATAGAACACTGCGACTGCGACGGCATTCGCACTCGTCCGGAGGAGAAAAATAAAAAAATAATATTTAAAAATTTAATATGCTTTCTATCGCCGCGAACCCAAGAACCGCGGTCCGAAGAGAGTGCAGTTCGACAGAGTACGATTGTAACGTTTGTACGATGCATATATATATATATATATATATAGGTACTCTACGACGGTGTTATCGTTGTTGTTGGTTTTTCCGGATCGCGAGCATCGTTTCGGCGACGAGAAAATTTAAACGGAAAACCGCGGAAAAACGCGCGCGCGTTGAACGATTATGAACACCGGCCGGACAACGCTGCGACGACGACGACGCGACACCACAGCACCGGCGCCGACCACGGACCGACGCTGTTAGCGTACCGTCGCGCGCGTGTACCGCCGCCACCGCCGCCGCCGCCACCGTCGCCACCGCCGATTTTCCCGCGACGCCCCGACGGCCGGCGACGACCATCACGCGGTATAACTCGTCGCTTTTCCTTTGCATATAGGTATAATTCCGTCGTTTTTCTCGTCGGTGCAGTTTGCACTTATACTGCACCGCGGCGGCGACGTGACTTGGTACGAAATGTTTACCGCGGAGTCCTGAAAAATCATGTCCGAGCTATATGATTATAATATAGAGAGCCGCGTTTATTATAACGAAACGTGATGTGAAATGTGCAGGGCCCCGATTTTCTTTTTACCCCGAGGTATACGCGAAATTCGAGGAGCGGTCCAAATCGTTTTTGCAGTTTTTATGGATCATTTGCAATTTTATTATCTAGAGCAGGGATTCTCAATCTTTTATGAACACTGTACCGCTTTTTACCAATAATTTTTTTTTAGGTACCCCTTTTTAGTTACTAAACTAATATATATATATATATATAAATATACGGCATCGTTTTAAGCCTGAAATTTGAAAATGTTACCTTGTATTTTAGAGTTTTTTCCTCTATTTTAATTTAAAAGTTTGTTGGCCAGACTTGTACCCTTTAAAAAATATCGAGTACCCCAAGGGTACCACAGTTTGAGAATCCCTGATCTAGAGGACATGACTTCAAAGAGAGGTTGACCATTCTATAATTTTTTTTAAACGATTTATGAAGATTCTTCATCATACACATATACCACTCAGATAATGGGGCTATATTTGTTGGTGATTTGTGTTTGTTTTATTAAGAAAAAAAAAAGTAAATTAATTACAAAATTATTTATTTTTGAATTTTAAGCCACGTTGATTCTTCGTAGGTAGGTCAATGATTTATTAACAAAATATTAATAGCTATTTTTCTGAAATTAGCAAGTGTAGGGGAGAGAAATGTTATAGTTGTATAAAATTCAATAATAGGCATCATCGTCCTTATTAATAGCTATATCCGTTTGACCAAGGTCGAGAAGCCGTTGGCAAAATGTAGAACACTGTGTGTGGCCAGTGGAGTGCCGGAGAAGTTTTTTTGAGGCGATAAAAAAATGAGAGGGTGAGTGTTTGGGTACCGGGCAACGGATTTGGGACGACAAAAGTTTTAATAATAATGTTTAAACTATTGAGTAACAAAAAAAAAAAGTGTAAAAGCTATATTATAATAATATGTGGGTGGGTCTGATCGAATGGTATAGTTTTGGTATAGGTCTGAAAAGAGTTTAGGCACGCCACTGTGCGCGCGTGGCAATATTGCCCATACAAATTAATACATTGCAAAAATGACACAAACGTGGTATACAGATTTACATCCAATCATTACGATGGCGTTTCCAGAGTCGACGTACAACGAAAGTACAATACCTATACAAAGCGAAATAATATAAATCACGGGGTACATGCCTCTACCTAACTTAAAAAATAATAAAATCCGCGAATAACACGAAAAATCGAACTTTGTCTTGCTCGGCAAAAAAATATTATAATCTCACTCGCATACGAAACAGTGCGGAATTTAAGGGGGGGGGGAATTGTTCAATGACCTGTGGACGGATTCGGATAAGTGCGCCGCCGCTTATGTCGTGACGCGATAAGTGGAGACGGCCAGGCGATTTCCATTAGATAGAGGTACCTAATGCGGAAAATCGCACATTCGCCGACCGCCATCTGTCGGCAAAACCAAATTGTTTGTCGAAACGCTGCGCGCCGCCGCCGCTGCCACGAACGTCAAAGAGTGTACGATTATTATTTAAATATAGATTTGTTTATTCGAAATGAACCGCGTCCGCTCGGTTATTGTAGTTTACGTTTACGTTATACGTGTGTTTAGGTCCATCGTCACAATACATTTATATAATTGAAATCCGTTAGTTTCTATGTGTATACAAAGGGGGTCAGATCCCCCCCCCCCCGTAAGCCTTTTTATTATTTTAATGCACCTAGGTATAAAAGTGTTACTTCCGCGATCATATTTTGTTTGCAACTGATCTCTCCCCCCCCCACCCCACCTCCATCAATACAAAAGTTATGTATAATTAATAGAATAAAACATTCCGAGTTACCAGTAAGTCATATTTTGTTACTTGTGTATACATATACAATTTACAAATTTAATCGTGTACGAAAAACCATTTTACGATTCGGTCACTGCCCGAGTTCATAGGCACCAGGGTCCTAGAATGACGACAGAAGATTTCCCGGCGGCCTGGCCTGGCTGGTGGGGATTTTTAAGTCTAATAAAAAAATCGTACAGTTTTGAGTATGATTTAAAATTATTTTAAAAATAACAGTAATTTATCCCAAGGTTGCAAAAATCAAAACTATATTTTATTTAAGATTGAAAAATCTACTACAAAAAAAAAGCACACTGGATAATGGGTTAATAAACGTATAAAATTAATCATTTATTATTATTATAATCACTCTTTTTGAGAACCTCTTTTATGTTCTGACACTTTTTCCTTGGATATTTAAATAGTAAATATCTTTTGCATGTTATTAATTCAGTGCGAATCCCACGTCGTATGCAATTTATGTTTTGAAATTACAACACTATACGATTGCAGCTCATAAATCAGCCCGCGCATTACTGTCGGTTAAACTGACCTCGTGCTGCATTTTTCACCTGAAAATGTACATTATGCATTTACGTGTAAAATGTGCATTGGCCAATGAATAAATATAAAGCCAATGCTTTGAGTGCTTCGAGATTTTACACCTTAAAGGCGGATACCATAAATCATAATAATATGCAAATGTGAAAATAATTGGTATGAAACCTAACCTAATGACAATAATAATATGGAATACAGTACTTACCTAATGCACTAATACTATTATTTATTGGCCGTATCAATGACTTAATAATATAACCTAACCTATCATTTATTAAAATATATAATATAATACACCTATGATCATCTACAGATCGACTGAATAATATATTATAAAACCAATTGATGCAAAAAATAATTTTAAATATACATAGTAATACTAGTAAGTAGTAATCTAGCTGACAACTGGCCATTCCACACAAGTGCCTAATTATTTTCAATTTTTTAAATACGATTAATTCACGATCTAGGTACCTAAATTAATTTCAGTTTAATGTAATAATATATTATTATTTAAAAGTATAACTAATAAGATGTTATAAACACCATTGTATTTTATCCATAGTTACTATAATGTTTACACATAATATTAAATAATTCATAATTTCTACACTTTTTTAACACTTGTTTAACAAATCAATAAAAATAATATTTTAATCACTAAGTACTTATGTCGCTTTCCTGCATGATTATTCTTTACACAGGTATTAGGTAGCTACTTTTTTTTACCACTTTCACTTTCATTCTCTATACTTTGCAAACACTACAGAAAATGAAATTCACGCGTTCAAATAAAAGAGACAAATGTTTTCTCATTACATATTGCTATGTTGATAAAAACATATCATCATGTACATTTATATTTTTATACATTTTTGAAATGTTAATCAAACAATCTCATTAGAAATATTATTAAAAATATCATCAATACCTACCTATAAGCAAATACCAATATTAACATATTATTATGAACAAACTTCTATAATTATTTCCCAGTAATGTACTATATTTTACATTAAATTAATATTTAATCATGATAATAATTATTGCAAAATTGTTCTTAATAAAAAATGACGCGCTAGAGACACGTTTCGACCTCCAAAAATGTAGCATAAAACGCCCCTCCAACCGGATCATCTCCCTCAGTCTTCCGGCAAACACTCGTTGACACGTCGTTCTACACAGGTTAGCATTTATTTGCCTACACAGGCCTACAACAGTCAATACGTAGGCTATATTTGGTGGCCTTTATGCTCGAATCGTCTCTACGCCGCGGCCGCGGCCGTTGTGACATTAACTTTGTTCAAAGAAAATCTTCGGTACATTGCAGAGCGAATATAGAGTTTCAGAATTATTCGAGACAGATAAGAAATTATATCATAAAATCATTAATCTATATCGACAAATTTATTATCAATCCTAACTTTCACACAGTTGACAAAGTTTACTTTTCAGACGAATAATATTGCAGTGTTCCACCTAAATAAATATTATAAGAATTAATTACAAATTTCACAACCCCTTTAATAGTACTTCCTCCTACAGGAAAAGGTAATATAAATAATATATTAGGTTAACTCCCCTTAGAGTTCATCTGTGTTTATTATTTTTATTACAAAAAGCTATATTGCTGATAAAATGCTTTTATAGGATAGTTTCATAAAAAAAAAACACTTATAGGGATAGCCGCTATATATGCAGTTAGACCTTCAAGAAAAAAATAGACGATAATACAGAAAAAGTAATAATCACAATATTATTAAATGCATCAAAATACATGTTACACTCACAATATTTATAATATATATAACTAGTGCGTATTAAATTATTATTATATGTGTTCGGTAAGTACGGCCTACCTATATGTAAGCTTTGAAATACAGGGATTTTAACGAGTTAAAAACTCTAACATAGTAATTTTTATTTTACTGAAATTGTAATCTTTAAACTGTCAAAAATGTAGTATAGGTATACTATTACCAGTACCGGGTACCTACTCGGGATCTATCTACCTTTACTCACAGCGATTACTTCATCAACATTCCGACAGACCATTTCAAATTCAAGCAGAGATCATCATTATTATCATTCATTATGTAATACGTATCAAGTATTTTTGTAAACTCATAGATAATATTATATACAATAGTACGATTCAAGATATACAGGTTACTCAACACCAGGGGCGGACTGCCTGGGATGCTGTAACATCCCTTTCCCTAAAATAAATTTGCTATATTTTGAAGGTTTTTAAATATAATACTTGAATGTGTAATCACAGACCATCCATTTATTTTTAATTTTTTACCATACAACTGTAAAATTTTAAGTAATCCAATATTGTACAATTTTGTTTGAATGTTTGTTGTATAACTTGGTACCTATTTCAAAACAAAATAAAATATTTTAATATTTCATAAATAATCTACATATTTTAAATTTGCCCCAAACATTTTCGTTATTTGCCCTTTAAATTATGTAGCACCCCGTGCCCTTCTTTGCCAGTCCAACGCCTGAATTTGAAATTGGTCTCCAGGGTGACAGCGCACATTATGTCGCCAAAAGTCAGCTGTTTAGCATACGAAGAATCACAACTATAGAGCTTTAAGTGTATGTAATTTATGTGTATCGAATTAAAAAATAATATAAAACATGTATCGTGAAAATATGCATTGTTGAACTACATCAGTTTCCGCTTGGGCGCCGCTAGATGGCCTTCTCACAGGTCGAGATCGAAAATAAACACTGGGCATCAAAATAAATGCTCTGTTGAGTAACTTGTGTATCTTAAATCGTGTATAAGGATAGGGCGAGCATGTGTGTGATCGAAAACCATATTCGAAATTTGGCAGATAGCTGATTGATAAAATGTTTATCTGTATCTTAATAAACCGAAAATTGGTGTGGCAATAAAATCACTCTTGCAAATAACATTCATATTATTTTTAAATGGCCACAACCACGTTTGACCATAATGGCAACTATATAATAGTAGACCCTTCGATCACAATCCACACAGTATACCGTGTATAAGGTATTATTAGGTATAACAATTTCCTATCCATGTATATATAATATATATTATATTGAATGTAGGAAAAAAAGCCACGGAAAAAATAAGCCACGGTAAAAATCCAGTTTATTTATTTAAAAAAAAATAGAGTGTTGTTAATTATATTATTAATTCTATAATAATAGCAATAGTATTTTATAGTAATGAATGTGTTGATTTTACAATGTGTATTTTATATTCTGAGAGGATCGATGAATGTATTGATTTTACAATGATGTGTGGTTAGAAAAAATATAATTAATTTTCCAAATAATAAACGATAATAAACGAATAATAATAATTCAACTTATTATTTTATGTAGTTTGTACTGCAACATGTTTATTTAAAAAAATGAATCACCCTGTGCAAAGTATATACTTTATACATATCTAGGTGTAAGACATAAATCAATTGATTTCAAGATAATATGTAAAACAATAATAATAATAATATTTAAAATTAAAGATAATAATTTAGTACTTTAATTTAATTTGTTTATATATTTATTTTAATTTGACTTATTTTCCGTGGATTTTTTTTTGTGGCTTTTTTTCTTGACTCCCATATATATTATCTATAGGTAATTATAGTCGTATATTAATATATACAAATCACTAATCAGATGATGATCACATGACACATGGTCAGTATTATTTGCAGTGTTCATGTAGCCACTTTAACAATTATTTTCTTAAATTGAAACAACATCGCATAAGTCATATATAAAACATAATTGATTAATATTAAAATGTTGCTTATTCACCCAAATAATCCACGTAATAATATAAGCTATTTTACTATTCTTCTTTAACCATACTGGCTTTTTAATTTAATTATATATTGTTACTATTTTTTCTTTTTCTTGTATATAACTACTATATTATATTAAATAATTGTTGAAACTAATTGTAATTACAAAGTTCAAATAAAAAAAAAAAAAAATATAAGCTATCCAGATGAAAATAATAATAATTTTTCACTCCGACAATTCATCACTAGTTTTTACTTTACCTATATAGTTTACAGTTTACACACACACACACACACACACACACACACAAATATACTTATCTTATTATATAAAACCAAAAATTGAAACCTTTGATGCTAATGTTCTCGGAAACTACTAAACCGATTGTCTTAATTTTTTTTTTTTTAATGAAAGATTATATCACGGATAAGGTTCCTATCGCCAAAAAGTATATTTAAGTATAGCTTAAAGAATTATTATTAATTATTAGTTTTTCAAAAATTTTGAAATTCATGATGAAAATCGGAAATCTGTATTTTGTTTATAAATGGTTTCTATTGGTTACAGTTATTAGTTATCAATTACAGTATAGGTAACAGTTTTTCCTACGTAAATATTATACGCTAAAAATTCTGGAAAAACTGAAGTGCTATTTTTGATGAGATATATATGAATAATCTCTGTTTATTTATAGGATTGTCAATGGTTACATATCGTATAACTAATTAGTAGGAATATGGCGTATACATATTTTTACAAATAAATTTATAAAAAAAAAACAAATCTTTGGCACAGGCCACCATTGTGCTGTTTTTCGTGTGCCTAATACTCTGATATCACTTACTTACTTATTTCATCTTTGACTCGGGCAACGCCTTGTGGGACAGCTAGTATATATAATATAATTGACTAAAAAAAACCTATTTTAGTTATTGCCAGCGAGGGACTGAAATCGTCTCTCTCGATGTCCATCGAATATAGAAAAATAAATTGCTAGGTAGGTACGCGTCGTGTTCGGTGCATTAAAAGTCGCAATCTATAGAAAGTCATCATACTGAATTCGCGATAATATTATAATATAGACGCTGTTTGACAATAATTAGAGCGAGGCAGGCATTTTTACGTACGGTAGTCGAAGTGTCGTGGAAAATTTCGCCACACCAACAGCAATTATTGACCTGTAAAAAAAAAACCTCGCCCATCGAATTCCTGCGCCACGGGCAAAGCACGCTGCGCGCACTATATACATATATAATATAAAAGCGTAGAGTGTCGAATGCGTTCTCAAAACCGGATGCCGTACAGAAGAATAGGAATCGCGTGGGCTTTGGGAGTGTTCCATCACCGCGATACCATAAATGGCATTAAAAAAAAAATAAATAACCAACCCCCACGCAATGTCGGGCGACTCGTTTTCGCCGCAAATTTATTTCGTTTTACTCGGCGAGTCTCGTATTATTATTATTATAATATCATATACATAATGACCGGACTAAGGTTTCGGCGGTTAAACGCGGTCACTCTAATCCTATTTACTGGTTCGCAACTATATACCTAATGATGACTGGTCGCGGGAATAGTTTTATGAATTTATATTATAGTTATATTATATATATGCTACTGCCCACTGCAAAGTCATTATATATGTATTTATTTGGTATGCCCGCATGTACGCTTACGGTCTAAAATCAAATCGTTGATAAGTATATACAGTGGCATATCCTGCAGGATTATTGGAAAGTCGTAGCCCCCCCCCCCCAGCCTAAATGTTAACGAAATATAATAACCGGTTAATAAATACTTGTCGAATAATTTTATAAAATGAAAAATATAATATAATCGGTTACGCGAATAATGGCCAGGCGCGATGCAGTTTAAGAACAAACTCGTGCATCACCGGTGATTCCCCCTCACAAAAAAAAAATTATTTGGATATTAGGTCTCTGTTTACCTCCAAATACATACATAGTAGTTTGATAACGTTTATTTTATTTTATAATTGCTTTGTATTACCAAACCTCGATATTTTATTTCATTCACTTATAATTTTAATAATAATTATATTATATCAGCTTGTGAACAAATATATTGATACCGCGTCTTACGTTGTGCGTTACGTGTTGTAATTTATAATTTATAATACTCATAAACATTTAAAACACTGAACATTATGTTTTGTATGTAATCTGAAAATTAGTTTTAAATAAATCTTGAACAGAAAAAGCAATATTGAATAATTAAAATTCAATATTTTTAGCTATACTGTGCATCAAAATTAACATTATTATTAATCATTACTACTTGCATTATTAGTTTTTATTCTTAAAAAGATTTACAAAACCATCAACATTTCATAGTTTATTAAAGAAATGAAAAAATACAGCCAAATTTACAAGAAATGACAACATAATATTATAACAATAAACTAATGAATTACGTTTAATCCGTCTAAAAGAAAAGACTTTTATGCCTACGATTTACGAATATTTTAATATAATATTTTTGGTATAAAATATAATCATAATATCGGTGTTAAAAGTTATGTATATAATATGAGTATAATATACAAATGATATATCCCTAGATACATAAGGTACACATATTAACATATTCTTGACTTGTGTTTGATAATTTGTTGTTTTCTTATACTGGTTTCCTAATTATTGGTCTTAACTCTAGGTACATATTATGTACATTCAACGTGTTCATAACATCTGAATATTATGTGTATGCTATAAAGTAAAATTTAGATAATATATTACGAATTTCTGACAATATTATATTACACATAAATGTGTTACCTGCACCGACGGAGTAAAAATATTAGCAAAGACTAGATTTTCAAAAAACAAAATGAACACTTAAATGATTTATACGCATAGCACGTGACTTAATATTAATTACTTCTGAAAGTAAAAATAAAACCAAATCAATGGTTAAAATAAACAATAATAACCAAACTGCTCTCTCTTGAACATAATGTGCTGTAATAAGTGTTAAAACGTATATTTCACTATGTATACGAGGATGCAGGTAACTACTTTTTAATTCTCACCGTTATTATATTTATAACACGATCGTGTTTCAATAAAACATAATATTATAATTGTTCACCTCTTAAAGTTTTATTATTCCTCGATGTACATACTTTAAATGGCCATTACGGACAATAAAACTATACTTACGTAGAATATTGGCTCAATGTCAAAATGACACACCGAAAACAAAAATTACATCAATAGAACAAGTCGTTTGCAGCACGAGAATTGCAGTAAAATTGTCGCCCACCTGGCTGTATATAATTCATTGCTTTGGAGACACTATGCGTGTGGACCATTACTCTGGTAGTCGGCTGGTGAGTAGTTGAAAATTAAGACGCAGACACGTACCGATTTAATTGAAAATTTCCTCTGGTTTAAAACGGCAGCTTACCGCAGTGGCTATTTGTAAACAGTTTCATTGCTGCAATAAAATAAAAAATTTACTATAATATACAGTGTTATAACTAAAATAGTTACATTGACAGTGACCGCGCTGGTAGTAGTGCTGCAGGTGATTGGGCACTAGCCTCGCGTGACTTACCCATACGTGCGAACACGGTGTGGAATTATTGGTATTCGTCGTGTTTAATTTCAATGCAACCAATAAATTCGAAACGAGATGATTTCGAACTTCAGAGCTATTAGTAATATTAGTTTACAAAATATTTAAATATGTTGCGAGTTACTCACAAAAATAATTGATATCGTAGAACATATATTTTATCGAAACAGCGTACAGTATTACAGTAATATTAATAAAATATTGACTTCCATTAACCTTCCAGGTCTTTGAGATGAGCATTTCATAATATGTCATCGGATTAACTTACTATAATAATATAGGTATATATCGTGACATATTTCTTTAATTTTCCTCGATCTTTCTGCAGCTGTTCGCCTTTCTAATCTTATCTTATCGATCTAATTGAAACGTCATACAAATTATATTGTGTACCTTTAATGTATATCGACAAAATAAAATAATAATTTCAAATCGATTGATAAAGTCACGTCGTCGTACCTCTTGCGGATCACGATATATATTTTGGAAAAAATTAACTAAAAAAAAGAAAAACATCACTGCCTACTTTGCTAAAATTCTTAAAATGCATTGTACCTATATATATTTTGTACATCGGGTGCCTAACTCCGAACTCGTATTATTATATAATTATTATCGCGTACGACTACTATACGGTATGCGCCAACGTGTTCCAGAATAATAAAATAATGTCATAAAAACGACTTAATAATAATTATTACCACGATAACTATTGTTTCATATATAATGCTTTATAGGTAGGTCGTCAAAATATACTACGAACATAATCGTAGGTGTGCAAGATGCATGGGCATTGCGATGATTGACCCAGATGCCGTTTCAGTGTGGGCGCTATAAGACACGCGTATCTGCTGTCGTGCGTCGTATTGGGAATATAATATTTTTTAATCATTTCATTATTCTTAAAACAAAATATGCGTTCGCTCAATTATCGTATATTAACGACACGTTGACAATAATAGCAGTGTGTCGTCGTAATAATAATTGCTATGTTCAATAATGATCGTGTCAAAACGAATTCGTTCTCTTCGACAAGTCAAAATAAATAATAATTTAATAGGTAGGTAGGTGTGTGATACTCTACGATTTTTCTCGTTTAATTTACACGAGAAAACTGTAAATTACAACAGTGAGCCACCGCGTGAATAATAATATGACTTATATACCTACCTATATATTATTTTATTACATTCATTATGTAATAATTATATTTTATCTTATGAAATAAAATAAACATATTATTGATATTGTATATATCGTCAACAGTATAAAATTAATTCAAGTCAAACACGAATATTTTCACAAAATAACAATGTAATTATATGTAAGTATGAATTTTTGAACGACCGACGAGAATTTGTTCTTTATATGAAGGAATTATTTGTTTTCGTTTTCTTTTTTCAACTCATAATGTTGTCATTATTTTAGACCATAATATAAAAAAGTAAACCTCGTACATATTATTATAGTTTTCTGAGAGGATATTATATTAAAGCAAACAGTTTATTAGTAACTATTATTTTGAAATTTTAGTGCATAATATAATAATGTAATATTCTTCTTTGACCAATAATTTAAGTATAGATTACTTTCTTCTCTTCTTGCAAAGTTATAGAAATATTACTTTTTTAATACTCAACATATTTTGTATTTGGACTACTTACTATATAGTTATATAATATATATTGTTACAGATCAGTTACCACAAATAACCACAGTTAACCACATCAATAAGTCATCAATATATAGTAATGTTACAAAAAACTGTGACAAATAAATAAACATATTTATTTTTAATATATCGTGTGACGTTGTTTGATGGTAACAATAAAAAAAAAAAAATAACAGTCATTCACATCAGTATACATTGCATAAACAACGGTGAATGGTATTATAATATTTATTACTTGATTATTGTCGGTGGGTACATGAAGGACGGCAGTATGAATTTAATATCTATTGGGCATCGATGAACTGAAAGACGACGACACACGCGAGTCATCATTTCAATCGATTTTACATTTTTCGCCATCAATACAGGATTTTCGTCGTCGGTTTTTTTATTGTATAAAACGTCAAGCACTATATTATATTATTATGTCTCATTGACTTGAAATATTATTAATAATTTTTAAATCGTTTATATTATTATTATTATTATTATTATTACATCCGCGTAAAATATTGTGTATCAGGTAGAATCGTTGTCCTTATATGGGTCGGGTGCCAAAGTCCAAACGAAACCGAAACTATACGGGATCTAAATATAAATTCTACGATGGTGCTTCTATTTTGTTTTATTTTTTTTCGTTTTATTTGTCGCCCCACCCCGAAAATTAACCGAAGATACACATACCCAAGGCGACTTTATAAATAAAAAAAAATGCCTTACCATAACCAGAGCTCGGGTTCTATCGCACTGCAACAATATTCTACGCGCGCGTCCGGCTCAGTAATAGTAGCGGTGGAGGTGGAGGTGGTGGTGGTGGTGGGGGGGATGGGATGGGTGAGGGAGACGGAGACCGAGAATAGGAGTGGTCATAAGGGGAAGGTGGGTGTTTTAAATATAGTACCGTCGGTTTCAAACGGACGCCAAATACGGTGCAATCTCGAATTTCGTAGGAGTCGCTGTTCCGCGGGTAACCGCCGAGCCCGAAACCGCCGACGTTCAGTGCGTTGGGCAGCCGGAATTGTGCACATTACTATAACTACTAATAATATTATAATATTGTGTGTGCACGGAAACACAACTATTATTGTTATTATTATTATTATTATTATTATTATTATTATTATTATTGTTGTTTCATTCGTTTTAATTATATTGAAAACAATTTAGTCGGTTTTGTTTTTTCAATCGTTATTGTTTTTCATCGTTTATCGTTATTATCGTATTATTTTTGCACTCGAATTTAGACGAATATTATAGAAGTGTTGATTTCACAATCTTTTTGGATTTAAGTACACGGTTTCGAGGTATTTATTCAATCATACAATTATTATTATATTTTATTTTATCAAATACTATATGTATTATACTTGAGCGATTAGCTTAAAATCAATAGAAATAAATGCATAATATACAGCAAAGGTAGTGTAGTTTCGTGTATATGTGTATGTAACCATATTATAATTGTATAAAATACAATAAATTCCGGGTTTTATTAAATTTTTTCCGAAAACCTTATTATAGAAATTATTTAATAATAATTAATTAAAATTAAATAGATCAGAATATTATTATTCAGCCTATCTATCTATCGTAGCATATAATATAAAGATTAATGCCCATCAGTAATTTTTTCGCTTATATATTATTGAGTATAAAACAAAATATATTTAATACATTAACATAGAATAGGTTTAACTGATAATCATATAAGCGTTTTATGTATTTGCGTAAAAATAAATTGGTGTTTATATATATATTATTCAATAACTATACCTAAAATGTAGGTATGTACATTTTAACAATAAAATAATATTAGGTTAGATATTAATTCATTTTGATTCGTGTAAATATCTCTGTAATTCTACTGACTTGTTATAATCTAGTTATCTTACTAGGTATATTAAATATAGTAAAATTTAAATTTTAACCGCTTTAATATTATTTTTTGTTATATAAACAATATAAGTGTCAAATAAAAATTTGTCATTGCATAATATATTATATTATACTCGTATTATAGTCGTATAATATAATCCATAAGGTATCTGGTATGATCGCTATAGTTTTTAATACAAAAATACAGTGTTGTACTCAATTAAAATGTTGGCTGTAAGCCGGAATCTTTTATTCATCTAAATATAAAAGTAATACAGCAAGCATCTGATTAAAGATATTATGCTTTATAATCAGAACAAAGTTTTACTTTTGTATAACATAACATAACGTATCGTTCTATGCCAAGTTTATTTATATATAATCAAAATTCTGTATGCATAACAATCACACATACTGGTTGTAATATACCGTGTACGAGGAATGAGTAAATACTTGAAATAAAAATAGTTTATATGGCCAAAAATGAACCAAAGTATAGCCGGATAAGGTATCGAGAACGATTAAAATGTAAACGTTATTATTTATTACTATTTTAATACACACGATAATGCACACATTGATACTCACTTGTTTTGTCAAAAGAAGTCGAGTTCGGTCTGAATTGAATACGAGAAAAAATATCTAAAATGCGGATAATAATGTCCGTATTGCAGAAATCGTTTAATAATAACAAAATAATGTAAAATATACATATAAAAATATTGTATGTATTTTATAATATTTTTACTTTGTATAGTCCGTTCAGTTACGCGAAAAAAATATCTATTATATAATTGCCTACCAACTATATAATGAAGTCATGTTTAAAAAAATGTTCTAAAATCAAACCATTGTAGTTTTAAAAAAAAAATCTTTAAAATTAAATTTTGTTTACCTTGCAAAGGTAATCTTTTTATCTACTCGATTAATTTTATATTATACTGACCGTATAATAAAATGTTTGATTCCCAAAAAATATAAAAATAATTTTAAATAATCCTTCATATAGGTAGGCAAATGTATTAAAAAATATATATATTTCACCAAAATGTGAGCAAAATAAGTATAAAGAATAAAGATCATATTATGAACTTGTATTTATAACTTCCTACTTAAACAAGGCTATATGACATTCAAAAATTAAAATACAAGATCCGAAAAAGTATATATTATAGTGGTAAAGTTTATTCAAAATATATTTTTTTTATATTCCTCACGTATAGGTTAATTTAGTCCAAACATAATTATTGTGGCATGCTTTTATGTGAAATATTATATTTTATATATTTTAAATAAAATCCACATTTTAAGTATAGATTTAAATGATATACAATCTACCACTTATTAGATAGTAATATTATTATTAGGTTAACATAATATCAGCTAACATAATATGTACATCAAATTTAAACAGAATATATAGGTACATATACTTTTATTTAGCATAAATTATCGATCATCACATCTACTAAAATAGTAAAATACTAATACTAAATTGCAGTGAATAAAATGTGTAGATAATTATTCTGTACCTACATAGGTACATTTATTTTAAGCGATTTAAATCATTGTTAAGCTACACAAATCGATGCTTTTTTTAAAACCATTTCCAAACTTTCTTACTGAGTCCAATAAACTAAGTAGTAATAGTTCACCTACAATAATTTCACTTTAAGAAATGTAATTTATTGAGTTGTATAAATATAATAAACATAATATCGCTATGAAAATACCATAACTCGCCGGTCTTTTTAACAGATTTACACAACCATTCTGTTCCACCCAATTCCATGTAGGTAAAAATAAGGTACAAATAAGGCATTAAAAGAGAATTTAATCAATATTATTATACTCAAATACTTATTACTATAGGGCTCAAAACTTATTGCGATTACATGTGGTTTTAGGGCTATTATAGATGTACTGCTAAGTGAGCTTGAAATTAATTTCATGACACTACAAATAAAAAGTATTAAAAGTTTAAAGTGCTTATTTTTGCTTATACATATTATAGTGATTTTGTTGCTTTAAGGGTTTATTTCTTAATTTTACCATTTTTTGAGCATATATAATTTGACAAAAAGTTTATATAATATAATAAATTTTAAAATTTTATAATAAAAAAAATAAATACATTATATTATAATCTATTTTATTTTGTGAGTTTTTACAAGATATTGTGGTGTATCGTGTTTTTAAAATCCCTATATGGTTGACATACAATTTCCCGTTTTTATTAATAGATGTTATTTAGTAAAAATTATGAAATATAAAAATATTTTTTAGTAATTATAATAATCAAATTTTTATTGATGAAAATTGTGTGTGTAAAAAACGCACATAATAAAATATATTATATTTTGTACTTTTATATATGCGCATAAGAGCATGCATATTTAGTACTTTTTAAGAGCATTTATAGTTCTGAACCCTACTCATTATATAACTTCATAATTCATTGTATATATTATTATAATATATTATATTACTACTTACAATACGTTTATAAATAATAACAACAACAAACCATACAACGGCACAACGCCTTTTTTAAAAGTTTTCGACGACTTTCGAAGTAAAAATAATCGCTTAATTAGTTATTTTTACTATAGAATATTTCAATCATAAATACAATTATGATCGGTTTTATTCGCTTCTATTACTATATTATGTCCCGAGGCTTCGTGATATAATATTAATATGCGTATTTATAATTATTCATACATATTACATACAGTATATACATTTTAATATTATACATATAATATACGATACGTGTAAAGCAATAAGGGCAATAGGGTCTTTTGTAGGTGTTGCATACCACTATATAAACACCGTCCACGTGGGTGTAACTTGCTCAATCCGACAGCAATTCATTTGAGTAAGAAATATTATTATCAATCTCAATCATATCAATACATATACGTATATAGCTATTACCTACAGTGAAGCTGTATTTATTCTAACTAAACCAGTTTTATTTTTAAAGTACCGTGATGATGATTGTGTTTTTTACGTGTTAAAAGCAAACCAGCATTTGTACGGTCCATTATTATGCGCTTACTGCAGGCTCTGTTTAATTACTATTACATATTATTATGTTCAATTGGTATTTTCGGTTTATTTTTTATTAAAACAATAACATTCATGTCGTACGATCTGCAGTGTTGGTCACATCATGATTTCGAAAACAGTCATTTCTACGTCGTAACGTCTTAATTATTATTATGTTATTGCATTTATACACTCAGCCGTGGAAGGTAGGTAAATTCAGAGCGGTGTATATATAGTACCTAATATTATAAACACTTCTATTTGGACAAGAAATTTAAAAAAAAAAAAAACGCCGTGCATGGTGTTTGCAAACAACGTAGGACGGTAGTCGGTATATAAGTCACGCCTATGACAGTATATATGACCTATTCTAGATCATAATAATATATTAATATTATAATCTGTGATTGTGGAAAAGTTATAATAAATCGTGATTTATGAGCAGAATATAACATATTTCAAACCCAAACGGTTGAAATATTAAACGACAATATAATATAGGTACAGTGGGTCAACACGGTCACTCGACAGGTGTTTTTTTTTACTTTGTTTTGCGAGTATAAGCTTTCAGACAAATCACTCGGTCGCCTGCACTACCTGTAGTTGTAAACGTCGTATGCATAATAATAATGTAATAAATTTCGCTATATAATCAATCGTCCAATGCGTTATTAGCGGCGGGGAAAAAAATCAGCCGAGAGCGATATATTATTATAATATTAATAATAGTAATAATATAGTGTCGCGTAGGTGTCTCCCGCGCGTGTGTGCGCGCCCCATTCACTGACCGGTTCTCGTTTTGTATGAATGAGAAATGTCGGTAAACAACAATATTGAAATAATTATTTATATTATTATTCATTCTCAAATAATCCACGAGAGCAGTAAAAGGTACACGCTGCTCAGCTGCACGACGACGGTCATGGGTGTGTGTATATACCGAAATAAAACCCGTTTCCGAGCATCTGAGACATTGTTCCGTGACACACGACGATGAAGTCATGAAGATTATTACCACAGAACAGATGGAATGTTATTACTGAGTGCCTATACCTATATAATATTATAATATTATTATTATTATCATCATCATTGCGAGATTTGCACTGAAATCGTTATTCGGACGTTACAGCTAACGTCAGAAGGGCGCCATTGGCTAGGCAGCTGGTGGAATTTTTTTTTAAAAAAAAATCGTTTTAATATTTATTCTATTAATCGATCAACCGTTATCATAACCATTAACAACCACCTGTATGTGACTATATTATTATAACATTGATATTATTTTACCCACCTTCGCATAAGACACGATCCGCGGTGTGGCCAAAATAATGATTAGCCGATTAGTTTTTTTTTTTAATTCGTTCCATTCATATGGTTTGTTGCATATACATATATTATACAGTTATAAATGAAAAACATAATGCCAACATCTTTACTAAAAAAAAATCATTATACACAGCCATTTCAAGTTTTAGAAAAGTTTAAAAATTAATTATCTATCATTTTAACACATACCTATACCGATACGTCGTATACACTTATTATTAGTTCAAAAATTTAATTCTGCACGGTTCGTCATAAGTTGTTTTAGTATTAATTCAAAAATATTCAATATACTTAGTCACAATTTTTTTATTATAAGCGTTTATAAAGTTTTCAATTTAATATTCATCAAAATCAAGATAATTTGTAAATTATTTTGAAATTTAAAATTCATAACATTTTTTGTTTTTAAAGCTAAGACAATTTATAATAGACATTTTAAGTTCCAATTTGAATAAAATTAGATATTTAAAGGAAGTACTTACCTATAACGGTGTTAGTTAGTTCGTTGTAATCCAAAAACATTATTGGCGGGGATTTAAAGGCTGCATACTAGTTGCGGTCATGGCGATTTTTGAGATAAACAGATATAACTGTTGCGGTCACACCAATTTAGGTAATATCTTAGTTGCGGTCATAGCTTTATTATACTCCAATTCCAGGCGAAATTTATATTATACGATAAACATATTTTTTGATATAATGCACACAGTGTATATATGTGGGAACACCACTACTTATATGTAAAGTTTATAAATAAAATAGATTAAATTGTATACTCCGATAGTCCGATCATAGTTTCGAATATTGCTTTCATTGTGCCTACGTCTTTTTTCACGTTATTTAAACATAAGTATCAACATTTTTAACCATACCTACACAATCCTAAGTCTGTTATCTTTTCGATATAAATGGGGAGGAAAATGCTGATTAATACATTTTTCTAAATTAAATAAATAAACGAAATATTAATTTCATATTTAATTATTATATAAACTATATTATATTATTTAGTATACTTAGTTATTATTATTTGAGTGACCGCAACTAGTATGTAACCTTTTCGATGGGTGACCGCAACTAGTATGTAATTTTTGATTATGACCGCAACTAGTACACACCGGATTTAAACATCTACGTATATTTTAAATTTTACTATAGGTACGCTATGACATTTTAAAAATATTTAAATTAATTTTAAGTTATAGGTAATAATATAATATGATATAAATATACATACTATTTTATAATAATTAAACATTGATTAACATAATAAATGCAATGTTTTCGGCAAAAATGTAATCAAACTTACCTAATACTAATAGTAAAATAAGTTACCTACTTTAATAGCAATTTTTACAAAATAGACTTGATATAGGCTGACAGACCATCATCTTTGATCAGAATCGTTTTTCGTATACAACGATATATCATTAAATTAAAACTTGCTCACCTTTTCAGGTTTCTGAACATAACATTATGTTTAGAACATCTTATGTCCTCCCCGTTGTGTCCTCCCATCCATTATTAATTATACCACTAGGTACATATAGTTACAATTATTGTTGATATTAATATAGGTTACTAAAGCATCAAAATATGAGTTTTTAATATGGATTACTAGCTAATATTTAAAAAAAACGGTTAAATATTAAGACATTTAGTTTAATTAAGTTTCTAAACATATGCATGTACCAAATTATTTTTAAATATTGTAAGTAGGTATATTTGGAGGTATTATATGGTATATTAAATACCTACTATAGATACGTTTAGAAACCAGGAATTTAGCACACTCGCAGAGTGGGCATTCCTAACTTGTTTTATTTACTTAAACATGAAAGTGGACTTAATTCAATAGTTATTTATAACAATAATGTTTTTTTTTAAATAACAGTTAATACACATAAATCATAATTATTTATATATACAGGGTGTCCCAGGTCTATTTGACTAATGCAATAACTTTTACATCAGTAACAGTGATTAGCAAGAAATAATTTTGAATTTTAACACACTTTGAAAATTGTTTAAAAATTAACGACTTAACCAAATTAAAAGTTTTAAACGCCAAAATGGTTTTTAAATACTTATTTATGAAATATCTATCTTGGATTATTAGACAAATATTAAATACAAAATTTAAATTATTTATTTTTGTTGTAAAAAAATAAAATAAAATATAAGATACACAAATTATAGCGCAGAGCTCTACAAATCATTACAAAAAAAAAAAACTTAAAAATATTGAATAGAAAAAAAGTTATTGCATTAGTCAAATAGACCTGGGACACCCTGTATACTGTAGATATAAAACATATATAACCATATAACTTCAATATTATATATCATGACATTACAGTCCCCACGAGTGAAAATATTGAATGTGCCTATAGGTACTTGTACTGTATAAATGTCAAATCCAAAGAATATAATATTAAAGTCACGGATTCAAAGGATAAACTTTGCAATCAAACCCTAGCAAGCACACTTTTCTTGCTAAGCATTTTGGTTAATTTTTTTTTTTTAAGTATACGGGTAATTAAAAACCGATGTACTTTTTTTTGTCTAAATATTTAATAAATCTGTACCTATGTTTTAATCGCATGCATAACTATATACAACTATAATGCCGGCGATGAGCCGTTTTAAATTAATTACTTTTCTATAATACTATATAATACGTAGATATAATACTAGTATATTATGTACTATAGAATCTAAACTATATAGAGAATATAGAACTTTATCGATTAAAATTTTAAATGTTTAATGTTTTAGAATTTTAGTACAATACTAAACGACTGGAAAAATGATAACCAGGACTCTATAAAATAAAATATTTCTTTAAAAAAATAATCGCTCAACCATAATCAATTTGCAATAATTGAATAATTGATAGCACAATATTCAAGATAATATGTTTAAAAGTGTATATAGAAAGCAATAAATATTAAGATTATCTTGATACCTATACACATAAATAAAGTGTGTGTGGTATTCAAGACAAGACAATAAACAAATCTGAGTTAATTTTATCTATATTTTAAAAAGATTTCTGTTATCTACGTGTAATATGTATGGTACATTGGTACCTAGGTACCTATCATAATATATTATAGCAGCGGTTCCCAAACTTTTTTTCCGCGGTGCCCTTTTATAGGGACCCAAGTTAGCCACGGTGCCCTGCTGTAGGCTATCAATAACGAAAAAAATCTATACATTTTAAACTATTTGTTATGAACTGTAGACCGCGGTGCACAGTTTGGGAACCGCTGATATATAGATATAGATGCAATCAAAAAAGTAACAAAAGTCAGTCAATTTTTGGATAAAGCAAATTAAACAAAAATATAAATCACAATTATTATGACAAATAATACAAATTACCGTGATATGTGTACCTAATAATTTAATATTAATATTTTTATTTTCAGATGCAGGGTATTGGTATTAAGACACAAGACCATCATGGAATTATACCTGCGAGCAAAGACATAGTAAAGTAAGTAATTTAAAACTATACAAATATATAAAATGTGGTATATACCTACGAGTTTACAAGCAGTATTACCTAGTACAAGAAAATATTTGTACCTAACCTATATCTACTTACAAAAATATTATATTCATCGGTTATACGTGTCTTAAAATGTATATCAATCATCGTTCAAACTTTCAAAGATACTTAAATGCACTAAAAACTGTTGAATAAGCATCTTACATTTTCCGTTAATCTTATTTAGGTATTTATAGGTTAGGTATAGGTACTATAATTTAATTGTACCTATTAGTTACTTAATGTACCTATATAATTATTTTGGGCTTTAAAGTACAAACACCACAATAAAAAACAATAGGTGCATAAAATGTTTTTAACCGCGGTACATACTCAAATTCGTCGAAACACATACTAATCTCATATTGACTAAAAATAATCGTTATATGCTAAGCATTTTTAACCGTAAACTGTACTCGAAATGGATCGAATGACCACTGTGGATATGAATAGGCTCAACTAGGGGGGTGCTTGGAGGTGCTTCATCGTCACCCCAAGTTCTATTTTAGCGGTATCAATATTTTATAACGACTTGATAGTTGATACCACATGTAATAAAAATATTATCAAAAACGTAAATACTTTTTGAAATATTGAGTGTCTTGCGTTAGACGACGGATCACACGTATTATATAATTTCATACGTATACAAGAGACACGTCTGGTTCGGCCGATTTGTCTTCATTAATGTTAACAAAAAAAAAAACCAATTGCGTTTCGGGTTCTGGAGGTGCTGGGCGGGTGAAATTATGTCTTTCTAAACCTGAAAAATATGACTTTGCGCATCAATGCGAGACCCACATCAGTATCCAGTGTATAGGTATATGGTATTATTCAAAGGTCCCTCGAGTCGTGTCTATATAATATAGTATAACCGTGTTATTTATTACTGGCAAAAGTTCACTTTGCCGCTCACCCGGTGAAATTAAAAAAAAAAAATTGTTGCAATTTACGTGTTTCACGTACGTACCTACCTAATGTATATCAAATATCAATATTGGAATAAATATTTTCGTGTTTTTACTCTAATCGTGAAATCGTTGCGCCCGCGATAACGACACTCGCACACGAAACCGTTCAAAAACAATATTTTTCAAAACGAAGAATTCTGTTGTTTTTTATTTTTCTTATTCGTCGTCTCGTGTTTCGACACGTCATCAAACTCGATACGATGGATCGGGAATTTATTTCGTAGATAAAAAAAAATCATGACCACGCGTCGTCGGTATAATATTGCAATCATAATAATATTATTATTGAGAGTACTTCTCTAATATTCTATAATATACTCGACGGTATAATGTAAAAGACACGAAACGAATACGGCAGTGCCATCTAGCGGGAAAAAACCGACCGTCAACGGTAGTCCTTCGCGCGTGAGCACTCGCCGACGACGGCGTACTCTGTTCGAATCGACGCACGGCGGTAGACAGCGCTGCCGTTACCGTTCGAACTACGAATTAATTAATTATTCGTATTTATATCGTATTATTTCCGTGGTTCGAAGTCATTGACGACAGTGCGTCATCGTCATTTCGAGCCTCAGAGCATATGATATTATACTTTTGTTTCGAACCGACAAAACCGTCTATGGCTCGGGAGATGGTGTTTTGAGCCAATTTTATTATTTGTAAATTGCGCCACGAATAGGGACATTTAAGTACGTATGTAATTTGCGACACATGTACAAATTAATTTTGGTATTTTGAAAGAAAACGAAATGGAATATGTAATTTGCGCCACACTTTCAACTTTAATAGCAGTTGGAAATTTGGAATTTACCAGCAGATCAATTTACTGATATCGCATAGATAATATACAATAATACGTATCGACGCGAGTGTCACATATTATCGTCTCAATAATCGTCATAATCGATCTCCGATTACGTCTAATCTAATGAAAATTATTAATTTATTGTTAAGTAAGAGACATCGAACGATATATTGAACAGCAAATGTCGTGAATCGCGATATTTGTAATCGCGGACAGTTAGTCCGATATAAATCGCGTGTGATTTCTCACTGAGATCTCATTACAATATACATTTATTTATAATATTAGTGGCGCTAATTACGATTTTAGTAGGTACTCTATGGCACAGATTACATTTTTGGAGCAAATTACATACGCCCTATGGCTCCGATGGCAATGGCAAGGTCCAGTGGTGGTCAAACGGTTATGTCGTGGGCATATGCGTGAGCAGGGGGGGGGGGTATTGTCTATTACACCCTTACATTTTGTATGATATTATTATAATATGATGTCGATTGTCGGGTGTTGATAGATATTGTGATTAAACCGTATAAAAAATGTTAAATATAAAAAATTACTCTGATAATAATAAAAATGATAAAAGCGCGAAACAATTAAAAAGTCAGTATAAAATATAACATATAAAATAAGATAATAATTTCTAAATTAATAGAAAATTAATACCTATTGTCAGTAATATTTAAAATAATCTCATAGTATGTCAGTATGTGTAGGGTGGCCAGACAGACTTGTCCTGCAAGTGTCCAAAGCTTTCGGTACGCTTAATCGTCCCGTTCTTTTAATAAATAAAAGTATATTTTGTCAAAAGTCAAAACTACTATTCCAATCCGTACGACTTCGGCGTTATTGTATATAAAAATAAAGTTGTTAATCACTGTAGCGCGTGTGCAACTATAAAGGTACATTATAAATAGTAACCAATATATTGAAACTGTCAAATGTGTAATAATGACATAATATTATTAATGTATATTATTGTTTATCCGCACAAACGGAACGACGAATTCGCATTATCATTATACAACAATGTATGTCCAATTAATCATCATAATTCATAAATTATGATTTATAATAATATATATATCAATAATCAATATTGCGAAAATAAAACTTAGGCCGTAGGTATTGATGATATTATTATTATTACTATAAAGTTAATTTTTCGTTAATGGCGTTGAAAGGGCAACGATTTAAATGGTTTAAGACGTCTTGACGAAGGGCCTAGGGCACACCTGTTCTAAATCCGGCACTGGAAACGCGTCAGTTAAATTTATTTTATAAAAACGGTTGGGTGAGTCACCATCGAGGAACTCGAAAATCCGTGAAACATAATAATATTATAGTTTTCTCGGATCCTGTTAAGAACTTAAGCATAATGCCGCGGCCATGTCTTTTGTTCTACGCGGTTTACCGTAATAATTGTAAACAAAAGAAATGCATTGTACAAAATACTTATTGGTATTATCATATTTTAATTCTTCCAGACAGAATTATTTCAGATGGATATTTTTTTTTTTTTACGATACACTGACGGACGACAGAGTCAAAAGGTCGATTCTCATTTTAATTACTATGATTATTGCCTGTATAGAAAAACCCCTCGTAAAAGAATCTTTAGGTACCGTTTCAGTTCCTTCGAAAATATCAAAACAATAATAAATTGTAGATCAAACATTTTTTAAAAATTATTTTACGATTCGGTCGAAAACATCGATTTTTTCATATTATTTAAATCTAATTTATTTGCTTAAAAACTCTGCAGTTCGACTCGGTGTCGGGGACTGTGACTTTCGAGTACGCATTTCGACATATCGCGGTTCACCCGAGTACGATTTTCAATTAAAAAACGGTTTAACGTCTTGATTGTTTTGTACAATAAGTCGCTCGTCACTGGTCAATATTATGGCACAATATTATTATGAACAATACCGATAAAGATATAGGTAGGTACTATACAATATATTATATTTTCTAAATATTATAATAACAAAATGCGTACTGTGGCTTGTGGTGTTGCGCCGTCGCGGTCGTACGCTCAACTGCGGGGAAACGATCCGAGTGGCACACGGCCGGCCGCGGTGTTGTTATTTTTTATACAATATTATTATATTATGTGGTTTCTCGTGCCGATATAGAAATCTCGACGTTTTCGTTCTTAAGCAATATTCAAATCGTATAACGTTTTTCAGAAAACATATTATGTTAAACGAGCTACAGTCAAACATTTTTCAGTATTGCAATATTTTATTATTGGACACGCGCTTGTATATGAATATTGTAAGTACCTATTATAATATTATATAATATAGGGTTTTACAATTTCATGAAATTGATTTTCTTGAAGTATTTCATTCGCACAAACGAAATAAAAATATACCAACAATTATAAAATAGAAAAAAAAGTTTTTTTCGAGTTACACCCCTATAATTGGGGTGAGAGAAGAACGTTATGTTTAAAATTACCATGTTTATTATATACAGAGTGTAACAGGTCTATTTGACTAATGCAATAACTTTTTTTCTATTCAATATTTTTAAGTTTTTTTTTTTTGTAATGATTTGTAGAGCTCTGCGCTATAATTTGTATATCTTATATATTTTTTTTTTCTACAACAAAAATAAATAATTTAAATTTTGTATTTAATATTTTTCTAATAATCCAAGACAGCTATTTCATAAATAAGTATTTAAAAACCATTTTGGCGTTTAAAACTTTTAATTTGGTTAAGTCGTTAATTTTTAAACAATTTTCAAAGTTTGTTAAAATTTAAGATTATTTCTTGCTAATCACTGTTACTGCTGTAAAAGTTATTGCATTAGTCAAATAGACCTGTTACACCCTGTATAGTGACTACAACTGACTAGTGCAATAATGTCCACGGCTTTCTGAAGATGGCCTAGACCGGCTAGACCTAATCAGAAATCAATAATCATATATTATACTATATTTACTTACCAATACATTTTTGAATTATTATTTATTAATTTAATCACATTACAATACAATTTCTCAATACTGTGTATTTTTTTTTTCTAAAAACGTTCAAAATAATAATATTCATCTTCAAACAAATACAGATACGAAATAATACAAGAATACTTAATTTACTACCTTTAGGTACTAAAGAAATATTTTTCAATATTTCATTGAAATATGTCACGAAGATCGAAATTTTCAATTTCAAAATATTTCAAATTTTAAACCCTAATTAAACAGGTACACACTTTTATGAATTATGGGTGTATTTATACATCGGTATTATAGGTATTTTGTGCGTATTATTATTATAATATTAATAGGAACTCGGAAGGCAGCAAAATATTCCAGTGCGGGTCATCGACACCGCGTTGAACGGCCATCGGAATTTCCCCGTATTTCGACTATCAGCTATAAAGTCGTTTGATCGCTTATGATATTATTATTTATAATATACCTAGGTACGTAATAATAAATTATACCATATCTGTGTACTGTTCGTGGTGTACAACTTTACTATACACTGGACACGTAATGACTTTAATAATGTGTTTATTAATATTATTATATAATAATTGTGTATATTATATTAGTCGTAGTGTAATTTCAACCACTATGTACCACTGGGCCCAGGCCCGTTTTATTCAATTATTTAATTATTATTTTTGAATAAACATTATTATTATTATAATAATATAATATTGTACGACTCGTACAACATAATATATCGTGACGGAAAGACGTACATAACGCCGTTATCAAGTCTAAAAATATTATCTGATCTGAATATCTAAATATGTCCTTGTGCAACAGGGGCGAACGCAGGAAAAAATTTCGGGGGGGTTTTGAAAAAATTTAAAGTATTTATAAATATCATATTATTCATACTGTATTAGGTACAACTAATACTATAATAACTAATAATTTTTTTAAATTTTTTAAAAATATATTTATTAGTGTACATTTTTAGGTCACTCAGGTCAGATAATTTATTTTTGATCCTCCTGATATTTTGGGAAGGGGGGGCGGTTAAACCCCCAAACGCAACCCCTGCGTTCGCCCCTGGTGTGCCCCAAAGTTAAAGGAGCTCGTTTCTTTATAGAAAACGAGACAATCTCGGGTAGTGCGAATGTGAGATTGAATTTTATTTTAGGTCAAAAAATCCGGAAATTTTCGGGCGACTTTTTTCCCGGCATTCTACACAACGAGCTGTGGGCCTGTAGTTGTGCACAAACGCACTAATGCCGTTAAAAATCGGTTTAATATTGATTGAGATTAATCACAAACATTTAACGATTAGGACATTTAAAGTTCAACTGGAAGTCTGGAAATTGCAGCTGATTAAGTATACCATTGAACCACCATAATTATATATCAAAAATAAAAGAAAGCATATTTGTGCGAAATAATATAATGATGGCAGTATGGGGATATATTCTGAATTTTCTATCTACGTAATAATAATTTTATTATTTGACATTTTAACTTATATTTTTTTAATATAACGACATTTCAAAACGTTTGTGGTTATATTTTATAAAAACGTTTTTTACGTTTTTAAATTTGGATAATTTGGCCGATTTCCAGCGCTATTACTGCAGGTCGCGGGTACACCGGCGGAAACGCATACAATTTCCGATTACACGACTTACGTAATGTGGACAATAGCATAATGATAAATTCGTAATAAAAATAATTTCACATTTTCACGGCAAGCATATTTCAATTTCTGGAGCTAAACACTGGAAATTAAAAACCGTGTAGATTTGCAAATCGTACCTATTCGTTTTGATTTGAACTCTGTGTCTTTCCTACTAGACGAATCTGAGACTTTCGCGCAGGAATGCAAACTCAAATAATTGTCCATTGACGTGTTTATTGAGTACCTACCTATAACAACAACAGTGTTGATTTCTATCATCTGTCAATTATTTGATCGTGACATAAACGATCGTTCTCCGACTCTCCGTTATAATAAGACGATCGCTTATCCGTATTTGCCATCCCTGGGTTAAAACAAAAAAAACGTGAGTCTTATTTGCCGGCGCGGCGTGTACTTTAGTATAATATTATGTACATTATTATCTGTTTTATAATACCTTTTAATTATCTGCCCGATAGTCTAGTCTTAAAAACAGTTTTCTCTCTTGTACCTCTCGTATTTGTTTCCCATAATATAGAGGCCGAGTGTTGCGACTTTTTTTCCACGCCTGCCAGGTTTTGAACCGGAAACGGGGTCGAAATGTCGAATGCGGGTGAGATTCCAACGGTCGTTTAGCTCTTACACAACAATGCAGGGTATTAAAAGTGTGCGCAAACATAATAATAATTTCTCCGTTTTGTGTTCCGCGAGTGTGTACCCATACGCGGGCCACTAATCGACGACATTAATTCTGCGACGTTCCTTTATAATAATAATAATAATAATAATAATAATAATTGACAATGCGTCTACATTACAACAGACGATATCGATAGCACGCAAGACCGCTGTTTTGTGTGAAAAAAATAATTCAAACAAAAGTCGAATAACGCCGTGAGTCATCGGCGGACGAGCGCGCGTTTACACAGGTCTACAGTCCACAGTTCAATATTTCTATTTTATTTTATTCTCTACTATACGTCTATTATAATAATACTACTACAACTATAGTCTGGTACCTTGAACCTACAACGTATTTTAGACTCGTGGATGTTTGCTTTAGAAAAATAATAAAATACAAATGTAGTATATGTATAAACATCTTGCGATATTGTCGTTTTTAGAATCGACAAGTCGATTTACGTGTTATAATATTTTGTTAATATATTTTAAGTAGTAGGTAATCGATAGTTATTTTATTGTTTTTTAGGCTAAGAAATATAACATAATTATTCGTTTTACGTTTTACTTGGGCGCATAATACACCCATCTTGGAATCTATATTTTGTCCAAAAATGAATAGATCAAAAAATATTGTGTCTGAAAATAAAGTGGACGAACGAAACATTTTTTTGAAATTCATTATTTTCATGATTTATTACAAATCACAATTACTTGATAAACTGAACAAATCAGTTTATATAAATAACAGTTACTTATCGCAATTCGCTAATGACGACATCATATATATATTATATATATCTTTATATTCAATAATTCAATTGTCAAAAAAAAAAAAAATGTTTAAATAAGTAATTAAAACTAATATGTACACTTAGGTACATTAATTATTAGTTAGCTATAAAAGCAATAACAATAATCTAATCTGGCCGTTAAGAGGACGCCACACAAGCACATATTGAGACCAAAAATGAGGAGTGTTACGCAAATAAATAATTATTAATATAATATATAAGTATAATGTATAGTACTTATACTTACTTACTTTTTTTTAAGTAGGTAATAGATACAGTTTTATGATTTCAAGCAATTAAAAAGTAAATACCTATAAATATTGTTATGAATATAATATATATTTAATATTGAATTGTTAAAAAATTAATAATAATATAGGTAATAAACATTATTACTTATTACTAAACATTGATATTCAAGTTAATAATATGAGTGTAGTATGTAAAATACGACAATTATTGATAATAATACAAATTGTTACTACCTATAGTACATTATTATTTATTACATTATCATAATATAATCATAGTTCAAAATTATTAAAGATATAATACAAATAAATTATTATTAATACAAAAAACTACGTTTCTTAATAATATTATTTAAATATACAAAATACAACACGCTTTATTGACTTAAATTTTTAATTAATACATCTTGAAATAATTATAATATATACAATCTTTGATAAATCGATAAGTAATGCCAAATAATATTTAATGGGTATTTTAATTATATTATTATGATGTTGGTTCTACTTGGTCTCCCAATAAGATTTATTTATTAGTCAACTATTTATAATTAGGCAATCAGTGTTATAGTGATTCTATGTATAAATTACGCACTTTAAAAAATTATTGTCTTGTTTAAAAACACAGTACAATAATTATTCACTTAATGTACTAAAATTATTAATCAAATAATGACTCATTGATTTTCATTAAACTCGAAAAATAAAGATTTAGGGAATACAACATAGTTATTATAGCTGGTATAGTACGTATATATAAAACTTATAGACCTTTTTCCAAAACTTATATATTATTATATCTGTACATTTTGATGATGGAGTGTAATAAAATAATATAAAACAAATATTGGTATTGCGTTTATTTAATTATTTAATTATTAGCATTTTAAAAATGTATTAATAAAAGTCCAGACACACTGCAGCGGTGGCGGTAAAATTATTTCGTCTATTGGCTGTGCCGTCCGGTAGAAGTAATTTGTGTTCCGAATCCAAAAAATGCATTTTTTAAATTACCACTACGGCTACGGCGCGGCGTCTAAAACACTTTTGAATTATAGAGAATATTTTTATATTGTACCTATAAATAGTAATATATAATATTGAGTTGTATTAATATCTGTGATGTACAATCACAAAAAGAGGTATACTTAAGAAATTTAATACTGAACTCTGCCTACCCTATATAATAATTGGATAATATTTTTTCTATTTATGAAAAGTGACCATCGTTAAATTAAATCTAATTAAATTTTAATTTCTTTATAGAAACCGCAGGAAATCACGATGGAAGCTTAAATTTCATCACCAAGCATTGCCCCCAGAGTATTTGAATCATTATGAAGCGTCCATGATGACGTCTCCTCAACCGTCTCCAGGAATTTCATCATCGTCTCCAACACCTGTCCTTTTTACGGGAAATGTCAAATCAAAACTACCACCTGAAGCTCAGACTAGTGTTCATTTTGATGATCTACCGTACATGGGAGAGATGACATTAGACAACGCAAAACCGCGAAGGGGACGCAAACCAAAAAAGGTAAAAATCATTCACTACGTTGTATATGAAAAATAAATATATACAAAGGTACTTTTAACAGTATACACTTATATTATCTCAAAAACTATTAACGTTTTTGAAAATATGTTTTACATAATAGTGACTATACAAAACTATTTTTTACTATTTTTTAGCCTTATCATTTTTTAAACTATTTTATTACATTTTTAACTTAATATCCCAAAGCAAAATCCTTTTTCTAAGAATTTTGATGTAAGAAATCGAATTGTGAACCATAGTTAATTAGTTATAAATATTTAAAGTTTTAATGAGCACAGTGAAGTGGCCACAGAGTTACACTGTGAAATGTTGGTTCACTATATTCCGCTCATATAAACTTTAAATACATACAACTTATAAATTATAAGATATAACTAAATAAATAATCAACTACTAGTTCAAAGTTTGATTTCTACACATCGAAATACTTACTAAGAAAAATATTATGGTTCGGGGTATAAAATAAGAAAGATATAATATGCTCGTCCAAAAAAATAAAAACTTGAAATTTATATGTCTAAAAATAGTAAAATTATAACTGTTTTTAAAAAGTAGTGTATAATAATTTAATATTATATATAAAAAAAAAATGTTTCCAAAACTGTTAATTCATTTTAGAATTATTAGTATTTACTGTTAAAAAATCAACCATAATCTAACCATCATCAAATCATTGATTACTATCAATGTGCGTATAATATATATATATAATATATATTTAATATTTCAATGTAAACAATCCATAAGTTTAATTTTACTCTTACTCCATAGATGTATAAATATTATTAAAATGTATTATGTTCGTAACATACGTATTATTATTTTTATCTTCTTAAAAACGTATGCATGTAATCTTATCAAACTACACTAGACACTATCAAATTAAAAATATCAAGTATAAACACGTTAACATAATACAATCAGTGTTATAAAACACCTTATAAACACAAGACTTTATAATTAATTAATTAACTTTTATATGTTTAAATATTATACATTGTAGATTTTTGAAAAATGTTATCTATACAGTTTGACAATAACGTGATAATAAGGTGAAAATATTAAATAGAAAATGTACCTAAACACCTATGTATAATAAATCTAAAGAATTTAAACGCATTCCGCAAAATCATTATGAATAGCGTAGGTTCCATTGAAATGAACAGTATAAGGTTTAATAAAACAATTAAAAAATTAAGAATAACAATACAGAACAACTGAATTATTGAAATATTTGCCTGTATTTTATTGTATTTTTTTATCAGGTATTTTCATTTGATTGCAGGCTGATATATGTCACTTGATATATAAAAACTACGGTACGACTGTCGTGGAAGAACCTTTGAATTTATGCGTCAGAGACCAGCAGATACCGTCGATAAATGATTTTCAACTACCCGGATCTGCATGCAGTCTCCAGGAATCGTTGAATCTTCAATCGAAAGACTCCAAGCGCAAGAGCAAAAAGTCACTGGCCCGAGAGCGTTTGGAAAAGACATTCAAAGAAAAAGGTTTCCTGATACAGACGCAACAACTGGAATCCGCCCAAGGAGCCACGTACTGTAAATTCAGACAGTTGAGGAAGTTTACGCGGTATCTGTTTAGAAGTTGGAAACATCATTTGCCCGGCGATGTCGTAGACAACGGTGTCAACAGTCAGATCACCTGAATCGGCTATACTAAACTATAATTAATTAATATGATTTATGAGTGTTGTTTCTACGGGTGAATTATATTTAATAATTCTTAGAACTCAATACACGGACGAGTGTGAAATGTGAATATCTAAGCGTGTTTAGAAGCGCGAAATCGAAATCCACGTGTTAAGAACACAATTTAATAATTTATTGGAGACAAAGAAGTTTTATTTGAGTAAGTGTTATTGTGCAATTTTTGAAAAAGAAAAACGTATTTGCCAAAGGAAACATCGAATATAAAATAAATGTCCAAATGACGTTAAAATATAAACAAAACAGCACGATCATAACGCAAAATGAACTCTATTTATATTGACATATTTTGTTTTATGAAATCTTTCCTTGTCGTACCTATACAATATGTAGTACATCTAATAGGAATCATTAAACTCGTGTACTTTAATTTACATCAATATTAACACCATCGTAATATTATGAACAAAGAAAAAAGTTAATTATTTGTGGTGACAATAAAAAAAATTGTACCTATTAAAAAGAGACCATCCATCATTCAATGAGTTCTTACCATTCTTTTAATTATTCTTATGATTCACGGAGCTAATGTCGTGACGACGCTGTGGTGGCTAAAATGAAGATTTTCAATATATTTGTCAATTTATGGATCGGGTTGATCACGGGAAACCTTGATATAAGTTATAGCTTTTCACGATACCATTTTAAAAACTACTCTCAGTGCAATAGTGAACTTTTAAAAATATATTTTAAGAAAAAGAACAAGAAAACTAAATATTAGTCTATACATAGGCTAAGTCATACGACTTACGAGCACGTATGTTGTAACTCTTTTTATGATATATGACTTTGTAGGATATTCAATTTTCATAGTTATTTATATTCACGCTGTTTCCAAAATTATTGGCCACATCCTTAGTGTCTGTTATCTCATGTCATATTATACAATAATACGCGTACTATTTATTCATAATGTCAGTATCGTATTTCTTAAATAAAACGTGCAAAAAATATAAACCAACTGTCATAACACATAACAGATGTATATTGAGAAAAGGTATAATATATATTATTATATAATATGATATTAGTTAATTAGTTAAATAATTGGTCTATATTAGTTCAAAACTGTAATCTAGATTACCTTTGTTATTTATTAAATATACTTATTTCAGTTGATTTTCTTTTTTAATATTGTATTAGTTTTGAAAATAATTTATAAACATTAAAAACATTTTATTTATTTAATAAATTCATAGACATTTTTTTCCACGTTTAAAAAAATATATATTATAATATACGTACTATTTGTCTATATATAAATAGTTTCAAATTGAAGGATTTTAATATAAAACTATATTTGAGTACAACAAAAATTCGTTTTAGAATTATTAGATTGTTTATATTTAAATATATGTATAAAGGTACTCGAAAAAAGATACTTTTTTTTTTATTCATATTAGAATATTAGATTATGATCATAGATGATTATAGCAATCAGTAAACAATATTAACCATACCTATCAATGACAGGAATAAAATAAAGGCAACATTTTACTCCTTTCTCGTAATCTATTTATTAATAATATAATGTAGGTAAAAACGTATATATATATATATATTATATTAATTGGCCTAAAGAAGGACACAAAACTCAAAATCAATAAAAAATTACTTTACTCCTTATTCGCTAGGTTTGACAATTTATTATAGTAAATCAAATCAATAATTTAAATATAATTGTATAGTTTTAGTTTATTTTGCAAGTATTAAAAATGTTATATTATATTGATGCACTAACAATAATTATCTATTTATCTGTGGACTGTGATAAATATAAGGTGCTATAGTGCTAAACCATTTATGTTAATGTTATATAATATGTTGACAAATATTTTAGTACCTACCTATATGCCTATTGTATGCGAACACTGATCTTGTTTGTTTTTTACTTGTTTTTACTTTGTTTAGTAATAATATTTATTTGTGGTTAAAACATATTGTTACCAACACCATTAGCCGAGCTAATTTGTTGAATTATTTATATTTTTGAAGAATAACAACGAATGTATTATAATAATAATTATATGTTTTTATTAAAAGACATTTTTGTCATCGTGTATTTATTTTCAAATGTATTCGTCATATCGCGTGGTTAATGAAATCCGGAAATGTGACCTTTTTAAGTATTTAAAAATTAACATTTAACAGTATTCAAACTTTAAGGTAGGAGGTACCTATACTTATTGATGTTAATAAAAAAAATATTCAATTTTAAATGTTATGATTTTACAACGATGTGTGTTTTTTACAACATTCATTGTCATTAGATTTCTAAATTATTGCTATGAATATTTGTAACAAACGTGAATTTTTATCAATTTTATTTATTTATACAGTACTTATATGTACATTGTACATGGTGTTCTGTGACAATTAATGTCAAGTCAAACAAAACAATTTAAATAGTTATCAGAATACAAGTAGGTATTATGTTGTTTTATAAATCAATCAATGTAAAATATAATATATACATTATTCACACACGTACGAGGAGGTTACAACTTACAATTCTATTACATTCTTTGTTTATTTAGATTCTGAGCAGAGCGATTTTACAACGATGTGTATTTTTTTATATATGTATATTTTTTTTGTGTCCGTAATCACTTTTTGGGACAGTAAAATATGCTTCGATTTCTTCTCTAGTATCTTTAACTTTTCTTGTAGGAACGTGAATCTAATTGGTATTTTAGGAAGTCAAACGTAAAAAAAAAACAGTAGTTTCCAAAAACGTGGTGAAACAAAAAAAAAATTTAAGAAAAACCCGGGTTTTTTACGCAATACCAGTTTTAGACAAAATCGTTTATGTTTTTTAATATAACTCAAAAATTAATAATCGTAGATACTTTAAATGTTTAAATTACCATTTTCCATACAATACGACATTTAAAAATAATTTGACTATTTTTTTAAAATACTTATAGACGTTTTCAATTTTTATTATTTTTTTTTAGTTTTTACCCTATAAATATTAAATGAAAAAAATGTTGTTGAATCAAAAATTAATATGAAATTTCTCTTAAGTTGTTAAAAACAGCATTTTTTATAAGCATTTAAAGTTCAAATTTGGATGGCTTTAGATATTTAAACAAATAATAACGATGTTAGTTATTTATGCCATGAACCTATTCACACTGCTGTTACTTCCTTACTTACTTATGTAATGTGTGGCATTGACTCAGGCAAAAATTTAATCACAATACCTAATATTAATATAGTTACCTAAGTTACTTTAATATCAATATCAAAAAACGTACCTATACCCTATTCAGTTTAAGAATATGAACCACTCGGCTGATCAAAACTCATCTGTCGACACTATTATAATAATTAAATATTAATTAATATTTTATATTATAAATACAATATTTTCGGCAAATATTAAATCAATAACTACTGCAGTAATACTAATATAGTAAAATACGATACTCTATAACTATATGAAAAAATATATCATAAAAATATATACTTGATATAGGCCATCTCCCGATCTTCGATCAGAATCGTTATTTGTAAGCAATGATATATAATTATTGAATTCAAATTAGACACATCTAGTGTCCCACTCAACGCCAACTGTACAGCAGAGTAGTACCCACTTGCTCATATTTATTTTATTTTATTAATATAGATCAAAGGATAATATAAATGGAAGTATAATAATATTTTAATATATATCTTTAATATTTTTTTAATCTTAATTCAACACTAGATGTGCAGCAGTGACCTACTCAATTACGAAGTACCTACACGTGAAACCTACAACAGCAGAGTGATTTCCACGGTTATGTTTTATAAAATAATAATATAAGATATAATAAATACGAAATTGTTACATTTTAATGCATTACATAATTACTAATTTGTTTTGAATGCTTTTAAATAAAATAAATATTAATTATACTATCTTATGGTTTATTTAAGTACAGCGGAAACATGTAACTCAATATTAAGTGAAAAGGTCGTTTTTTTAACATGAAAATGATAATAATTGCTAGTATAAATATCAATGTTATCAACATTAATGCGTATATGATTTGTTTTAAATAAAATTATGTTGAAAAATATTTCATGTATAATTTTAATTAATCTATAAATCTAAATTTGGCTATTTAAAATATTTTTATTTGAATTCTATATAATATTTTCTTAATCCTGTAGTATCGTTGATATATTTTAAGTCAATAAAAGAATTATTATGTACCATAATACTTCACAGTTTTAAATAACTATAATATTCCGTAGACTTGACGAATATTTAGACGATAATTAAGTGGTTGAGTATTTCATTTGATTGACCTCTATGGTGCTTATAAGTATAAATCGACATCATATAAAAATCAGACAGGTAATTTATGGCTATTTATTTTTTTTTAAAAACCTATCAAATTATAATTATTTATTTTCATCATTGGCTTGGCATTTATAAGATAAATAATTAAATAGTTCAATGCTTGGAGAACTATCAATAAATATAATTTGACTATTTGAGGTAGGTCAATTAAAAGTCTGTATCAATAGTTAATAAATTTAAATACAATATATAACTTAAATTTTGACAATTTATTATAGAAAAATTAAAATAAAAGGTTTTTAGTAATATACACTAAAATACTACAATTCTGTAATACTGTAATACTTCAGTTTATTTAACTTTAAAACTAGAAACTTAAAATCGTCTTATGATGTCTTCAATTTTATATTATACCTTTAATAATATAATTGGTATAGGTAGGTAATCGAGTAATATTTTATTAATTAATAATTTAAACTTACTTTTAATATTATGATATCTATAAATACAAAATATATATATTAATATGGGAGCAACTGTAAAATGTAAATCGATGTTTATTATTTCAACGTTTCAGTGTTTGCTGTTTAATTTGACTTTGTAAGGCTAAACAGCATACAAAAAAATATTTATCATATTTAGGTACTAAGAAATGAGAACATATTACTCGATGAGTATATACAATATGTATAACATAAAATATGTCATCCTCGTGTTTAAAATAAAGCAGATGTTGTTTACCATAACTTATTACTATATACTCAAAAATTGTGAATTATTTAATACCATAATGGCATCAAACATGTTGCCCGCGTGCTCGTACGGCCGGCAGCGAACGCTTTCAGTGTGGCCCGCAAATAATACACAAGTTTTCTCGAAACTAAAAACAAAATATTAAAAATCAGGAGATTAATGAAAATGAAATGTTAAAACTTCAACGTTTTCAGAAAAGTGAACTCTAGAAAATGACTGTCTTCGATTATTTTTTTGAAAACAATTAAATAAAAAAATATATATTTTAACATTTTTACCAATACAATTTATAAACATTTATTAAAATAAATTAAAACATGAAATATTTGTAGTTCTTGTCCCGGTGAGTTTTATTCAAAAATCAGAATAATGATATCACCATTATTTCAGGAGATATCACTATGAATAAATCCTCACGGGACACCCTGCAGTATAAGAATGCAATTTAATAATATATAATTATTCAAAATATACGTCATATTTTAAATAAATAACTTATAGAATTGTTCAAAAAATTGTAAACTACTGCAGACATGTTTAGTATGAAAACTATATGTAAACAATTTCAAAAAAAACAACGTATGAGAAGCATTGTATACGGTTTTCAAGGGTTAATACTTAATATAATTAAAACCAAGAATTTAAAATGTTATCAAACATAAATCATGAAAAAACTAAACAAATGGAAACATTAAAATTGCTTTAAATAGCTTAGAAAAAGTCTTTATACTTTGAACATTTTACTGTGATAATAGAAAACAGTTTCCAAATCTCAACGATTTATAATATTATTTGAATAACAACAAAATAACAAAAAATATATTTAGGAAAAATAATTATTTTTCGTTTATGTATCTAATGTTGTCAGTATTTAGATTTTAAACACTAGTGTTTTTTAACATTTATTAAAATATATACAATCTGTAATACAGTTACAATAAGCATATGAGCGTGTAAAATAAAAATAATAAACATGCGAAGGCTTGAGGAGAGCTGCTGCTACCCAGCATTAAAACTCAGATATTAAACCGATATCAAAAAAATTCGTGACTGTGTTTTTGATATATTTTGGTATGAGAACAAAATGTATGGGAAACTTTGGATTAGATTTTCAAGCTTTTTGACGTATAAACAACAACTGCAGTATCAACATAAATCAAAAAAATATACGAAAAATAAAAAATGTCAAACATTTATACAACATATAGTACAAAAAACATAAAATATATTGAAAATCATATAATATTTCTAGAAAATTATAGTATAAATATTTGATGAACATTTCAAGTCGATCATGTTTTAATTACCTACAACTAAAAATCAAAATCTCTGTAGTCAAAAACTGGCCTAGAGTAAATATTCCAGTTTTTCGGTAAAATCGTTTTCCCAATCGGGTTAAAGTTCTAGGAATTATTTATTTTTGGCTCTTCAGTGTACCAATACTAATAGATAAAAATTTGCTACCACAATTAATATTACCCTTTAAGGTGAAAACTGATGCAAACTCTCTGCTCCGAAATGCGATGTCTCCAGTGAGATGATACGCACGACAAAAAAAAAAAACAAAACAAAAAAAAAACCATACATAATTCATTGTTAAACAAAATGTAGGTACACTTTTCGCACTCTGATCTGAATCTAAAAGTAATATTCAAAATTTAAAACCTATGTCTATACGCACTGCGTATAATGATAAAGTAACATATTATTATACGATTTACGTTTAAAACCCAAATTACCTATGTTAACTTGCTGGCTGCAATGTTGTGCTTTGGTAATCTTACATCTGCCCTAGCCATTAGTCATACCATTATATTAGGTACCTATAGGTGTATTAAATATCAATACACCACTGCAAAGCTGCGACCGTCTGTATAATACTTACCACTGATGACCGTTTTATCGGATTATATATTTTTGGATTTCTTAATAGCTTTGTGTATACTTAACTACCACTATAAAATTCGGAATTATCAATATGAACGTTATGATAACCAAACTATTTTATGAGCGACTGATTGATATTATACATTAGAGTACATTAGACTACTATACTCTATACTTTGTATTCACTATACCTATATAACGTGTATATTATTATATTATATATTAAATTAGTCTTATTATTATATTTATTATCATGTATTTATTTATTTATATATTTATTATTAGTAATCATTACTTATTAGTTATTACATTATGGTATTATAATGACCTATTGAAATTTAATTTAAATTGCCAATAAATTAAAGGTAAGTATAATCGATAGTTTTGATTAAAATAATGAAAGCATCTCCAAAAACGCTGTGTGAGTAGCTGTAACCTAACCTAGCAAGTTTATATTCGTGAAAATATTGTTATTAAATAATAATGCGCAGACTGCTCTGAGTTAAATATTGTAGGTTCGCACAAGCCCCGCTCATAATTATTAATAAATAATAACTAACGTCCAAAAACGATTCATCTAAAATTTAATCGAATATGTCTGTTTTGAAAATTGAACACGTGATACAGTGGAACCTCGATAACTCGAAAGTCTATAAGTCGAATTTTCGATAACTCGAAGGAATGTTTTGCCCCTGCGCCCGTGTATACGATTTTTTCTATAACTCAATTTTTTTTTAAATATAAGTAGTAGCTTCGTAAAAAAAAAGTTCATGGCGCCACTGCGCACTACTATACGTAGTTGTAAACCACTGAACCCCAACAAATTTTGTGTCTACACCGCACAATATATTATTATTGTGAACCCACCTCAAGCTCTTTAACCCTTTTTACCCATGCGGCATGCTCATTCGGTTAATTATAGAGTTTTGTAATTATTGTACGTATTTTAATATAGTGCGTATGACGCGTATGTCGTATATTATGTGTATACGTATTTAGAATATCCCGTGTTTCTTTTCTCGGAATCAACGTTGGACATCATTATTTACTGTTGTTTCGCACGTACCTACTCGGCTACTCGTCGAACATTGTCAGAACACGCCAAATATTCGCCAGACGAATGATTTTTCTGCTTTATACAAATTACGTATCTATCATAATAATATTATAGAAATCGTTCCTCATATTGTTGAAAAATTGCAATAAATTGAAGAGTCCCGAGTGATTGGTTTTTAGATGTTTTAAAGTAAAATACTGTATACCTATCAGGGCTATCAGCTGTGTCACATTATCATTATTTTGTTTCCTACAATATAATTATTATTATAACTATTGTAGATATTAATATATTATTAACCCTTTGTTGCCTAAGTTGCCTTTGTAGCAACAAAACGATATAAATTAATGTTTTTTCCTAATTATGTAAAAATACAAAATTTAACACAGCTGTGTGATGATTATTATTATTATGTTCAACCCAGCGGAAGCACCCTCCCCCCTCCCCTAAAAACGGCAATAATACCGATGAGTATAACTTTGATCGATGGATATCACGAGTGTGAAGGGGGTGGGGGGGGGGGGTGATGATCTAAATCACACGCTGTGGGTGACGGTGACGATTTCCAGACGCATGCACCGCCAACTTGTATTGTCCGTCACTGAAGTTCGGAGAAGTATAGAACTTCGTCGTAATAATAATAAACTGCGCGTTATAGTATGGTTACGTAACTATTTTACAGAAGGTTAGGTTAGATAAATAATACGGTCGTAGATGGGTATATGAATAATAATATTGTCTAATCCTATTACGTATATATACAATATATGTATATAGGCACCGTGAACCTGTGAATAATAATAATAATATATCGGCGACTGCGATGTGCGTAAGTTTTCTTTGAGCATTTAACCTTTAAATCTCCGTTTAATCTTTGAAAAACGGGCAACGAATTTCGTCGGACCGGGGAGGCGGCAAGACAGACGAAGCTCTGAAATATACGAGTACGAGACTTTTTTTGAAACAGTAACCTCGTCGTGCGTATACCGCGGTACCACTGCTGTGTACAAACTCCTGTCGGCTCAGAATCGCGAAAACATTTTGATCGAGTCCGGACAGAGCATACGATGGGTGCTCGAAGGAAACGGTCGGCGGCTGTAGCGAATAGTCTATACTTTATAATATTTTAATATAATAAAATAGTCTAGGACCCAGATTCTAGGTGTTCTGTATTATGTTCAATGGACGGACGGACAGACGGACAATTTTGTGACCGGATTTCAACCGCAGTCGTCAACGTCACACTGCGCGCGGCTGGAACGATCGACGCGTCAATAATTTACTCGTGAGCGGTGGTCGCGAGTGGATAATATCCTTTAATATAATATAACAATTTCTTTTTTGTCCCGAAAAAACGATCGTTTCTCCGACCATTTTCTTCATACGTTTGTCGAATCTTCCGATTTTTTTGTGTCTGTCACGAATACTAAATATATTATATCGTCCGATACCCGATCAAATCGTTTTTGCATCACCTTCTTCGAACTCGTACACAATTATTGTCAATTATTATTATTGCTACAAGTGGTGTTTATTTGATGTAGTATACCTATATGAGTATATTTCCGGCGAAGTGCTATTCATAGCTCGTCTTGTTCGCATACGGGTTTAGTAGAAGGATTGGACATTTTCATGTATAGGACCGTTGTGTGGAATATAATTCATTCAATTTACATATTATTATGTATATGTGTGTGTATGTGTGTGTCTGTGTGTACATAATTTACTATATATATATATGATAAATATGTACAACATTTTAATTAAAATAAAATATTTAATAGGTTATAAAGTCGAGTTTATGCGCTGTCCGACGGTTCTTATTTCTCAGTATAATATAATATACATCAATAATAATAATATGATGTACTTATTATTGTACATTATGGTCGCTTATGTAATATTAGTCTTATGCTCGACGTCGTAATAATATTCGTATAATATTGTATATCTATATATAAATACCTAAAACCACGTGTATATTATACGTAGATCTGCATCGCAGTGGAATTATTATTATTATGTGTTGTACCCGACCGACTATAGGTACGGTATAAATGTCAAAATATAATATGACATTGATTAAAATATTATAATATGAACTCTAATAATATTGTACCCATCAAAGTAGGAGGTATTGTTGCTGAACGCCCCCCCCCCCTCAACTCATATTTTATTCATCTTCATCCCATTTACTCATTGAACTCATTTGTATAGATTGTAAATTTAGCTAATTTTAATGAAAATATTGTACGCGAGTGCGTCTTGCTGGACTTTACGGGGAGGGAAAATATTTATATTTACGGTTTACGCGCGAATCACGAGACACCTACGCGGCCAACGCGATCAGGTATTAAAAATTAAATTAATAACAGAGGCCCTGGCACCCGTTCCAATATTATAGAGTCGAGATCGGTACGTTAAGTATTTTTCAAAATTCTTCTACAGATATAATTTTTAATCATCATCTGTCTGTCGTATAATATATCGTTTCGGGTATCGCTGTCTCTCGTAACAATAATCATTTTTGCCTGGCCCCTCGAGCAGGGGCAAGGTGGGGGGACGGGGTGGCAAAACGGGAACTCGCGTACGCGTCTCGGCGGAGGAGGCTGCGGCGGCGAAGAAGCGGCTCACGAATGGACCAGTGACGGAAAAGTGGGCAGTCCCGGGCGGTTGCACGCGCTCCGACCGCCGCCGCCGCCGCCACCGCTGCGGTAGGCGGCCGGGCGAGTGTCCGCGTCGTCGCGGTGCCGGGGCCGCCGAGCGCCGCGCGCCCAGAACCGGTTCATTTTCCGAGATCGATCGCGCGCGCAACAAACTGTCGCCGCCGCCGCCGCGTCTCACTTGCGAGTCTGTCGCGCGCACGTTTCCCGCGTATTATTATGTCTGTACGATATTATGTTTTTCTCTTGCAGTAGCAGTCGAATATTGTTGTAATTCAAACCGAAACGTCGCAATCTCGACGCACGGCTTGTTTACAATAGCGACACACGCACAGCGTCGTCGTCGTCGTCCGAAAAGCGACACGCGCCGCGCCAAACGACCCGGACGCACGCACGCACGGACGACGCGATCGTCCGAGGCAATAATATTCCGTTCGGGCACTGCCCCCACCAGCGACCGACCGACGGGCCGACTCATCAACCGCAATAATAATACAAACAATACATCGCATACTTTGTCGCGCCCGATCGTCGTCACGCCGCCGCCGACCGACGCGTACCACCGGTTGCGGTCGTCGTCGTCGTCGTCGTCGTCGTCCAACAGCCGCGGTGGCCAGCGCCTGCGCAGTGCCCACACACTGTTTGATGAGACTTGAAACGACAAAAAAAAAATCAACCACCGTCCGATTATCGGCCAATCGCGGGCGCGAGTGTATATTTATAGCGTTAGGTCGTCGTGTCGCGTTGTAAATTTCGCTTCATAACGACAAAAACCGAAAGAAAAAAAAGAAAAACATACGAGTACACAATATTTTCGATCGCCACCGTCGATCCTGTTTTTCGTTTTCCTCCTCTGCGCCGCCGCCCGTCCACAGTACGCGGTCGCCGCGGTGCTGCACTTCGTGCTCTCTCTCCCGACTCTCTCGGCTCGCCGACGACTGCTGCTGCGGCGGCGGCATTCACGCAGCACCGCACTGCGTTCGCCACTACGCACACTGCTGCACCGCACACTACACCACCACCGGCCGTATACCGCGGGCGCAGCGTGACGTGTTTTTATCGAAAGTTTTCACCCATTAAACCGCCAACGTTTGATTACAAAACAGTAATAATAATACTATACTATGTACGACGATAATAGTAAAAACGATAACTGAGTATTATTATTATTTATTTGTTTTTTTTTTTTTTTTTTTTTAATACGCACTTTTCGCTTCGCGCGCCTTATCTCCTCCCGCGTTGTTCGACGACCGGCGTTATCTTCTGCACCGATACCACAGCGACATGCCGGCCAGCAACAATACCAACGCCACTTACTTGAGAGCTTTTGGTAAGTGCACAGACGTCGTTTTCACGTTCACTATATATATATATATATACATTATTATAATATTACATAACACATAAGCATGTCGCTATTGTTTTCCAAAACTCTTGTGTCTCCAATTATGCGGTGACGTTCAGTAGTTAATAATTTTTTATTTTTTTTGGTTAAGACTTACCACCGTAGTTTATATCGTATTTATTATATTTTTTTCACCGACACGATCGATTCTGGCGATGGCCGACGAACTTTTTACATCCGTTTACCTGCGTTTAATATATTTTTATTTTTCTATTAATTCTACTTAATTTTTTTTACTCTTTTTTACTATATTTCAAATACGTCACATACGCCTCCTATTAGACTTGTGATCGGATATTATACCAGAATTCTCTACTCTTTGGGACCGATTACTGTTTACCTTTAATCGACCAATATCATTGAAACAAACCATATACCAGCGTTTATTTTTCAAATTTTCAAATTATAAGGATTTACCAAGTCACCCGAGGCTGGTGTGTGAATAAATTCAAAAAATATATTGATAGTTCTAAGAGCATCTACAGTTTCACAGAAAATAATAAACAAAGTTTTTACTTAATCTTAACATTTGCGTAATCGAGAAAATATTAATATTGTATACTGTTTTACCATATGACATCTACGCCATATTATTATTTATTACATGTTTTTTATATTTGTTGAAACTTGTATGTGTATACAGCGATGAGCGAGTAGTAGGAAAAAAAGTTATTGACTAAAAAGTAAAGAAAGTTAGGTATTACATTTTATTAGCTAAAAATAATTGTTTTTAAACAAATATTTTTCAAATTAAATACAAATGTCAATAAAATGAACAATGAAATGTTATTTGAAAATTATTTACTAATAATTGTTAACTGTTTTATACACACCCTGTGACCATGCATTTATTTACATTATTACATAATATTATTCCATAGTCTGCATTCGTTTTATGTTATTTTTTATGATCTGCCCCAATGAGAGGCCTCATGATATTTGTACAATTAACGGAGTATAATATTATTTTATTTTAGTCATAATATAAAAACAACCTATTACGTAAAATCACAAGTAATTGCGAGGAATTCTGAATAATGTTTTATGTTAATAAAATATAATATAGGTACCTAAGTATTTTATTTATACGTTTGGTTTTATTGAGCTTAATTTATTGTAATTTAGTTGAATTATAATACATATTTTACAGTAACGTAAAACTCAGTTTGTATTCATAGGGTAGTTTACGTTAGATAATTTTCGTTTGTATCACACTACACAGACATTAGACTATAGTTTTAAATACCTACTTACTCGAGTTGACCGATTTCAAAGTCAAGGTTGGCTATTAGAGGGAATGTCTGCCTTAATGACTTCTGTTAATTTCCTCGAGATTCCATCTCGACAAGTTCACCGACCACTAACCGGGTTCAAGCAAAACTTGAGTGACCGTTTTGGTGACTACGTTTTGGCCACAGACCTTAGCATTGGCATGTTATCATCGACTTGATAGCGAGGAGTAATCATGACGTTCCATATGCTTCATCGGTATCAGTCGCGGAGCCGCCCATTATATTAGTATAAAAAAGAGCCTTATCCTTCGACACACATGCACTCAACGATAAGATAAATACTAAACAACGTGTACTATTTGGTTCGTATATTTTGTTGAACAAAAAGTCGTTTTAGTACACTTTGCTCGCTCGGTTTTGCCGCGTGTATTGCGGTTTTCGCGTTAATAGGTACATCGACGGTAATTTATTTTTCTACCAAAGGTTCTGCCATGTGGCGAAGACAAAGGCAAGTCTTATCGAAGTTATTATTATTTTTTTTTTTTTTTAAATATTTGTGTGCATTAAATTCTTAAATTTTTTTCTCGGATATAATTCAGTACTCACGTCGAGTGACGTTTTGTTTATCCGAACGATGAAGCAATTCAATAGATTTTTAACGAGCTCCGAGATAACCGTGTCAAAGGTTCGCGTAGGCCTTCGTAGATAAGAGAGGTTTTTTCGTTTCATTTGAGTCTCGTATATTATATATTATGCTGAGCAGCCTCGTGTATGCAGTAGTGTAAAGTGTTCAGTCGCGCGTTAGCTTATCGCCGACGCAGTGCAAAGTTCATGGAACGTTTCTATAGTGAGAGAGGGAAAGAAAAAAAATATTATATATAATATTAATAAAAACGAAATTAGTTATTGACTGTTTGCTTGGAGGGCAAATCATTTTTTTTTTTTTGTGACCAACTATTTTATTTCAGTTCATTTTTAAAAATATAATTTTCATTACTATGGCACTAAAGCCTATAGTATGTATTATGTAATTTTATGAAGCATAAATACCATATTTCTTATAAAGTCACTGTACGACAGTCGACAATATTGACTCAGATAACATTTATATTTCTTTCGATGCGGAGAAAATACGTAGTTTTATTTCATTAGAACGACGTCGGATGTAGTTATATTCGTTGCAAGTTTAGTGGGTTTTTAATAATCGTTAAAACTTAAATGTAATGATATTTTTAGTCACAAGTCACTATATGTATCAGTGAATAATACATATTTTACTTATTTGACTATTCGAGTATTTTTCATACTATTAATCCCTGCGTTCCAATCGGTGTTTTAATAGATTTCAGTTGTAAAATAATTTTTAATAAGTAAATAATAAAATATTAGGCTTATTAATGGGTGTTCTTTTCTCATTGGTTTTATTATAATATGTATATATGGTATACCTATTTATAATTACACGCGTGAAGATATGAAATATGGGGAAAAAATGATGACGTCAGAACATTGAACATAGGCCGTCATTATAGATAAGAGAGTTCAAATGTTCGGGCACGATTACAAATAAAAGCGGCATTTATAATAACAGTGCTGCACATAGGATGGTAAATCTAACCATTAAAGCTAATTGTTCGAACATTTTATTCAACTGATTGTGTTATTACAAAAATATGTGAACACATTTTTAAACACAGCACACAACATGTACATTTTAAATATTCTAAATATATTTGTATTTAATGTAGTATTGGACGCGAAATGCCAAAATAATTGACTATCGAGTACATATTATTATTATATAGATTTGTATTATATTAATAAATGCAATAAAAACTGAATGCCTGGCCGCCAAATTTGAAAAAATATGTCTTATTGATTTTTTGTAACTTATAATACTTCAGAAACGACAATAGGTTTGTTAAATAATTCATATATACGGTTTATTAAAATTGTCTGTGTATCATTTTGAAATATTTTCAAACATAATGTTTATTTTCTATTGGAATCTTTAATTTAAAATATTATTGATATAACACGAAATAAGGTTTAAAATACATAGGTATGTATTACAAAATGACGTTTTATTGTTTATAAAACCACAGAAAAAATTAATAAATGTGGTTCTTATGTTATAGATATTATATTTTAATTTAGAGTTTATCTTCAAACTATAGCTACTTAACTATGACTTATATAATCATCAAACAATGTATATTATATACTTATAAGTTATATGTAATACAATCAGTGGCGTATACAAGAGAAGAGATGGATACGGGGTGGTGGTCAGATTCCTTTTTCATAATTTATTGTTCATAATATATTCATACAAATTTTATTAATTTCATTATAATGTCTCTCATTTATAGTTTCCCTTCAAGTACAAAAATTTCATGGTCTGACTTTATCCCCATCCTTAGGACTTGCACATCCGATCTTTGGCTCGAACACTGGGAGGCTCACTCCCTCTTCATTTTGCCACCTGGTATAGAAATATTTCTCCAACCATCCTAACACTACCCTGGTTCCACAACCTAAATCTTTCTAGGAAATACATTATATCGTTCTCCCGTCTCCGGTTTGGCCATACAAGACTTCCTTCTCATTCCTTTAAACTGCCACTGAACGATTTCCCTCTTTGCACACTGCACAATTTATTGTCCAATGGTCTGTGATAATCAGCCACTTACTATTCATCTGTCCCAGCCTATCAACAAATCGTGACCACCTACTGGCTACTGTCCCTTTTGAACATCTCCAATATGCCTTTCGATACTATAAATATTTTTTCAAATAAACAAAAAAATATCATACTAAATATATTATCTTTCTTAAATCTCACAGGCTTTTTAATTTAATCGTTTATTGTTACTATTTTTTCTTTTCTTGTAAACAACTATTATATTATGTTAAATAATTGTTAAAATTAATTGTAATAACAAAGTTTAAATAAAAAAAATATATAACTTTATATCTCTCATATTATATACATAGTAGTAGTGTACGAACTTGATATAATATTTTAGTATACCTAGTACCTACTCCATAATATACCATAATCACTAGTTTATTATCACACAAGATATTATACCAAGACTATATATTATCTAATTGCTGAATTCACAATCACTTAGTTAATACTGATCATTTTTAGAGGTGCAAACACAATATGCCCATCGCGTAAAACAAACAATACAACATAAAAAAGTTGTTTTTAAAGTAAAAACATTTTTTATAAAATGTAGTATAGAGAATAATATTTACTAGACCATCTTATCGTCCTTTTTTCAAATATCAGTTATTAAAAAAGTTACAGTTTTTTAAAAATGTAAAACTTGTTTGGGTTTTAGTGCCTTTTATAACGAACTATATCTATAGGTATATTTAGAATAATATACGAAATCTCGGGGATGAGATTGTTTCAAAATTATTGCTCTCTATACATTTCATAATATCTGTTTTTACTCTAAACCCACTTTTAAATTACTTTTCGTTTGTTTTGCATAAACTTATTTACGCCGCCTTTAGATTACATTTTTATTGCTGTCATGGTGTCATTGAGGATCACCGTCCGCAAACGATGATAGTAAAACGCGATAGTTGCAGCAATCGCCGTGACAGCGTATATTATAGAACATGGTAAAGTTTATTATAATAAATATTTAGTTTATTATAATATATAACTCAATCGCTGTACAAGCATATTATAGGCGTTCTAGCCCTTTAAATTTAGAGGGATTGAGTCTCACCTAAACATTTTTTCAATAACTTCTGAGCTTTTTTTAAGATAATATATAAATACTTTGAAACGCGTATTTTTTGGATATGGATTAGGTTTTGGATAACTACTGACTTCCTTATCCAATGATGTTATTTGTATACGTCACGGAAAACAACAATATACAATTTTTACACATACCTAACACGTAATAACATCATAAAATATTATGTGTACAAATCTATATTGAAATTAACAAATTATAACTATTTCGGAATTGATAATATTTAATTTATATCATTATAATATAAGCAATTTATTAAAATATATGCTTTTCGAAAGTAGAAAATAATTGTTATATGTGGCAGGTATAATGATCGTGTTTATAATTCATACAGAGTAAATACGGTTATCCGAACATTTTAATAATGAATCAAGTGCTGACAATTATATTATACATTTAAACCAGATTTTAAAATAAAAATACAATTATGTAAAAAAAAAAATTGTTTTGATTAATATTAATGTCTACTATTATATATTAAAAAAAAATCTAAATCTCAATTCATAAAATAATAATGATTATATCAACATGGCCGTCATAACTAATTTGTTATAATAATGTACTGTTCATCTATAACTGTATCAAAATGATAAAATTAAGAGTATCTGAGGTTATTTAAACTAATAAAATTTATTTTAAAAAAAGTTATTTATTTATGTGGATATCATAATAATATTTATCAATAAATATTATTTGTTTAATGTAATCAGTAAAAAGTTGATTTAAAAAATGTGTAGTACTAATAACAATTTGCTCGTGAATTATTAATTTTTATCATATATTTATTTCGATATCGAATTTGATACCTATTGTTTTTTTTATTGATAAAAAGTACAACTTTGGAATCATAACAATCCATTTTATTTTTAAATGTTGACTATTTAAAAAATAATGTTTAGATTAAGCGTCTAATTTAGTTTTTTATAAAAATATTTTAATATTCTGATGTGTTTTTAGTGTGTTTTTAAGGTGCTCAGTATATTTCATTAAATGTAAATTTCGTGCATGTACTTGTGACATTATTTTAGTATGTGTTTGATAGTAAGGGTTGCTTTCCTGGTGGTTTTACATATTGGTGGATATTCTTTCTCCATTAGAAAGCCGTGTATTATTTTGACGTGTCCGTTTCTTAGTCTATTCAAATTGTCTTTTATTTTTAATTCATGAGCTTAAAGCTTATAAATACATTTAAAAAATGTTATTGCGCGTTGGAGATTCATTAGTTATGTAGCCCTTTTTCTTCAAAATTCGAATTTTTACATTATTATAATATATTATTAGGGCCTGGTGTTAAAATAAATGTTTTTTTTATTCCTATGTTTAAAGTTTGAATTGTTTTTGCGTGCGTGGATCTTGTGTAGTGTCTGTAGTATTTTTTAAACATTTTAGTGACTGTGAATCTGTGAAAAAAGTGTTATTTTTGTGTTTATTCCTTTGGTCGTGTTTATGTGTGTTCTACTGTTTTGAGGATGCGTGGCTTCTGCTGTTTAATGGAACAATTATTTGTAGGTATAGTTTATATATCTAGTTATAAGGTTTTCGTGAATAATAGCGATCGTCTGCGTAGAATATTATATAACTGTTTTATGCGTGTTTGAAGTATTTTTTAACAGTGGTTTTTATATTGGATGATTTTTTAGTCGTGCTAACCCCCATTTTTCTCTTTAAATAGTACATTTATTTAAATTCTGATTTTTAGAATTTTTTAGTATACCTACTTAGAGACTATATTTTTAAATACCTAATTTTTTTTTTGTGCTATTTAAAAAGTGTCCTGTGGTAATACAAACTTCTATTTTTTAAACAAAAATCCACATTTTTACTGCAATTTATTTAGAGGATCGTGGATGATTTTTTTGAAAATGTTGAGGTATCTAAATCAAAATTTTAATGAGTATAGTTCCTGTGTTATTAGAATGTTTATACTAAGGATAATATTCTATAAAAATGGTTTTACAAAAATATAAACTATATATGTAATATTAGATGTAATATTTATTATACTTAGACCATTTTTACAAATTATTTATATTGATGGATCGAAAGTAATTACTAACATTTTAAAATCATCCAAGAACAAATATCTACTAATCCGTTATTATAAAACTATTATCTCATAACATCCAAGCCCATAGTTACCTTAGTACACAAAGTTATATATAACTAAAAAATACTAGTTCAAATTTTGATTTAGGTACAAAAAAGTTCTCAAAAAAAAATATCTGCTGAATACTTTAAAGTAAAAAAGGGAGGTTTCTATTTGGAAAACAGAAGTTTGTGTTGTCACGCAATCATCCTTAGGTGGTACAAAAAATCTCAAAAATTCAAAAATATGGTGTAGGTACTTAAAAAAATTTAAAAATTCAAATTTGAATATATTGCATAATTTAAGTATAAAAACAGCGTGAGTATGCTTAAGGAATTACCTTGTATGTATATTAGGTAGGTATAGGTACCTAATTAGATTTGTGATCTATGATTTTTGGAATTTTTTTATTTTAAGATTTATGTGAAATTTGGTGTTTGTTGGAGGGAAATTGTATGATTATTGACTGTTGTAGATACTTTATTATTGAGTTATCTGATATTTTGTTCTTTAACTTTAATTTGATTATTTTGTTCACGTGTTTTGATATTATGTGTTTAATTCGATGAAGTTTACGAACTATTGAAAAATCTAGTCGATGTTATAATAATGAGAAGAAATAACTATTTATTGTTGAAGCAAAATCTTATAGCTTATAAAATGGTTCTTATCTATCTCATATATAAATATATTATTCTTTTCGCAAGACACTTCTACAATTAAATTATGATTTATAGATATTTACAATTTTGCATATTGAATTATGGTCTTTGTATTAACATGTATAATAGGTATACATTTTATTTTATACTTCTTGAATGTGTACAAATATTTAATTAATTCAAAATTATCATTAATCATTTCGTATACAAATCCTATATATTTTTTTACTAGGCATAGGTATAGGTATCTCTGTTTTAGAATATATAAGGTAATATTTTTATGTTTATTTAAGTATTAATTTATTACACTACGTGTATGTTTTATTAACTCTCCAATCTGTATTATAAGTACACTTTGGTGTAGTTGGTTATCAGAAAAAAAAGTTTCATTTCAGTACCTATATAATGACGTAATTTTATTTTAAATTAACTATTTAATAGTGATGTATAGTAAAAGTCATAATTGACCTATGAGAAAACACAAGGATCTTGCGGATTTACTTGATGCAATAATATGAATATTTTTGAAGCTCAGCGTAATTTTCAAATATAAATTTAGGAGTATAGTGTGTATATTTGCTCTTATTATTAAATTAAAATTAGTAGTCCGCTATAATAGATAAGAAGTCAATTAAAAATATATACATGAATATTATATACGTGCGTTTATAATGAATGCGGTTCGTCTGGGATCTATATATTGCCGGGATCCACGATGGTCATTATTATAAGTACAAAATCTCGGCTTATCAGTTATTTTTAATTGGATAGAAAATTATAATTTTGTGCTGTGCACAAGGAAAATAAAATAAAAATCAGAACTATTTACAGTCGATTTAATTACATAAAATCTATTTGGGCGTCATCTTTAATGTGTTGCGTGTTGGACGAGAGGGACGATCTTTGATCTTTTGTCTTAAATACACATGCACGGAATGGTGGTAGGTACACGAATGCTGCAGAGGTCTGCACCTATAGACTTCGGTTTTATGTTAGCCATCATAAATAAAGAGCATATTATAAATGAATATTTGCGAGAAAATTATTTAATATAATATATATTTTAAAATAATTTTTTTTTCTAACCTCAAAACTAATGGGCTAATTATTGATTGTTTCTATAAAATGTAATATGTAAAAATATTCGATAACGTTCAATCTAGATAGTAAAAAATAATCTAACAATTTATCGCGATGGAAAAAAATCCAGAACATGACTAAAAAAAATCACACATATTTCATTGTATACTTTTTGTATAATTATATAATATTAATATATTTTAATTATTATTTTGATTTTAATAACTATATGAATACTTATAAAATGTAATTATAAATTCTAAAATAAATATAAAAATAGTTATCATATATAGGTAGGTAGGTATATGTAGGCAGGTAGCTAAACAAAATGAAATACAATTTTTATTTTTTATTATTTATATTTATATATAGTTATTTACGTATATCGTAGGTAGGTAAGTTATAAGGTTTACATAAAATAAACTTCAAGAATAAATGTAAAATTAATTTCAATGGACTTTATATTTTAGAATTGTATTATTTTTTTAATAAGTTTCTTTACTTTATTCATTGTTTAATTATGTAAAATCGTAAAATATATTTTTTTTTCAATAGATTTGTAACTTTTGTAACTTTATACGAGTATTTAATCTTTATACAACACAAATATATTGTTATATTGAATAGATGTTTAAAATATTTTTAATTATACATTTAGAACGATAGAAACTAAAGCAACTGAAATTTGTCCAGAAACGTTTGCATTTCAAAGTATTTTCAAATAAATAATAATAATCATAACATTAAACGCTATCTTGTCCCAATGTCAGTGTCCCGATGTGTGTCCATCATATTTTCCAACTTTCCATCTATGTATGCTGTATACTTCACTAAACCACGATTTTATAAGATATTATAGTACATATAATAATATTCTAGTATTCTACTCCTTCAATCTTATCTGTTTTTGGAATACAAACGGTTTTTAACTAAGAATTTTCTATACTTTTTTAAATACTTTTTAAATTTATTACGTAATAAAATATTTAAAATTTGGATTGTAATACATAAAACATAATTTATAGAATGTTTATTGAATCTAACATACAGTTAATTTAATAATGATTTCTTCGATATAGATTCGAGGAGTTGTATACGATTGTTGTCAGCTTAAATTGTCATAACTGTTTATTTTCACTCCATAATACCTATACCTACTGTATTTATAAAATGTATAAATTAATTATAAAAAAGGACAAAGTATAGGTAACCGCTCTGCTGTTTAGTAGGTGTCAAGTGTACCTCGTCATTGAGTAAGCACTGAAGTGGATGTGTTAAATTTGATTCGATAAATCATACGTCGTAAAACGATTATGAGCGAAGATGGCTTATAACTTTTTGGCAACCAATTACTTTGATATTAATATTAAAAAATTTACAGATGTTTGAATTTTTTTTCCGATTATTTTAAAGAGTACTGTGAATTTTCAATTTTGACCTCCTACTATAGATCCAATTTTCTGCCAAAAACCTTTATTCAAGTTGATTATCAGAGCATTTTCTACTAGAAAAAGTGTGGTGAAGACTCACCAAAAAAACAACACACATTTGAAAATCAATACATATTCATCGCTCCACTCAAAATCTAAAACTGTAAATCTAACGCGTTATAAAAATGGTGTGGATTATATTTAAGCTCTTATGCAAACCCCATCAATTTGACATTTCAAATTAGTAGTACCTATTATAGATAAATGTATACATTGGTATAATAGAATGTTACAATTAGGTAAAGGTTATTACTTTATTAGTAATTACTTATCATATTCATATAGGTATAATATATTATTATATATATTTAAATATATTATGTTTTTATACTGATTATAATGTATACAAACAAAGGTACTTATTTTCCCTTTCGATTTAAGCTGATAGCCTAATCTTAATAGCTTAGTTTCTATAAGCTTATAATAATTGTTCCTCTTGATATGAAAAGTTATAATTTTGTTAAATAGATTTAATTTTAAACACAAACTCAATGGGTTTATTTTAATATATAAACAACGAATCTAGAATATTTTAACACTTAGGTACACGTAATGTTTTATTTTAAAAACAAACTTGAAAAATAAAAATAATAATAATTGTGACTTATATGGACTTGTATTGGGTGGATAATGAATATTTGAAAGTAAATATAACAGTTATCTCAAAAAGTAAATGGGTATATTAACGTTTTGGAAAAAAACATTTTTTTTTTTTCATACAATTTAAAATTTCTACAATTTATTTTTAGTTTCATATTCCTAAGCGTTATATTTTATCTTATATATGCTTATTGTGCAATAATTTGTATAAATTGTGTATTTGCAACCGTGAAATAAAAAAAATAAAAAAAAGTTTCATATTCCTAAGCGTTATAATATTTGTCTGAGTATTAGAATTTAGATAAATAAAAATGAAATTTCGAACCAATAGTTAATTATTAATTATAACTTATAAATACTTATTTAAAGTCTAAATAAGCGGAGTTGTAGACCAACATTATAAAGGGTAGGTACTTGTGCTACTCCATTCAGCAGCTCATCTAAACTTAAAATATTTTCAAGTACGTATAAGTTTTATTACATATTTAACTGATCGTTCAAAATTCAATTTTTATGCATAAAAATATATAAATTAATAATACATGAAATAATATAAATTCTCAGAAAAATATTTTGCTTTGGTATATACAATAAAAATGTAATTATTATAAAAAAAAGCAATCAACTTAAAAATAATACAAATAAAAAAATTTAAAAATCTTATTTGTTTTTCACATATATATTGTCGTATAATGACTTAATATACATTTATTTTAATGATAAACTTAAAATTTTAAAAGACAATGAACATCTAAAATATTGCAATATATTAATCATAATTTTAAGATATATTGTAACTTGTAAGATATAAAATATTGAGTTCTGAATATTTTATGATATTTTGTTCTTTGTGATAAGCAATCAAGTTGTTTTTTCTGGTCTTAAAATTAAAACACCTAGTTCATAGTTTTAAGAACAACATTTTTTATTTTACTCCGTATATAGTCCTTTATTTTATTCGAGTTGTATGCATAAACATCATGTTAAAAGTTTACAATTATTATCAAAGATACATTCTAAGGTTCAGTTTAATAACAATTTATATAAGTAAGCTTTATTTTTACGTATACCTAAATCAATAATGTACCTATAGGTAAGTTATAAAATATATTACTTGCCGATGAGTGTATATAAACTTTAATTTTTTTGGTTTGAAGTTTGACTATTTTTTTTTTGCTTTTTAGCTACCTAACCTTCTTTATGACCTTCTCACTTATCTTCTTTATTATTATTTTCATATATTATTTTATTTGTGTATAATTTAACACGGCATTAAATATTTACTGTGCTCATTATATTTTATAAATACGAAAATGGGAAGTAAATTATTAATTAATACTGTGTCGGTAATGTTTCGATGTACTACATATTTTTCTGTATTCATCTTTTATTATAATAATATTTGATGTAAACTATTTTAACAACCTCGTACAGTTTCCGATTAGATATACGTGGTATGTAACAAATTATAAATATTTTGTTGAGGGTTAACAATAAACATTATTCTTCGGGAATCTATAATTCTTTCGGGTTATATGCTTCAAAACGTTGAGTCTACATGCCGTTTGTGTTATTGAAAATTGAATATTTAGCATAAAATATTTGCAAAAACAACTCTTATATCTATTAGTGTCTTCCAAATATTTTTATTTTAATTGATTTTTTAGTAAAATATAGTCCCGGTAAAAATGAGTTACCTAACCATTATATTATTATACTATTTAGTTGTGGTTGAAAAAAAAATGATTTCTCTGAAGTCGGGAAAAATATTATTGCCTATAGCTTCGACTATACGTATACGTACGTCATGATCAGCTATTCTGAAGTTTTATTGCTATAATAATAATTATGACCCTTGTAGTTGCGTTATTGTGCGCAGTGCCTATTACCAATAACTACGCGTACCTATACGTCAAATATTATTGAAACGAGAGAGAAACTCGCCTCTGCCGATCGTGTTTGTTTTGCGACTCGGTAATAATATATTCGTATTTCTTTCTCTTTAGTCTTTTTCCCATAATAATGTTTCGTTTTTAATGGTTTGGTGCAATGTGCACCTGCACGGGCAATACATCTCCGTCTTATGGGTAACGGAACGTCGGCGGTACGTGACGTTTCGCGCACTTGCTCTCGGATCCCATTCAAAGACCAATCGTCGTCACACGTACTACGGTTCAAAGGACTTCAATAACTATGCAATATTGTGTTCTGACCGATTTATCAATACGTACTATTATTAAATGTGTTATTTAAAAAATATTGGTCAATTTGTTGGCCATAGACTGATTTTATTTATACGGGTTGACTCCAATTCAAAATAACATGTCAAAGCTAAACAGACAAACTGATGTTTAGTGAAATAAAAAAAATTTTAAAGTAACAATAAAAAAAAAAAACAATATGAAAATCACATTGAAATTATATAATAAAAGTATTAACGTCACTTAATAATAATAAATCAAAATATGAGGAATGACGGGTCTTCGTTGGCCAGCTTCATAATATTATTGTAAAAAGGATTGTTTTTAAGATAACAGTATAGATAGATATTACACAATAATCCGAGACCTTCTTTATCGGAATTAATAATTTTAGACAAAAACGCAATATCAATCCTTCTATCACCGGACGATTTTAAGTCGAGGACACGGAGAACAGGAGAGTAATCATGTGATATCTATTGTGTTTTTAATGTTATAAACAACAACAAAAAACTTGGTATTTTGACATTTTGTGAAATCGTAATTTTATGAAGTCGAGATTTTAAATTTATTTTACAAATAATTCACTTCTATGGTATTTTATAATACCATAGAAGTGAATTTTTATAAAGTAAAATTCAATTATTACAAATATTAGGAAAGAACTATACCATCGAATATTATTTAGAAGTAATATCGTAAGTTTGTATTTACTATGGTTTAACAATACTGAAATAAACATTTTATATTCTAAAGTAAATGTGATACATAACAATGTAATCATTACTTTCTTAAAAACTAAGGCGTGTTTTATTGTATAGTGTATTTACTATAAGAGTTTAATAAACACTGTGTGTACTATTTAAAGTTAATTATTATTATCATATAATTAGGTACCTACATTAAAAGTCGTCATACCTACTTCAATGTTTAGTTATCAAAAATGAATATTCGTCTATCCGAGTATTCATCTGGATAAGTTAGGTATATTTTACTGTTATTATAGACAGCAAAATTATAGGCGATTATCAAACAACCAATATTTAGAAAAAACGCCTGAATTTAATATTTATACTACAATACAAACAGGCGTGTTAATATGTTCGATCGTAATTTATTATGACTATATAGAAAATTAAAAACTAATATTATTATAAATATTATAAAAGATTTTTAAATTTTAATAAACTTCACGAATCAACAACAACACTTTAGAACTAGACTACTGGAGTAGTTAAAAGAAACATAAAAAAAACTGATGCTTTTAATTATAACTTATAATAAACGAAATATCGATCAAAACATATATTATATTATTCTAGTAATTACAGCGTTATTTTATACTCCAATATTCAATATTTATCTAACACAATATTGTTATAAGCTAATAATTAAAATAAAAACTATACGTTATAGTATTATACATACTATGCCATATGTGTCTATTATAAATATATATACATTTTTATATGGTTTGAAATTATTGTAGATTTATGATTACAAAATGTATACTTACTATATGTAATAATTATTAATTTATTTTTATTTTAAATAACATTTGAAACTTGCAACAATATACCTATTATAATATATTTTGTATTTCATTTATAATTATAAAATATATACTTGTGAGGAATGATTATTCTGATGGTTTCGTTCGATATAAATACTCGTATATTATTTTTTCATAATTCTGTAAACAAATTTAATAAATACACTGTTTTATAAAACTAGTTGAATATTTTCTTTAGACTTATATTTTATAATAGTTTTTAACTTCTAGAACATTTAGATGTTTGGATACTGAAAAATATTTACTTTTTGAGCTTTAATATATTTATTATTCATTATTGATATAGAACTCAACCTATTCAAATATTCGAAACCGTATATAGGCGTAAAGTATAATGTAGGTAATTGTATTTTTTTTTTTGTGTTATAATCGTTTAAATCACATAAATTACAATTATTATTTTTTTATGAACTTTCTATTGGTCAAAAATATACAATATGTTCATCATATTTTCGTCTACGTGCGCCATAGTATCCAACCCGGCGTTAACGCTTGCAAAGTAACCAAGGTCAACCGTCGCATTCCTAAACGTGTGTAGGTACCTATAATACTTGTCGCGCGCAACTAGAAACAGTAGCCCAACAATTTTTTTACCGTCTGCGACCGATAGGCATGGAAGAGGAGTAGTAGGGATAAAATTATTTTATAGCACGGTAATAATATACTAATACCATAGAACGAATTTACATTATAATATAATATTAATTTGATTTGTGCCAGCGATAATTGTAATTTTTTTCAGTAAAATGATGTTTAAAATATTACGCGGGTACGCACGGTAGACGAGATAAATTTTTGGTAGAAAAGTTGACGGTTTTCTCGATGATAATATCTGTATAAAAACAATAGTTTCCAGTGAAGGTCGTACGTGTAAATGTACAAAAAATAAAAATAAAAATTGTTGTCAATTTAGCACTCTTAGCAACGATTTTATTTTCACTATAATATGGCGAGGGAAAAATACGACGAATTAAAAATTCTTAGTTAATATTGGAATGTATAAACTAAATTGAAATTGAAATAGTAATAATTTGTACTTTGGTTTAAATACAATCTAAATTATTGAAAATGTGGCTTAGAAAATCTTTTGTTAAGTACTCTTTATTTTATATACGATATTATAACCTAACCAAAATAAAAACTGCATATCCTTTCCGTACAGATTAACTGGTAATTCAAGTAGGTACAACAATGACAATCATCAATCATTTTTTAGTATTCATATTAAAATTGTCTTCTATAATTCAGGACGTTAAACAGTTATCAATAGATAAAACTAATGTTTAGTCCTATTTTTCGATACAACCATTAAATTATTTGAAAGATTTTAAATACCTTGAAATATTTAAATTCCATTCAAATGCCTCGAGTAAAAAATAATAATAAATAAAGATCAATTAATAATAAATAGCTATATCAAACTTTTAAAATGTGAGGAATTTTTCATTATAATAAGTCAAAAAAAAAATCGTCTGTGGTTAGTAAAAATATATAAGTTTATAATTCTAGGAAATACTTTAAAGGTTGGATGGGTTATCTATATAGTATATAGTTTATATAAACGTTTATATTATAATATTGTTCATTAATCATTTATAAAAGATTAAGGTATTACCCTATATTAACTATGTAAATATAAATGCACAATTTCATAGTAATTTAATACGGGGATATGAATTTGTACCTACCTATATACGTGTATACAAATAATTTAAGGAGGATACATTTGAAATTAGGTATTTAATAGATGCAAATATCCAATTTTAGATTCTGTGAGGAGCGTTAAATGTATTAACTTTATACAACAATGTGGTTTTTTCGATTTTATTTTTACGTCTGAAAACATTTTTTTAGTATAGAAAAAATGCTCTAGTCATACATTTTGAGGGAGGTTTTTGATAACGAATTCGATTTTTGGTTTGTACTTTGGTGGGTCTAAAGTAAAAATGTCCCGTAGTTTCTAAAATTAATAAAAAAAAAATACGAACAATTGTTATAGTGTTAATATTATTATTATTATTAAAATAATAATTGTTAGATAACCTTGGTTACCAAAAAATTAGACCGTCTCCCACTCATAATCGTTTTTCATAGTCTACAATGATTTATCAATGAATTAAAATTTGACAAATCCTTTACAGTGTTCAGTGACCTACTCAATTACAAGGTATTCACTCGAAACCTACTACACAGCAGAGCGGGTACTTTACTTTACGATTTTTTTTTTATCGGTTTTTATTTTGATCTGTATAGACGATACTATTATAGTATATTATTAACCGTCTTCATATTTTAATAACTCAGACGTTACACAAAATACAACATCGCACTCATAATGATCGTAACACGAAATATAATATCCTACAAACAAAACCGAAGGGATACACGTGTTTGTATATTCACTTACTTTTAAACTCGACTTGCATATAAATATTTTTTTTACAATTTCAGCTAATGCCACTTACATAAAATAAATAACACGTGCGCATCTATAATATATAACAGTATAACATATTGTAGTATTATTAAACATATTTGTATGAATAATATTTAAATGGATGATAATTTATTTAGAATTATTTAGAATACATTTCTCCAACGTATAAATTATATTACCATCTTTGTAGTGTAGGTATAAATATTAATTTTTCGTTTTAGTTTAAATGTCTGAATCTGAATCAGAGTATAATATTGCTTATTAAGCTAAAATGTGTTTTCGTTTTATCGTGTTGTAATAATATAATATAATATATGTACCTCATTAAAAATTGAAAATAGTAACATAATTATTAAATACGCAGTTACCTATAGGTACGGCTGGCTATACAAATACTATATTTAAAACAGCTCGTTATCAAAGTTAAAAAAAAAAAATGTCTTTCTAATTGTATTTTAATTTGTTGTATTTAGACATATAATGAGTTTACTTCTACATTATATAATAAGAGCTTATATATTTATATTATAACATGGGCTTTATGCTATATAATATGCACCTTATATGAATTAGTCTTTTATAGCATTTAGTATATTGTATTTTATTATCAAAGTTGTAACGACAATATATATTTAAATATTAGAAAGTCAGTCGAGTATGTTAACGTACAATTATACATTCCGTTTTAAAAGACTATAACATTGAATATGTTTCTATATTTTGTATGCGAGTCCAAAGGAATATAATGTTATATATATAGTAAAACAAAACAGTGTGTGTACGCGGTCGTTTAGCGCAGTATTTTCCAAGGACTCCACGTGCACAAACGACTATGGTGGGCGTTATAATATACAAAACATACAAACGGACACATGTTGCATTTTTTTCTTTTTTTTCCACTTGTTTTTGGTTTTTTTTCCTTACTCTCTCTCTGTGTCTCTCTCCTCCGTCCATCTCTCAATAATCTGCCATATAGGATGACAAACGATCATAGCTAGCGTGTGCCACGAAATCTGGTTGTCGGGACGGTCTCCAGGGAATGGCACATGCTCGAAAGACAGACCTGCAGGACGTCATCGAAAATTGCAATTAGATATTATATAGTTAGCATGTTTTTGGATCTGGTTTAGCTTAAAATAACTACCCTGGTGGTGTTGTCGAAGAGGTCTAATTAACGCGTTATTGTAATTTGCGTTTCCCGTGACGCCTTCGCATAGCTCTGGCTAACGTTATACTCGGCGATATGAAATGTTTTTATACAGTTAGGATTTATTGATTTTTTAATAACGATTTATATTGCTCCGTTTTCATTACAAATATGAAATTTTAAATTTACTTATACTATTTAGGCACTTGTTATGAGAAAAAAAATCACAAATTCTTACTAAATGGTAATTTATCTGACGTACCTATCTATACGTTTAATGACATAACGTTTTTAAGATGTTATTTTTAAATGTTTTGAATTTTCGATTAATTATTTAAATTATTTTTCTATAGGTCAGATTAATTAGCTATGTATGTATGTACATATTGGTTATGCATTTGGTCTCATTAAGAATAAACGACTATACTTACACTGTTTGATTTATACAGTAAAGTTAAAATTAGTTGAAAATATAAATTATTATTTGGTTTTAATAACCTGTAAGTTACTAGTCCGAGACAATGAGGCCTAACTGTTTGAGGACTATAATTCAGATCTATGTAGGTATATTATATAAGAATAACAAGACGTACAGTTTCAATAGTTTAATGTGCGATTTACAAATTATTATAACGACATTACGACAACGGAGGAAATTATACAAAAATTGTTTACGATAGATAAATTTTTATTTCTGTGAATAAAAAATGTTTTAATTAGATATTTACTTCAATTGAAAAAATGTATATTAAGCTTTAATAGCTATATAATTACTATAAAGGAACTAAAAAGGTTTTTTTTTTAATGTAGAATTAAAATTAAATTTGAATATTCAATAGAATGAGAATAAGACACTCAGATTTACTAAGATTATTTTATCCAACATAAACAATAAATAATTTTCATTTCCATTTTTGAAAAATAATTAATTTTTGATGTAACTTAGTAGTTGTTACGACTGTTACAGGAAAATGTATTTATTACTGATTTCTACGGACTATTATTTTTCTACTTAATCTTTCTAAACAAAATGAATAATTTAGTCTTTTTATACTTGTTTAAGATTTTACAATAATTGTTGTTAACAATTTTTATTTGTACAATAAAATGATATTATCGTTTAAACATAACTTCTACTTAAATTTAATACTCATATATTATTACTTATCGGTGGCGCAACAAGAAAAAAATTCGGTTTTATTATTATATGTATTAGTTGTTTACATCATATATGAGTTTAATTTACGATAATTTTTTTGTTTTTTGGGTTATAGTCCACCTTACACTGTTATACATAGGTACTCGAGTTATTCGGAAAGTATTATATTGGCAATTTATATTTTAGCTATAATATTGTATACGTGCTCAGAGCTATTTACAATTTATTGTTAATACAATTAGAAACAAATTCGATCAACGATAAAACCTGACTTTCTCCGTTAAATAATATATATTTTATAGTTTGACATTCACACATTTTTCACTCGTTACAATATCCACGTTATATTTTATATTCGACGAATTAATAATAATTGTGACCGGCTGTTCATAAAAGTATAACAACTACGGGATCAATAAAACCATTATTAATTTTTAACGTACTATACGACGTTATTCTGTTTAATGTTATTTGACGAGCCGAAACACGACCGGGGGGACCTTATAATATTATATTATTATTCTCATCGCCGCTCCGTGTCGATCGGCTACTAATAATAATATATTATGCCGCTTACAATTTGTCATTCTCGAAAACGACCGACAATAATAATTATTATATTGGGATTTCATTATAAACGCACTTATTATAATCGATAAAGGATACATATTATTATCACCCCGTGACCGCCGTTCAATCGTTATAATATTGTAAAGTATTGTTGTCGGCACGAATTTTACTGCACAATAGACGAACAAGGCGCAGTGTCGCGGTGTCTATGCATGTCGACATGTGTGTTCTCGACACTGCGACACTTGCGATACTCATACAAACCAATATAATATTTTCCATTATATTTATTTTATATTATTATAATAATTCCTCGTGTTATTAGCCGCACTATAATATGTAATCGGATTTTAATACGTAATACTATAAATTTTATAATGTGGGCATTTTATATTGTTATTATACATATTATAGTAGTGCAGTATACAATATTATGTATAATAATAATATAGTAGGAATATATTATATACAGACAGAGTATAGTACAACCTACCGACTGATTATCTCTGTGGTAGAGCGTGGTGTACTGTTGTAATAATATGTTTATCCCTTTTTCCTTGCGATGTATATGTACGCTGCGACCGAGAGGAGTCAATCGTCGATTATTATTATCGAGACGATATCTGCATGTCGGTCAACGCATCGTAAACGGGTTTAGTGTGTATACAGTAGGTATTATAGTAACGAAAATCGTAAATACTGAAATCATTACCACGTCTTTAATGTGCACTTTTTTTTTAATATTATGTTTATATTGTTCACGTCAACGTGGTGCGGTGTCGTTCCCATCGAGTTTATTTTATTTATCAGTTCGAGGGGAAACAGTGTGTCGACTTCGTTATCTATTTCTTTGTGGCCACTGGACCGGACACTTCCTGCGAGAAATTCGCGATAAAAAGTCACTGTTGGATTCCTTTACCGGTCAGCAGCCTACATATATAATATCATAAACGAAGGAAGTCTGTAGGCAAGCGGGGTAAAACAGCAGGAACCTCAGTATACGGGTTTAAGTGATTTTCGTATTTTTTGTTGTTGTTGTTGTTGTATATATGTGTCGAAAAGTGAAAATCGGTTAAGTGTGTCCGTGCGTGCGTGCCAGCGTGAGAGAGTGTGGGCCTAAACAAACCGGCTATTGATTCACACCTGAGGTCCTGTTTCCATTATACGACGAGGCATACTGTAAATAAAAACCATGGGAACCCTTTGTTTGCGTAGGGTTAATTTTGGCTTAGTTTTTTTTTTCGTCGCTTTTATAACGCTGGTAAACAAATTGTCCCCAAAGACATTACTTGTTGTAACTTAGAAATAAATAGGTATATACCTACACATTGCTTCGAAAATAATTTCAAATGATATGTTGCAGTACCTATTACAGTAATACCTATAAGTACCTATATATACATTTTAAATCTAGTAACATCCAGCAGTATTCTCCAAAAAACGAATGGATTGAACAAATTTAATATTTTCTATAAACAAAAAGAACGTTTTATTGCCCATAAATATCGATACGCCGAATTTTAGTTTAATGTTGTAATTTGACTCTATAGTATTTATAAGGGTGGAATTGACCATCCTCACTACATCCTTTTCCTTTAACGAATTGTAAATATACGCCTTTATCACATATGTATTGACCCACAGCGTATTAGTGATTTGACCACCCCGACGCTTAGTCCTATATTAAAAAAGGTTATCATCATATTGAGTGAAGTTTTATTCAAGCTTATCATATTGGGGATGTCAGAATTCGACACCCAAAATGTGAAATCGTATTTAATTTTTTTTTCTTGATTGTGTATCATTGAACCCGAACACCCACCCTGCATACATGAAATATTGGATGGTTATCTAATTTTTATTCCAAGTGTTAAATAGTTTAAAATATAAATTATCTGATATCGTTGTTATTAATACTTAATGGTAATCCGTTTCACATTTCACGTTTTAAAATTTAAAATCTATATGACTGACTATATTCTCCGATATTAATAAATAAGTATATATTATATAAATTTCTAATTAAATGCTAAATGCCACTATAATATCACATAATATTTTACTATTTACGAATGTTTGTTTTAATGTACACTGATTGAAAGTCATACCTAACTAATAAGTATAATATATACCTATTATAGAGTTTGTATAAATGTTGCAGAATAATTAAACTGCATTATGCATTTAAACGTGTATATTATATAGTGTATAAGGCAAAGCGCGAGCAATAAACTTTTGCGAGGGCTTATCAATTCTAAAAAAAAACTAGTGCATAATTAAAAGTAAGTACTAAATAATAAATCTTCTCTTTCGCCATTGTATTGCATAAGTACTACTATACAGACTACAGTCTAATATTATTAGATGTATAATGTATACCTATACTTAGCACTTAATACCTAAGGATGTTATTGATGTTAAATACAACAGTGATTACTGATTGAACGCTAATAATTATTATTATAACAAAAGTACTCAAATCTTTAGAGGATGATGTCGGCATACTATTAGATTTCTTTTTATCTAACACATCACGCGAAACATTGCAGCTGGAAATTTGCGTTCAGCAGAACCAATCTTTGTATATTGTTAGCTTTAATGTTATAGTAAATCGATTTATCGATCTAGGTATAATCAAACATTAAGATAGGAACATGTCCTGTGTTTGTATACTTGGCTTCTTTTATTATATTTCAAATTGTCTGCAAAACATGAGCATTTTTAAATAATTGTAATATTTTACATACTTTTATAACTTGCATACAAATTGAAATATCGTAAAATACCAACGCACAAATATACAGATAATGCTCCTAACTTTAAGTTTAATAATATGAAAATTCGCTCTCATCATATAAAGTTAAGAGGACGCCACACCCGCATGTGTTGTCTCCGTCTTACAAGTGCGTAACATTGCAAATTTTACGCTCAGCAGATCACGCGAAGCTCCGTGAATTTAAAATTTAGAGTAAATTGACCTCTTATAAAAATTAAAGGTAACATTATTATCGAGGGCTTCTCGTAGGCTGTTTATTATATTTTAATTTTAAAGAGAGTTATGAGTATTTTAAAATTGTAAATTGTATATCTTAAAATAGGTACTCATAACTCGCTTTAAAATTAAAATATAATAAAAAACCTACGAGAAGCCCTCAATAATAATGTTACCTTTAGTTTTTATGAGAGGTCAATTCACTCTAAATTTTAAATTCACGGAGCTTCGCGTGATCTGCTGAGCGTAAAATTTGTTATGTTACGGCTAAGTTACGCACTTGTAAGACGGAGACAACACATGCGGGTGTGGCGTCCTCTTAACACCACAAAATAGGTTCTGCAGAACACAAATTTGCGATGTTGAGCGTGGGTCAGAGAGTGAAAACAAATAATGTGACTGCATTGTGATGATACTATATTATAATAATTAAGAAAAATAAGTTGAACATTTTAGCGCGCATTATACGTCATATGATTTAATTTTGTGGCGTGTTTGCGATATTTTTAAGATAGTTGTTAGTTGGTCTTTGTGAAATTTGGCTATATATATTATATACAATGCTTGAATTGGGAAAAATGATATGTTGAGAAGCTAAATTCAACGATTTAAAAACTACGTTCAAAGTGCAAAATTATTTTAAGACAGATCCATGGAGGACTTTTCCCCACCGCCTCTTCCCTAAATTTTGAATAGTATATATTTCAGTGGCATATATATATAAATTCAAAATATAATAAATGTAATTATATATGTAAGTGAAAGTGGATTTATATCACCCAATTTGTCGACATTTTTCTCAATTACATTTCATACATTCAGTCGATTTTTTATACCTTATTTTAAAATTCCCACGTTAATAATACAATATTATACATTTATACCTATATGTTTCAGTAGGAAATAAAAAAACAATAATTGTCTGAAATAGTATCTTATTGATTCGTAGTTCGGACGCATGTCAGTACTAGTTTACCGATATTTGATAAAACAATTATTATACATATCTGTACACCGCACTACACAAGGCAAAGAACAATCGTAGTATACCTATGGTATAATATTAATATAGAGATGGAATATAAACAAACTATAAAAAAAAAAATAGGAAAGTATTAGGTATAATAGTCTACAACACAGAAAAGATAATGAACTAATATCAAAAGTAATATTGATATTAAAAATTATAAAATTAATTTTACCATTGACAACAATATTTAAATCCACATTTTAATAAAAATTATTTCGGGCATTAGTTTGTGCCTTCCTAGTAAAAAAAAATAGTAGATCAGCTCCGCCCTGCGCGCTCCCCCCCCCCCAATTTGAGCACTAATGATATAAATATACATATTTATTTTACAATATACAATTAAACATCATACTATATATAATAATTGTATCGTCGATCATGGCACAAGTAATAGTGAACATAGCGCTATAACTATAAAAAAAATAGCAATTTATAGTATTAGTATAGCCACGTAGATATACATAGTACAAGTATCTAGCTATATAGTTATTTATGGTGTAATTATTTTAATGTTACAAACATAGAAATACTTTATCTTATACAAACTTATCAACCCTGTTTTGTTGTAATTTCGGTTAATTTATTATTACCTATTAATATTTGTGTCCACATAAAAAAGTGAATGACAGATGAATTTATCGAGTTTTAAAAATATATTGTTGATGTATACTCGTATGTTTTTGTTTCACTGTACCAGTACCAGTATATACAATGATAATATGTTATATATTTATTATAGTATAATATATATGTTATAACACAAAATTATAATTCACCGTTTATTGGAACTCAGCTTTATTTATAAGTTAAATACCTAAACAATTTATTTCAAGAGGTTTACAATTTAGATCGGATTAAAATATATGTATTCGGAAATATTTTTAGTGATAACTAGGTCACGGATATAATAATTGCAATTTTTATCACTACTCGTAATACTTGATCATTTGGTTGTTAATATATATTAAGGTTGCTATAACAATTGTTTGTATATATGATTTACATGTAATTAACTGAGGTTTTTATATTTTGAATAAGCTAAACAATCAAAGGTGTAAAAAATAAATGTATTTGAGTGTACATTTGAGTGATATATAGGTAATATGTACTAATATATTATGTATAATTACACCTCAATGCCCTACGCCTTATGTCTATAGGTATAATCTTAATATTAATTTATGATATCATATTATATGTATTACGATCCTTAAGTTTTAAATCTTCAATATTGCAAACACGTAATAATATACACTATATATATAGTAGACGTTATAAACAGTACAAACATTTTGAATTAAAATATTATATGTATCTATATTATATACGGGTACCTATACGCTGTATACAACGTATACAACAATTTGATATAAAGTATATAATTTGTATATAATATATATATAGTATAATTCAGTGTTGCGAATTCCCTATATAGTTTTAAATTTTAATATTGTAACTGTAGCTGTATTTAGTAATAATTAGCATTGGGTTTCCTCTATATACATGTTTCATTTTAATGATTTTAAAATTCTTATTGAGCCACAGTGGCAGTGCAGGTGCGTACAGACATTTATAAGGGGCGGAGGTTATATATTAATATAATATAATATATAGATATGTTTGTTTGTTCTACGTTTTTATTCCGTGAAAAAATCCAAGGGAAACCCTCTACCCTACATCGGTTTAAACACACACCACTCCAAGTATATATATATGTATATAGGTACTGCCATGTTGTGCTAATATACCTAAGCTACACACAACAATTTGCTTATATAGTTTTTATATTTTAGGTATTGTGTGAAGTGTATAATATAATTTTAAATGGTTATGTAAGTCTTACGAATGACGAGTTAATAACGATGAGCGCGGTTACTATATATAATATATAATTACCAAAAGCGATGGGTGTTATAGTTTATTATTGACAAAAGTTTAAAATTATTTTCACATACCTATAAATGTAAAAATAGTAAAATACATTGTACATATTATGCGATATGTTTATAAAAAATATATCATGTTTGATATTTTTTAAAGGTATATAAAACCGGATGATTTTATTATTTATTGCCACAGATAAAATAATTATCTACTTCGTAGTCTCTTATTATTAACGACACAAATTTTAAACCTTTTTTTGTTAATTTATATCAGTGAAACAGTTTATATATACATTTAAGAATAACATTGGTAACAACAGGTGGCAAATAGTATCAATATATGTATAATATAGTGCGAGTGATTGACGATTGTTAAGAATTTATATTTGAATTGTATGCTTTTTATTATAATATACCAGCTCTATAATAGTGTATAGCGTATATATAGGTAGTATAATATACCTAGTATAGTAGTATAATATTATTAGTATCAATAAAAGTGTACTTTTGTATAATTTTGTCGTTGAACAGAATTTAATATGGTTGACTATACTATACACAACGTATTTATATATGTTAATAATGCATAACTTGAATAAAATTTAAGTTTATTTCGAAAATTATGAAATAGATATAGATATGTTAGTCGCATAAAATAGAATATAATTGTTATTTTTGTTCTAAATTTCGTGTGATGTTGAAATACATAGGTACCTACTTTGATGTCTAAAATGTATATGATTATATGAATGAATTTCCATGAATGTTTAAATTTGAAATATGTTTCAATGTACCTGCAGCAGTATAACCTATATTGACACGATACTAGTATATAGTGTTATTGACCTCTTGAAAATATTCTTTTGTGAAAAATAGCAAACAAAAATTGCAAACAAGGAATTACCTATATATATATATAAAGATAATCATATTTTTTTACAAAATATTATAAGTTATAACTGCAGTCTTGTTAAAGCCGACCACCGCTCAGATATTCATTGTTTTGATAACTGAAAATAATATTAAATAATTGCTCATTACTGTCATATTTAAAGATACGTGCATATATATTATACTGGCTGTATTTTTCTCACTTTTAAATGTTACTCAAGTCTGAAGTAATAAGGTGCCCATATTATTACTATTAGCCGTTGTAGTTGTAGTATAGTTTTCTAGTTTTCATAGAATATAACAAATCAAGTTATAGTAACATGATTATGAACCGTGTATCAAAAACTATAAAATGATTTGAAAATAATATCTTTAATTTTTAATATTTTTATCAATACAATCATGCGGTTGTTCTATTAATATGTCAGCGTGTTAAGCCACGTGAAATGGTGAAAAAACTTATATAATATTTCTTATAAGTCAAAATCCTTCCATGAGGTTTTTCCCAAATGAAATATTTTCTAATCGCTCAAATCGCTGTCACCAGCACACGGTATTATTGTATGTTTACCAAGACGTGCTTTGATATTGGCGCCGTGCAAATATGCAAAGTTTTAGTACAAAGCGTACCATTAAGTTTCCAATCCAATCGTTATAATAATATCAATCTTGCGTGACAAAAGTCGAGAGGGTGCAGGGCGCACGTGTTATATATAATATTATAGTGAAGACGGGCGAATTATATAAAATATATATTATTTTGTTTTTATTTCGTTTATAGGCTTGTCGGCCGTAGCAGCGGCGGAATCGTCGTCGGAAGAACTCGACCAGCGTCAGCTCCACCTCCACCACCTGCAGCACCATGTGGTGGTCGGCGTCGGCGGTGCAGACGGAAGGAGCGATTGCGGCGGCGAGTTTGACACGTCCGCCGAGGAAGACAGGGCGGCAGCGGACACCATCGACGAGCTGAACAACCGTCGCGGTGACGTTGTGACCACGACGACGGTCGTGGCCGCGGCGGCGGAAGAGGCGAGCGAAGAGTCGTCGCCGGCGGCCACGACGACCGCGGTAGCGCCCGGCTCGTCGTCACAGCAGCAGCGTTGCGACGGCGCGATCGACTTGGCGTCCGCGGCGGACGAAGAAAATGGCGGCGGGAGCGCGGGCACGCCCAGCATCGGCTACGGGTCGCCGGCGGTAGATGGTGCGCCGGTCGGTAGGACGTCGTTCGGGTCGGAGGAGGAGGAGCCCGCCGCCGTCGACCGTTTACAGCAACAACCGGTTCACGGGACGGCAGACGAACGGCCGACCGGCAACGTGTACGTACGCCGCGATGATATGAACTATCATCATCCACACCACCACCAGCACCAGCAGAACGACAGTCCGCCGCAGCTACACGTAAGCACAAGTGCGACGAACACGACGACTTCCTCCACGACCGGTGTCGTCAACAACATAAACAACAACAACAGTAACAGTAACAGCAGCGGACCTTCGCCGAACAGCCGTTACGACATGTTGGTCGCGCAGACTTATCAACAGGCCAAGTACGGCGGTGGCCGGGACTTGATGGCCTCTATGTTCCCGCAAGTATTGATCGCGGGTCAGCAACAATTACATCAGCAGCAGCAGCAGCAGCAACAGCGCGACGAAGACGAAGATTTCTACGAGTACCAGCAACAGGCGTACCAGCAGCAGCAACAGCTACACACCAAGTTCGAACACATCGTGCTCAAGCAGGAGCCGCTCGACCGGGTCCAGCAGGTGTACACCGATGATTACTTCCACCAGGACCACCAGCAACAGCTGTCCGTGCAACTTCAACAGGACCAACACTGCTCCAGCCCCGGCAGCTCGGCGGGCGGTTACGACGAGGAAGTGGTGGTGGCCGCAGCGGCCGCCGCCAAGGGCGAACTGCTCGACTTGCACTTGGCCAGGTCCGACGGGGGCGCGGGGCCCGGGCAGCAGCAGCAGGAGAATCCCTTCGCGCATCTCGTGGCCTCGCTGCACAGCGACTCGGGCAGCGCTTCGCCGTTGCAGGGTCACTTGCACGACGACCAACATCAACAGGGCTGCGGTTCGCCCACCGTCGTGTGTCAGCAGCCGCACGTGGCCGACCACTCGTATACGCCGTCGTCCGTGGCCGCCGAACAGCAGCAGCAACACTTGTCGTCGCAAAACCATCACGGCGTCTACCACGGCGGTTCCAACGTCATACACCACAATTCCAACATCTCAGGGTGAGTTATTTCACTTGAATTATATTTTATTTCGAGAGCTCTTTACCACCCCCTCCCCCCCCCCACACATACTCGTCCAAACGCCGAACGATTCGCGTTTCTTCTCTCTCTCTCTCTCACACACACACACACACGCACACTCCGTCTTTGTGTCTCGGTTCAGACGCGCAAACTTTCGTACGATATAGGCGGCCCACACGTGTCGACGATCGTTAAGATAATATTATTTTAACGAGCGTCGTCGCCGTCGTGTTCGCGTTATGAAATCGTTTCGTCTGACGTCCGGTGTATTATTTTTATATCATATTACCTACATCTAATTCTGATCGAAAATAATTAGGTTTCGCGCGTGTGCAGGTAACCGGTGGCGTAATCGTCGTTATCGATTTTCGAGGTTAAGGGCCTCTCCGCCGTTCGTAATATTATATTATCTTATTGTGTGTATAATATTATAATAATATTAATGATATTATACAGTAATAATAGCAGTCGGCCGCCGAGATGGCTCCCGGATCAGCTCTCTTCGAGACGACTCGGTAATTTGTATTTTAGATCCGATGATAGTGGGTCGAATATTATTGTCCGCCGTCGGTAGCTGCAGACGGCGGCGGTGGTTTTTTCCAATCGAACCGTTGTCGACTTCATAATATTATATCGTATCCCTCTCGCAATAATAATGTTATCGTTTTAATAACACCGACCGCGACTTTTCGGCTTTTGCGGTTGTCTCGTCTAGTATTTTTCACACTCAATAGTGACTGGCCACGGGGTTTTCGAGCCCGATAAGACTCGCCTGTATCGGTTTCAATAGTTGTACGTGTTACTCGGCAACGGTGCAATGACCCACACTGTGTAATAATAATATAACTATATTATTTTATATCATTTATTATATTATTATTATTATGACGTATAATCCAGCGTTGTGTTGACGTCGAACAGTTTTCGTACTTTCGTGCCGCCGCGGGATGCCCTGACATTTGTTTTATATTTAGCACCGGCGTTGTGACGAACGTTCGACAAGAGACGGACCGATATTCCTTTTCGGAGTTCTCCGACGAACATTTTACGACGAATCAAATTATAATTTTAAATCGTACGTCATTAGGGTGTGTGTGTGCGCTTACGAAGGCCATTACAATATCGTTAGTTCGGTTTGGTAATTGGTTTTCCTTCTCACACCGTAATAATATTGGTTTCGTTTTACGTACATAAGTAATCTTTATTTCATCACTATAAATTGTAGCAGTATACTGTAACGTCTATTCTGGCCTATTTTTAAGGACGTTAGATTATTTTGTTATAATATTATGGGTTTTGATAATTAGTTCGTCATTTTAAATATTTATATATATATATATATATATACATATATTACATTGCTGATCGTATTATTTTTTAAATTACTGATCTCAATTAGTAGTGTTAAACAAAAATTAAAACTTTATTGTTTTGGCTTTTAAATTAGACAGCTAATGATCTCCAGTAGCATAGTAAAATTCACATAATATTGCCATTTAATAATAATGAAATTGTTTTTTTTTTTCATAAAAAAAAATATTAGATTTTATTAATAACGTGCTACTGCGTTGTTCTTTTTGCCTTATAATATTCTAAAACAATATAAAAGTATTTAAATTTTATAAAATATAAGCCTAATAATTAAGTATACAATGAACACTTAATCGTTTCTGGTGAGATCCAAGAATTATAAATATTATATTATTAATTTTTCTCCTCGAGATTTTAATTGTTTAATAATACGATAAAAGTTTTTAATTTGCTTAAAGCAATCAAGTGTAATTTTAGCAATTTATATACATATATAATATATGGATTTTAAATAAAATAATAATATAATATTATACATTATATTGTTTTTAATTTCTTTAAGTTTGTACAAAGCGTATTCGGCTATCAATAATATTAAACTTATAAAATGTCAGTTATTATTATTTTACTCGTGCAAATTTAAATTTGATATTATGGTGGTGGACTTGTTGTGCGGCATAGAATTATAATTAAAAAAAGATTATTACCTAATTATTACGAAACAGGTGTGGTCGTGTGAAAATCTGTGTGGTTGAATGAAATAAAAAATCTGTGAAGTTGTCGACAGTAAATTATACGCGGAGCGACGGACGTTTATTGCTCACTAACCTAACGCGTATATTATCCCCATCTACCCGGTCGTTTACCTCTATCAGAAGATTTTTCAAAATTTGCGTCGATGTCGTCGCATTTGAGCTTCTCTCGGTCGAAAGAAAATAAACCTAAATACATATATTACTATGAGTGATTCATCATTGGTTCTCAGAAAAAAAAATGTAAAAAAACAAAGCCATCAGCAAATCCGTCGAAACACCTACTGTAGCAAAACAATTATTATGCAGTATGCACGCTCTGCTCTCTTGGTAAACGCGAAACTATGGAATACGATTTACAAACAGATTTTTGTCGCAATTCTGCAAACCGCATTACATTTTATCGAGGTCAATGATCATCTTCGGGTCTTTGATATTTAAAACGACGACGGCCTCATAACTCTAAGACGACAAACGCCGAAGAAGATCGGATTTAATAAAAATTCTCAACCTTTTATTTAGACTGTATAACGTTTATTGCCGTCAGCTGTTTAATTCTCGTGGACCAATTTTTTTCTTAAAATATTTATTCTGTATTTAAACTTGACAAATCTCTCCAAGTATCTCAGAAAATATTCTTGATTTTTTTTTTTTAATGTGAAACAGTCAGTAGGTATAGTAATTTAGTTGATAGTCTTAGACCAGCATATAGAATAACCTCTTTATCGTCTCGTTTTACCGCTATCTGTAGACAAATTAGATTCTCGTATATGTGCGTTTATGAGGTCTGATCGGAGGACAACCGTGATCCGATAATAACTCAAAAATAAAACAAAAATTGTATTTTAACGAGTATAACGATTGGTGGTCAAGACAGTATTTTATTTTAACTGGGCTCAGACAGATGTTTTTGGTTTAATTGTTTTTAACATAACATTTTTATAAAATTGCCATGGTTCAGGTTTTTATTTCATCTTATAACTTAAGATTTGACATATTATTATTATTTCTTTTAATGAACGATATTATATTTTGTTGATTTTTTACCAAAACAGACTCTCAAAAGAATAAGAAACAATTAATAACAATAAATAGTTGTAAATATTATTTTTACAGTTCTTGTTCACTGTACTACTATTATATTAGTTACAATATTATTTTAAACCCATATTTACGCAGTACTTCAGAGAATAGCTTTTTAATTGTTTTAAAATGCATTCTTGTCATTCTATTCAATCACGTGTGTGGCTTTACTGCTGTGGCCCATGAATAATAGTAATCAAAATACGTGACATTTTACAAAAAATATACTGTTATAATTATTATTCTATTACCAGTAATTTATCATCTTTTTAATTATAAACCACTGACCAAATTACCAAATTGAACTCACAACGAATGTCTTTACGATTTGTCAAGCGTTTATTTTTTTTTTGAGAATAAGCTACACAACATAAAAAAATGAGAAACTATAACAGAATATAAGGTACTTACGGTGTTAGTCTTACACATTGTATTTATAAATTAATTTGAATTCCACAGTGCACAAACTAGATAAGTAATAAACAAAAAATTCATCAGCGCCTTGTTTTTTTCATATTGATGTTTAAGTAAATTAATAACTATTTTATACAGTTTATCAAATATTTTGATTTTTTAACTTTAGCGTTTATATTATCAAAAATATTTCATTTTATTTATTGTATGTACAATGTTGACGTTGTTAAAGATATTCGTTATTATTAATTATTATGGTATGTGTTGAATTGATAAAAATACAACGCACACTATTATTGATTTCAAATTTGGACTTCTTGCCGCCAGTACTATATTAAAAAAACGTTCCTTGTCATTGTGGTGGTGCAAGGCCACCAAGACTTTAAAACTGCAGTTAGCTACGCTGTGGATGTGCACATAATAATAATAATTTCGATAACCGCGTATTACTTATGGGTTTTTTTTTAAAAATAATTGTTCATTTTTCGTTTGTGGCCTAAACACGTAGGTTACACATTTACACTTTATGTTTTTTATTCGGGGGTTTATCAAAAAAAAATTTTTATAGTATAAATTTTTATTGGCAAATTATTTTACTTGCGTTCTTCCGTCTCTCGATGAAACTATAACGACTAACGAGTAATACATATTAAAAAAGCATACAATTATTATTATTCCGACATCCCGGTAGTGTGGTTGCGTGGTGTACAAGGATCGTATAAAATTCGGTTGGTTCTATTTTTAATGAAAATACGCGAGGGCGAACGGAATTTTTCCCAACTATTTACGATTAATACGCGCGCGCGCGCGCGCGTGTGTGTGTGTGTACGAAGCATGCACGCGCATGTATGTTATATATTATTATTATTATTACGTAAATAATATAACTATATAAGTAATTGTATGCGCGTGTATGTGTCGTAGTGTGTACAGTGTAAAACGAGTGTCGCGCGCGTTGCAAGAGGAATGAAATATAATAAAAAACCGTCGTTGTGTTGTCGCGGCCGCCGCCACCGCCCCCGTCCTCCGCGGTTGATTCGTACGACCGGCGGCGGCGGCCTAATGAATAAATGGTAATTGTTCCAACACGTTCTCCGTGTGCGCTCGCCCATTGTGAGCGCAGCAACGTGTGCAAAGACCGTGTAAATTCATTATTACTTCGAAACGAAATGTGAAAAAAAAAATGTTATATATTTATGCTGGCGACCGTTTTTTTTCCATCTAATTTTATGGACGCGATTTAAGTGTTTGCGCTCGAGACCAAGGACACAACACCGCCTCACCGCCCCCCCCCCCCTCCATACCCTCGCTAAGTTGGTTTTTATATTTTTTATTACCCGCGTAGGCCTAGATAAAGAGCAATTTCGACGTGTTTTCCTCGGCGTTAGCGCGAAAATCCACCTGTAGAAAGGTACACATGCGTGTTTGTTGGTGCCACTATTGCCGTCGTCGACCCCTTCGCCACAACAGTGTGGTGTCGGGGATCGGTGTTGTTTGGTGTCCCGTCCCGGACATGTGTGAATAGACGTTTATGCGTCGTGGTTGACTTTAAGGGGACGAGGACGAGGAAGATACGCGCCTGTCGTGAGAATATAAATTTCCCAATTTTTTCATAATATATATATTAAAAATCGTCTATATAAATAATATATTATATAATATTATGTACCGTCAATGTTGTACCTACTACTCGGATCTTCAATTTTACTGTTAGGTTTTAAAATGGTTTTTTTTTTATCGAAATCAGAAAGTTTAGATCATATAGGTAATCGAATTAACGAATTTACAAAAAAATGAATAACTATAATAAGACGGTTCACAGTGTCGATTGTCGATAAGATGTTTTCATGTTGACAAGTTGTCTTAAAGGTACTCTCGATTGTCATTATTGACATAATATGTTTATAAGTATCGTTCGTTCCATCATATTTTACTTGTTGAATTTAGCGTACATTTTCTCCTAGAGTGATAAATAGCCAAATGTATTTTTGTGTTATAAACTAAAAACCTAAAATCAGAACTTGGTACTATATAATGTTAAAAAAAAGTGCGACTGAAAAAGTGTTTTCCCAGCTCTCGTACCTATATGTAATATAATTTAATTGCGCGTTGATCCGCAGTCCATCGGTGCGCGTGCTGCCGACGAACACAGTGTTTTATTCAAATGCTGACTCATCGTCTCCGCGGGGGGAGAGTCGGCGGCGGCGTGGCTTGTATATCACACATAATGTGCAATAGTGGATTTTTTTTCTCTTCGCGTTCAATATTCATAATAATAATAATAATAATAATAATCACTACGACTCTGCCTAGGTGTACAAAACTTGTGCGTGCGTGCGCAGCACTAGTACTACACTGCGTTAGCAAGATTTCTTAAAAAAAAAATTTTGTTGTGTTCAGTTTTCGTCGTTTTACAATCCGCCGCCACCGCTGTCGTTTCTATTGAAATACGATCGAACGGTGCCGTGCAGTATTATAGTGGTGGATCACGTCTATTTTGAATACCTGTGTCGGTATACGACGAGAGTTCCGCATCGGAGACGGGATAGAATTTAGCATAATAAAAAAAAACGTAATGATTGTTAATAACAAGGAGAAAACGGTCGTCGTGTTCGTACGATGCGGTGTGCGACCGTCGTAATAAATAAAATAATATGCATTTGAAATTGTTTTCCTTCACAAAGGATCGGCGGCGGCGATGATGTGCTTAGCTAGGCATTCCGTTCGCATACGACAACGACGCTGCCGCCGCCGCGTACGGTACCGAGAGAGATGACGGCGGTGTGTCCGCCCACGGGTTTTGTTCGTTCTAGGAAATCGACGGTGGCGGCGCATGTTTACACTTTGCCGTTTTTACACTTTGCACGACGTATAAAAAATTATTATTTATTATTACGTAGGTATACCGCAGTCAACGCGTTTAATAATATTTTACGTTATTTTGCCTTTCCCACACGCCCCAGACCACATATTATGATAACCGTTGTCGATCGTCTTAGGGGAGGAAAGCCCTCGCGCCCGGGTTACTCTTTCCACCGGAAAAAAAGGAAACATTTTTACATAACAATATCGTATTATTGCTATTATTATGTCTTCGTACGTAAATCCCAGTCAGAATATTTGGCACTTCGTTTTAGGTTATGGGTACCTACCACGCTCGGATAGTTAAATATTGTTATCGCTTATTATGATGTGCGAGCATTTCGTTTTGCCTGTATTCGTTGTCGTCGCATATCGATATAATAATATAATATAATGTTAACTGAAATCGTAATAACATTGATGTATACTTTTTCGTCGATTTCGAAAAACGAAAGCAATAATAACGTCGTTTATGGAGTATGACCTCGTCGGCCGCGAACAATGGGCGAACTTTGTCTGTTCCGATTAAGCAGACCGCCGCCGCCGTCGAATAGGGGTGGTGGACGGCGGTGCCTCCCGTTTTGCGCGCAGGTGCCCGCCGGCATGAGTGTACTCTGCCGAGTGTGATTCCTCTTGCGGGCAGCAGCTGAGTCCTTCGTCCTCGGTGATGATTAAAAAACTGTTTTTCTCTTTGCCGACCCGAGTACCGGACAATTATTATTGTAATATATCAATGTCATTCGTCCATCTGTTTTTACGGTATACGCGAATTTTCGATGGCAAATCTACTCGTCTGCAGAGCTGTCCTTCGGATTTGTAAGGCCCAGGGAAAAAATAATGCAAAATCATAATATAATAATTTATTTTTACAAGTGTCCATCTTTTGGTAAAAGCAGAAAGCCATGACGTAATCTTTGATTTACACCAGAAAATAGTCATAGAAATAACTGGTATATGGACGATACGTAAGCGATGCACGGAAGATGGAACAAAAGAAGTTCCAAATGGTTACTTTCTTACTGTACCTACCGCTCTTTGTTTTGTCCTATCATACTTGCCACATTTGATAATTGTTGAAACCAATTTTACTATTTTTTTTTGGAACTCAATGTCAAAAATTTTAGAAAAAAAAAGCGTAAAGCCTATAGGACTCCGAAGACAACCCTACCTTACACGTACCTATATATGAAACGATTGATAGGCGCTGAATTTATAAAATACGCGTTTAAAGATAATATCGTGAGTTAAAAAAACAGTAAAAGTAGTGGTCACAAGACCGACCGACCGGATTCCCGATATGATGACTGCGACCGGTGTGTTGCTGTTGCTGTTGCTGGTTGTCGGATTTTGCTGAAATCCGCTTTCGTCTCCAATCGGTTTCCGATTTCGCCGAGAGAACAATAATAATTATTATTATTGACGTGTGTGTAATAACACGCGGGTTTCGTAACAGCGGTGTAGTTTTTTGGTGTACTGTCCGAACGTAAATATTATTATTTATTTATTTATATATATACATATATATATATTACTATATTTATAATTTTTATCTTAACAAGACCGTCCGTGAACAGCGGCGAATTCGTCGTGTTTATAATACGTGATTACGGCGGCGGCGCTCGAGGACAAGGACATATTGTTATTAAACACGTTCTTTTCGGAAATATTATATATTATTATATGCGCGTTCTATCGTAATCTCTTGTCATTGAATACCGGAGCGTATTTTTTTTTCCTCAGCGCTGCTATCGACAAAGGGACGTTTTTGTTTTGATTATTAGCGGAAAAAAATATAAACCACTCAGATCGCTGCCAAAACTCCGTTGGCGCGCAATGCAGATATCCGACATCGCGTAACCCGACACGACGCCGATACCTGCGTGTACCTCGACGTATATTACCTTGAACGAATACGTTGATTACTGATTATAAGTGTATAAACTATGAGGTATCGGTTTCCCGTGTTGATTTCATAGTATTACATATTTAACAATATACAGGGTGTCAGGGTGATTCGCCAAGCATGCCCACCCCCTTTTTTCTTCAATAAAACAGTTATTCAAAATCTGGATTTTGGAAATTTTAACTATACTTAAAGACAATAGTACTTTCAATTTTTTGTACTACTAAAAGGTCATGTGGTGATACAAACCACCTTTTTTTTCAAAGAAAACCCTATTTTTACTTAAATCATTTAGTGGATAATTTTTCTGAAAATTTGGACATATCAGAATAAAAATTTGTGATCGAGTAGTTTACGAATTAGTTAACTTTGTGTTCTAAGAGCGATAGGGTTATGATAATGGGTTTGAAATATAAGATAGATATGATGGAGAATTTAAAATGTTTGTAAATAATAATCTATCAACATTAATAGTTTGTAAAAATTGTCCAAGTATGATGATATTAAATACTAAATCCAATATTACATATAATTTATATTTTTTAAAACCATTTTTAGGACTTTTTATTACATTTTAATAACTGAGAAAAACTATACTTGTTCAAATTTTAAATTAGGTATATCTACGTTATCAAAAAAAAATATCTATTAAATCAGCGGTTCCCACTTGTGGGCGTCTGGCAACGCGGTACTGGACCGCAGAGGCTGGCAAGGGTCTAAAACGTCAATATTTTAGGTTAGATTAGGTAATATTTAATCAATAATAACCTGTATAATTGTGTGTGTTAATATTTTTTAACGGATTATTAAGTAAGTGGGCCTCAATGTTTTTTTTTTACAAAATTGGTGGTCTGCTCACAATTAAAAAGGTTGAGAACCGCTGCACTAAATGATTTAAAGTAAAAAAGGGGGGTTCTCAAAAGTTTGTATCGCCTATTCGCCTGCAGGTGTATATATTTTGTATATATTTAAAAATTTTAAAAATCAAAATTTTGAATAAATTCATTATTAAAGAAAAAAATAGGGGTGACCATAATTGATGAATCACCCTGTGTACCTAACTTGCAATAATTGTTATACATTAATTGCTGTATTAACACGATGCGCCGGTGTTCGGTAAAATCTTTTCTTTTGGTTTTCTCGGGAATTTGGTGTGCACGGTTTTTATCAAGAACTGCGGCGCCGCTCCGTTTGGCACATACGATCACGTACGATCGAACACTGCGTTCGCTTGCATGTCTGAGCCAGAGATCATGTTTGTTATTTTGGTTTCAAAATTGTTCACAATTTGTAACCCGTTGGTTTGGGAGATTCTACACGCGGTCGGTTGGCCATGGATTTTGAATGTTATGATGCGTATATGACATTATTTACGTTAACTTGTATTACTCTATTTTTTCACATAACTACCATAAACAAGTGTTTATACTTATACATCTACATTAGAATATAATACAATATCGTCGTGTACAGTAATAAATAAAATATTTAAGATTTTTTAAAGTACAATGAACACGAGTCTAAGAAAACATTAGGTACGTACACTCTGCAGCGAGTGTCGTTTTATTAAAATTTGTCGTTTTGTCCGTACCTGCTAATATAATATACATGTTTTGTCGATATTTCGTGCAGCAGTAGTTTTAAAATGTTAATTTAGAACTGTTAAACCGCGCTAGGCGTGTAAAAGGAACAAAAATTTACACCTGCTATAATATTAGATATAGTTTGGTGACGTATAAATTGTAGCTATGCAGCGCGCAGTACAGTACGCGGTTATTGCGTCGTGATCTTTCGACGTGGGTTAATTTTCGCCCGGGACCTGCAGTCTTATTACGACGAAAAGCGGGTACGAACCCCGTCGCATCGTTCCGCCCACGACGTGAGGAAAATGATATGTTGACCATTGCAATAAATTTGAATATTATTCGAGCGTTCCTGGTGGGGTATGGCGAGGAGGCGTCTTAACAGATCTGACGACCTCCTCTCCTCGTCGACTTGTTGTGTTACCAAATCGGGTGTTGAATAAGACGGCGTTGCAATAATAACAACGTAGGTATACCTATAATGTAGTAGAAAACTGAGTGACCCTCCCTCCACTCCCCTGACCCCTTCTATTGCCGCCCGACAAGTCCGTAATAACGCGCGTATTATGATGCTTGGCGCCAAGGCTGAACGTGTCACCCGGTGAAAACATAGGCCACGGCCTCAAGGTCGCAATCGCAGCATAGTGAGACACGTACTATCGGGTCGACTGTCTTGTCGGGTGTTGGCCAGTTAACACCGGACAGTGATCAGTTGTACCTCATCTGGTCTTTCACTCTATTCTTTCTCGTACACACACTCTTCCCCCCCTGTCAAAATCACTTCAATAGTATTTTCCTCGTTGTATATACATGGTAGGTACTTATATGCATGTTTAATATATATGTATATAAGTCGGGACCACATCGACCGTTGGTCACACTCGTTCGGGCCCGACAAAACTAATCGCGCCATGCAGCTTTCTGATCGCCATACTTTGTTTTCCGCACAGTTCGTCCATGTACCAGAGAAGTAACGGTGGTGGCCTGCAGTATTCGGCTTCTCTGCCACATTACTTCACGTCCTCGCCCGAGCTCAACCAACAGCAGACCAACATCATCACATCCGTGGCCGGCAATCAAATGTGGTCCACAGGTAAGCCGCAACTACTGCAGCTGCAGTTACATATTTTCCGCTTAATATACACCTAACTCATATATGTATATACTCGTACAAACTAGCTCGTTCGTTCACCTAATTCGCCCTTAACCGTTTTCTCTTGTTTTTCCCCCGCTGCAGTAGTGTCCGAAGACGGAACTGGAGGATATTCTCCGACGCCGACCAGCAAACAGCAACAGTCCAACCACAACGGCGGCGGCCTGCCGGCATTCGCTCAGCGTTTCAGCACGCACACGTCATCAGCGTCCGCGTATCCGACCGCCGATTCGTCCCGGTCAGCCCCGTCGTCGTACCACCACCCGATCGCCACGCCCGGCGTCACTCCTTATCACCTGACCGCCGCGGCTGTCAACAACGGTGGCCCGGCGGACACCTCGTCGCTCCAATGGGCCGCGGCCGCAGCAGTGGCCGGATCGCATGGTTACCCGAACACCGACGGCACCATAAACTACGCTCCAATGTCGATCAACCAGACGGGCAGGAGCCGGTCAAACGCTTTCTCGGCCGCTGCCTCACTGTCAGCTCGTAAGTATATTATGTTTTACATAAATAATATTAATTCAAATTTATTTCGACATTAATAATTGTAAGTGACGATCGAGATAACACGTCCCGGCCCACACGAAATAGTATAAAATGGTAACAGGAAATCAAGGGGGAAAAATAATATTATATATTTATCAAGCTAGTCGTATTTTTGAATTTATCTTCTGCCGGCGCAGAGTATTATCGGTTGTTATTAAAATATGTCCGTGTAGACTTGCAAAACTTAAACTATACATATTGTACATATATATACATGTGTGTGTGTGTGTGAATGCGTGTGGCTTGTCCGTATCGCGGTTTACATAACCAAAATATGTATACCATATTACGCTATACGCGTGTGCCGCGCGGTCTGGACCCGGGTCGGTTACGACCCAACATAATAAAATATAGAAAAAAAACCAATAATAATAGTCGTATAGAAGAGTTCGTCGTCGAATCCCCGTGGCGCGGGGTGACCGATTAATAGGGTAGGTGTTTTTTTTCTCGGGGCGCGCGCCTGCAAAACTGCCCACCCAAAGCGACCGGAACCCTTTGCGGGCATGCCCGTCGTGTGTATACATATTTTAATAATAACACAAAAACAATGTGTGCGTTCGGAGATCGAAGAGGGAACCGTCGTCTCCGTTTACAGCGCAAGCACGTTACAATAATAATAATAATATCTGTTTGTCATTAATTAAACGCCCATTTAGAGGGGACACCGGTCTGCTGCCGTCTGATGCTCACACACACACACACGCATACACACATGAGACCCGTCGTACTTGCATGTTATTATCGTGTACATTTGTGTGCGGCGATGGTGGTCGTGTCGTATAAGTAACACGTGTTCGCGAACTCTACTTTTGCCCTTTGCCTTTTTTTTTTAATATCAATACAACACTATATATATGTATAATATTATAATACTTTGTAAATAATCGTAAATATTGATAATACACTCCTCGCACACACACACACACACAACCCTCCTCGTGGGTGAATGTCGTGCGTGCTAATATATATTATGCGACGTGTGTGTCTTTCCTGTCTTCTTGTCCAAATATCGTGCATCCCTTGTCTTTGATTAATGTTCGGCGTCTGGGCTCATAAAAACGCGTGTGTTCGAAGTCGGGTTGACCTAACCCGACCAAAACCACCACCGTTGCCGCTGCTATTTAATATACCCGACTTGGCAGATTGTCTTATATGCCGCTCTGTTACATATTATATTATTATACATTCTACATAAGTAATAACATCTATATACCACCCGGTATTTATGTTTTTAATTTGATCGCATACAGATTCCATCATACATAAATCTACACTCACGGTTACGTATCTGACAGATATACTTAATATTTATACTCTACAATTACGCCGTTGTATTCATATTTTCTAAATAAGTTTACTATACAGTTTACAAAAAAATAAAATAAAAAATACCAGCTCTTAACAAAACGATCGCCTGTTGACAGTATTTATTTTTTAACCTATTGATGCAAGATTGACTCGTCAGGATTTATATTATCATATAATCAAATTAACTGTATAGTGTACAAATACATATAATAATATATACATGTTGACGTCGTTTATATAGTCTCATTTATATATATTATACGCATCAGTGCATCACAACAGTATAATATGCTGCAGTTGTTTACTCGGAATGATATTGTTTTTTCGAAACGTAAATTTAAAAGTGTACCCGTTGTGGTGGTGTAGTCACTACGAAATCGTTTGTTACGTTTCCAATTCGTTGGAAATTGTGCTCTAGATATTCAACGTGTTCGACACCGCTTCCTCGCGGTCGGTCGTGTTCACTAATTATTATTTGATTTCTCTCCCATGCGATTGTCTATATAAATATAATAACAAGTGGACAATAAATATTTAAAAAAAAAAAAACATAAACTAGGTTAAGTCACCGTTTTGTTATCGTCGTATTTATTATGTACACGTTTTCCGTTAATTTTTTTTCCCTATACTGTTTTATCACGAATTTTGTTGCTCCCTTGATAACCACTATGCCCAGAGCCCGAATTACACGCGGAAAACGGAAGCTCGTTATCAGCAACGGCCATGTTGGAAACGAAAAATTATACATGCACCGAGCAGGATCAATAGCCTCCGCACTATACGCATTATAGATGCCCTTCTAAAATAACACACAATAATGTGTAGGTACTATATAATTGTTACGATCGTATTTAAAAGCACACAAAAAAAAAATGTGTATATATTATATTATATATATAGTTAGTTATTTTTCTTACGTGTGTTAATCGCAATTGCGTGCCAATTTTAATTGTCGTAGTACTAATCGAACGTGGTTAATGTCACGTATAGTGATTCGTACGCACATTTCAGGCTCGCTCGACCTGCAGCTTATATATTATATGTTGTAGGTACAACAGATTGTCAAAAACTAATTAATATTGAATGTAGGTAAATTATTTGATTTTGATTATTTGCGAAGAAATGCATTAAATGTTCCGTAAATATAAATCAATAGTGATGATTTATTCAAAAATGCGTGAAAACCTTTAAAAAAAATTATTATTTACTATATTATATCAATTTTTAAGCCATTTACGGTGGCGCGCGTTTTAATTATTTTTTTTTCCATCGTTATTGACACCATTACCACCCGTCTATATTTGTGTCTATACACATGTTGCCCTTAGATAACTCCGCAGGACGACCGACGGATGACGGGTAGGTTGACGGTCCGTCTCGATTGTAATCAATCCACCGATACGATATTGTTGTTTATCGGTTCACCGCCAGCGAAGGGTCGTGTCTTGACACGAGCTGTATGCAGGACGATTGTTGACGTTGACACGGCTTGTTGACCTCGGGGGGGGCGGTGGTGTATATGACACGGTCGGGGTCGGATGAGGGACAGTAAAATAATATCGGTCCTAAAATATTAAATCCTCTAATAGACTTTTTTTTGCCCTTTTTAATATTTGCCTTCGGACCACCTCGTCAAATATTTATCGAATCACCCACTTGCTAATGTGTGCGTCCGCCGCGGCGCTAAAACCCTCTGCAAGTGGGATGAAGACTACACCCCGGGACACCGATTAGCATATATTTATACGGAACACATATTATAATGTTGGTCTCACGACCATTTCTCCAAAAACCGCGTTGTTTCCTTCTCTATCGAATTTTATTTTAAGTTCGATTTACCTATATGTATATGCGTTATATGGGCCATAAAAACAAAATACTATTATAGGTGTTCCATACACAAAAATACAACCTCGGTATACGCGTTTAGTCGGCTCGCGCGTTTAAAACCGATTGATCACTATATATATACTTGCACGAAATGAGTTTGTTCTGTTTGTATGAGGTAGTGCTGCAGTAATGGCGTATATTATATGAATCGAATAAATAATTAATTAATAAAAAACAAGCGTTTGTCTGCTGTATTCCAACGCATCCGTATGTTTGTTACTATACGCGGCCTTTATGTATTATATAATATATGGTTACAGGGGAGTTGCTATACCGATAAACGGGTAAATTCTCCCGGACAATCCTGCGCATAATAGGCGTCGCGGATATGTATACTTGACACGACTACATAGACACGCCTTCTCCCCTGATCGTACACAACAACCACCACCACCACCACCATCACCCCTCAAACTGTATACATTAAATAGGGCGCAGTCGATTGCTCTGCCGACGTGTTGACGCGGTGTCATGTTCATTGTTTGTTTGTGCACATATAATATATTATATACTATATACATACAGTCGACGAGATGGAAATGTTTTGCGAGGGTCGCGAGTGCGTGAATTGCGGAGCGGTTTCCACACCATTGTGGAGGCGCGACGGCACCGGCCATTACTTGTGCAACGCGTGTGGACTTTACTTCAAGATGAACGGCATGAACAGGCCCTTAGTGAAACAACCCAAACGGCTGGTTAGTGATAACATAAAAAGAACATCCTTTGCGGCTTTGCGATGCGCTCGTGTACGTCTGTGTAGTACGCGTTTACGTATAATAATATTATTCTAAACCTATAGTAATAGTGGATGATGTATTACAATGCATATATATACTATTATACGCGCGCCTACACTTGCTTGAAACGCCACCGCCTCCGTCAAATTATAATATACGGTATGCATGTATGAGCTTTTGTTCGCTATTATTGTTTGTTGTCTCTGTCTTGGGGCGTTCGAGTATAAAAAAAACATGAAGAATTATAGACGCCTATACATAGAAAAAAAAATGCCTTTGGTGGCCTGTACTGGCCGGATCGTGTACCTATATACAGCTCTCCAGGTAAGTGGTTCTAACAGCGTTTCAGGACAGCTCTTCCCCCCTCCCTATCGAAACGAGAGCCCTTGTAGAAATACCTGGTAACCAGCCGTTTTTTATTCTGAATTTTTTTTTTTTGTACATCAATATCTCCCCGATGACTGTCTTCCACCCTGTCGGTCGTCATCTTTCAAATTTGAAACCGTTTAAAAAGAGAGTAAATTGTAACATAGTTTATTTGTTTGTTGTGATTCTAGTGGCTTCCGGCCCGAGCTCGTCCGGTTCTGGGGATTTCTATAAGGGTCCTCTGTATCATCATGTACCTGCCAATTTTGCAAGGTCATCCGGAGCCAGCGGATTAGAAGAGAAAACAACAAGAAGAATGGTACGTAGAGACACTAAGTTTACAGTATTTACTATTTAGTATCTTTCGAGATTATATTACGATATCGGTCTGCGGCGTTGTACGTATATAATACGCCATGCAGTAGCGAAGAAATGTACACTTCTAATCATAATAAAGTTTCACTAACCGTAACACGTGCTACTAATAATAATCAAATTCACCGGCTTCCATTATCACGTCTTTATAAAAACATTTGTATAGATTATGACGTTATTATGACCGTTTTCTAATCTGTCACAACACAGATATGAGGTTATTAATCTGTGTGTTCATTCATAAACAAAACTTGAAATCGCGCCGGTCTCTTCCGGTCTAGGCTCCCCGATGGCTAGACGCTTTGTGCTGCATGTTTTGAATTCTCCCCGCAATACCATATAATTACAAGCAGAAAATCGTAAGGCTAACGGTAAAAATGTTTTAAAATTGTTTTTTTTAGCAAAATGCATCTAGGCGTCAAGGGTTGCAGTGCACAAATTGTCAAACGGCCACCACGTCGTTGTGGCGCAGAAATCAAGTGGGTGAGCCTGTGTGTAACGCATGTGGTCTGTACTTTAAGTTACACGGAGTTAAGAGACCACTTACGATGAAAAAGGACTCTATTCAGGTAATGATTATTTTATTTTTTCTAGGCAAACTTCTATGTCTTAACTAGCTTCCACAACTCATTACTAAAATTTCTCTCCTCCTGTTTATTTATGAGTTTTCTTATGTTTAAAATCCTATATTCTTATACTTGGACCATAAAATACATAATATCTTCATAATTTTATTTTATTTAAATAATATTTGAAAATTTTAATTTTAACTTCCAGACACGAAAGCGCAAGCCCAAAGGTGGATCTAAAATAGAACCGGAACCCAAGAGAATCAAACAAGAAATACGTAAGTCAAATGTTTTATTAATTGTCATTATTTTAATGTTGTGATTGTATGAAAGACGAACTTGTATTGAATATTTAACTTTAATTATAAATCTATGGTCATTAAAAGTTACACTGCAGTTATTACTAATCTGCAGATAATACATGCAATATCTGTTCAATAATGACTATAAAATATGATAGCGACAAAATTTACTATTTATTATTAAACATCACTGCCAGTAGTACATATTATTCTGTAATCAATAAATAATAATAATGATAGTTATTATTATTACAACTTCTACTACCTACTACTACTTGTAGATACTAAAAAGGCTCTTTTTATACTGGTTATTTACAGTAGTTGCACACTGTTAGATGATAATGTTCATGAATATAAAATGGTATTGAAGTAGGTTAACATTAATGATTAATTTGAATTCAGGTACTCAAGTTTTGATTTTTTTTTTTATCGAATATAATTCTTGTGTACTTTTTATTCTTTGATCCCTTTAAGTTTTGTAATGAAAAATTTGAATAACTGTGTTTAAGTAAAGATACTTAATGATTTTCTTCTATAATTTTACACATTTCTAAGAAGTAAATTACTAACTATAGATTATTTTTTAGTGTTAAATTCTGATTATACATTTTTTTCTTTTAGCGTCCGAACATAACTATAGTGACTGTCACCGCACATCCGGCAGTGTTTTAAACCATGGCAGTGCCAGTTCTGGTCTTGCATATACTAACTTGTATCAAACGGCCACACATTTAACACCTGCATATTATGACGTCATCAAGTCAGAGTCATCACAAGAGTCTATCAACAGTCCACATATAGTAAGCCTTGCATCTGCCAACAACAACAATAATAACAACAACAACAATAACAACATAAATGCTGGCAACAAAGATAGGCCTAGTGTTCTAACCATGTCAGTTAATTCCTAAAAATTAGTATATTTCTCCTTGACTATTCTTTAGTGTTATCAGCCTTGTTGATTTCAATATTATTATAATAACTATTTATCATTAACGAACAAACGAAAAAATTATTATGTTTTATTTATATTATTATTATATACATTATTTAACTAATTACAATATTTTATATAGTACATACATTACTGATTGAAATGTAGGCGATTTTCTAAGACATTATTTTAGAAGTTATATTTTTTTCAAAAAGCAAAGACTGCATATATATTTATATAATGTTCAAGAAACAAAATTTATGAAACTTAAATTTATAATAAGCTCATATAAGTAATTTTATTTAATCACAAGTACAATATTTTATTTTATTTTTTGTTCTAGTTGAATCTCTTTATATAAAACACTGATTTGTTAAGTAGCATTTACTGTATTGTACATTCTTATACTTGTAAGTCCTTAATTTATTGTACATATAATGTACTTAATTTGTTAATATTAATATCAGTTGCTCGAAAAAATATTATTTTTATTTTTAAGTCATCGTTTTTGATCAATTAGAGATTGTGATTAGAAAAATTGTTGAAATATTTTAATTAATTTATAGTTTAATCAAAAAAAAAAAATAAAATATTTACTGAATCTGAAAATTATAGCATGTTAATTTCCAAATATTTGTCATCATTATTATTATAATAGATATATTTGTTGATGTAAAATTGTAATTATTTAGTCATAGTTCCAAGCAATTTATATACTAATTTTATTTAAACCCGTGTGATCAATTAATTTATTTTTACACCAAAAAAACGTTTAGAACTTTGTAAAGTTAATTAAAAAAAATTGCTGGTTGATTAAAACAAATTATAGTACAGAAATGTATGCATTATGAATCATTTAAATCATCTTAACATATAAGTACCTATTTTGTCTTAATTATTTTGAAAGATGCAAAATTTACATAATTGTAAGTAAATAAATCTTAATATGTAATTATAATATGACTATAAAATTATTGCTTAATCTTTTTTTTACTTTTATAGATCCTTGTCATTTTTTTATGTTATATTATTTGGTTGATATTTTAAATGTTAAAAACATCAGCAAACAAATTACAAGTTCAATTAATGAACTGTATACAGTATACACAATTGGATATCTTTAATCCAATAACTGATAGTAAATTATAATAGTATAATTTTTCAGTTACTTACCGAATATTGAATATTGCGATGTGTGCAAAACTATGACTCACCTAGTGTCGATAAAAATCTGATAATAAATCGGACGGCTATAGTATAGCGTCGTCGTCGTAATCAATACAATATACGGTTGTCAACTCGATTACCAGATGTGTAGCGGCTAACGTTCAATCGAAATAAAAAAGATTAAGGAAAGAAATCGCTTTTTCTCGCGTGTAAACGGCCGACTACCATATGACGAATAATCGAATGTTATTGTCGATCATCGGTTGCATCGCGGCGTAGCGGGTATAGGTTCTTCTTCTATGTCCAAAATCGCACGATAAACAACGATGGTCGTAAGGACGAATAAAAATAATAATAATAATTGTTGTGATCTTACTATATGTCTGGCAGAGTGAATTAAATTCAATTCAATTCGACTGACTTATTTCCGTACAGCGTCATTGCGGTGCGGTAGTCCATGAAATCGTACGAACCCTGCAAGGTACATCGGCGTCGTTTTTCTGTCAGATTCAAAAAGTATGTGTATAATAATTGTCATTTGTACGGTAAGTTATAATAGAAAACAGTAGTTAGGTATACATTACTACCTATATGTGCTCCAAACATGTGTTTTTCACAAATCATTTGTCGCGACTCGCGAGTAAAATATGTTCGATTTGTTGACGATTATATTTTTTGAATTTGGTTCAGACTTCTTCAGTACACAAAATTACTTCTAAAATAATATTCACAAACATTCGCGACTTCAGATTTACAGTTCTCGCAAATGTAACTGCAACTTATAACTAGGTAACAATAGCTACAAGTTTAAATAATTTAGGTAATTTACTTGTACAAATTTAATCAAAAATAATCAATTAAAAAAAAAAAAATGCTTTAGATTTAGGGCATTAGATACCCTACAATAATAGAAGTCATATACAAATAATGAAAACAATTAAAGAATTCACACATTGATATGTTAACTTCCTCTGAAATTAACAACCATCATTCAACTTACAATTTCAATTTTATTATTATTATAAAAAATATATTTGATATATCATAATATAATATTATATGGAAATATATTAACTTTTCAACAAACGTTCAACTTTTTCTACAATATCAGTCTCTTCAGCACTAAAAAAAAAAATGTATGAATAAGATAGCATGCCCGGTTTGCCGTACAGACTTTATATATCTATGGTTTTTTGAGTCCTTATCCCCTTGAGTAAAAAATGTTACATACTTGTAATTTGTAAGTCATTAGCTCTGTCTGACTGTCTGGACGGTGCAGATCGACATTAGTCGTGTTGTAATGTTATACACCAGACAGTCAATTATTAGTTTCAATGTAAATGGTTAAAATATTTTCGGATTCTTATCGAAAACCGCTCTGAAGTTCGTTCCACTGCAGTATATACGCCTACGGGCTACTGCAGACGGTTTTTAATACGGCGTATTGTGACTTAGGCACTCAAATGAACTCTTTTCTGATCACTGTAGTAATGTAAAATAAAAATTATCTAAATTACGATCGAATGTTGTTTTAAGTACAATATAATTTTTTGTTACTGTTATAATATTGTTTCTTTTGTGCGTATGGTACATACAGAGTGACTCACTTACCAAGCATGCCCACCCCATTTTTCATTTAATAATGAATTTATTTCAATTCTGATTTTAGGAATTTTTTTATATAGGTACTTTAAGACCAAATTTTCGAATTTTTGAGATTTGTTGTACTAGGTACTGAAGAAATGCCTTTAGCGATACAAGCTTCTGTCTTTTCAAAAGAAAAAAACCTTTTTTATTATAAATTGTTCAGTAAGTATTTTTTTCAAAATTTGTATGTACTTATTTTTAAAACTCGAATATAGTCATTTTTCAGTTACTAAAATATTTATACTAAGGATAATGTCCTTAAAAATGGTATTACAAAATTATAAGATATGTAATATTGGATCTAGTATTTATTATACTTAGACTATTTTTAAAAACTATAAATATTGATAGATTAATATCAATTACTAAAATTTTAAAATTTCCATAGCCCTCATAATATTATCTTCCAACCCATTATCTTTAGAACACAAAGTTATGTAACTCAAAAACTATTCGTTCGAATTTTTATTTTGATACGTCAAAGTTGTCAGAAAAATGTTCTACTGAATAATTTATTGTTGAAAAGTGGGATTCTTATTCGAAAAACAGAAGTTTGTATATCCACTTGGTACTCTTTAAGTAGTACAACAAATCTAAAGAATTTGAAAATATGGTCTTCAAGTAGGTATATTTAAAACTTCCAAAACTCAGAATTTAAAAAAATTGATCATTAAATGAAAAAATGGGAGTAAGCACGCTTAGTGAATCACTCTGTATATTAGTATTTGCTATTTTGGTATATGTATACTATTATAATACCATATATATTATATTATACGCATCGATGTTTATAGCCTGTATGGGTATTGGTAATAATTCGCATTCGTCGCTACTATATTTATTTATTTATTTGATACGAGAGATTATATATAAGCCACAGCTAGTGTATTATTTTTCTGTTTTCCTCATAATATTCAAAATGAATTTGTATTTTTTAACAATAATAATTTATTATTTTTCGATTAGGATTCACGAAACGCAGTTATATATACTCGATGCTGATATCTCGGTTGATTACAGAACGTCCTACGCTTTTGTCTGGTTAAATACGGTAGGCATGATTATGAATACGAATAAATTAATGACGGTGGTTACATCCTCTCGTACTGGTCTGCTTTTGTGGGTCGCATATTATTATAATGATTTGTAATCATATATATTAGTTAATATTTTTCAATTGTATATATTTTGACAAAAACTTTTCGTTTTTGTTATTCTTCAATGTGAACACCTGCAGCTGATGTAGTGATGGTACAAATTTCGAGTGCCTGCAATGTTTTTTTTAATGTTATCAATTACATTTACATTTATAATATTATTTACATTTAATTGTTAGAACCAATATAATTGTAGTAACACTGTTCCCGTTTATAAAGACGGTTTTAAATGTTTTACATTTAATACATTTCTTAATATGGCTTTTAAGAAGGTTAATAATCATGTTGTATATTAATTAATAATTATATATAGGTACCACGTGCACGAACATTTAGTAAAAAAGCTAGTGGGTGGAATGCCTGTTGCGCCCCTCAAATACAACATTGCAGGTAAACACTGGCTAATATATAAAATATTATTTGTTATTTAATATTATAATAAAGTATTGTAAGTAATACATCTTTTATATATTATTTAAACCGATAAAATTGTGATTTAGTAAATATAGTTATTGTATATTAACTAATCATATTTGGGTACCTATTTAAACTTGCGTAATTCGAAAAATTAATAATAAAACTTGATTGGTTCCAATTCAATATTTTGCACATATTTACTGTACCTAAAAAAAAATAATATTTTAAAAATCAGTAATTATTACTTAGTGTCATACAAGTCATGATACATCATATATATTATACAGGGTGTAAAAGGTCTATTTGACTAATGCAATAACTTTTACAGCAGTAACAGTGATTAGCAAGAAATAATCTTAAATTTTTTACACACTTTGAAAATTGTATAAAAATTAACGACTTGACCAAATTAAAAGTTTTAAACGTCAAAATGGTTTTTAAATACTTATTTATGAAATAGCTATCTTGGATTATCAAAAAAATATTAAATACAAAATTTAAATTATTTATTTTTGTTGTAAAAAAATAAAATAAAATATAAGATATACAAATTATAGCGCAGAGCTCTACAAATCATTACAAAAAAAAAAAACTTAAAAATATTGAATAGAAAAAAAGTTATTGCATTAGTCAAATAGACCTGTTACACCCTTTATATTATACCTATATACCATGTTGCTTCGATTGACTTATATTTGATCATCGTTTGAAAATATATAGATGGGTAGTAATATTATATTATATGATATGCACGTAACACATATAATATATAACAACATATTATTAGATATTTAGATTGAATAGATTGAATTGAATTGGGAAAATATAATGACGTATAGTATATCGTTCCTGTAATCTGTTTTCACTATCTAATTGAATGTACATAATAGTATAATATTTTTATTTTATGTAGGTATTATATTAGCGGCAGATCACGAGTTACAATGATTAGTGTTGACATCGTCCTTTGGCCAATTTTTATGGAGGTGTCAACTCAATATTATGTGGGTTGTAGGTACATCAAAACTGTAATAAAAATCAACAACAAATCATTTTATTGCAACATTTTAAATACCATTTAAAATTTAAAATATTCAACAGGTACAAGCAAACATTAAGTAGGTAGGTATTTTAAATACCATCACTTTAAAACCCAAGGAAAAAATTATTTAAAATTGTGTTTGTTTGGTACCATTATAAATAAATAGGTACTTGAACTGTTTTACTCATAAATACCTTACAATAGTACAATACTGTCATAGACTAAAAAAAACTCATCCGCATTAACTTAAATAAATGTTCGTTTGATAAACGAAAAGTGAATTTTAAAAGAAATATTTAACATTGGAATATTGCTAATGAATGTATTAAATACTAATATAAGTTATTATTATGTGTATAACATTGTATAATGAAAAATGAAAAATCTATTATAAACCCAAAATATATACATATATTATATAGATTATAAACAAGATTGCTAACTGCTGATTATATTATTGAAATTAATGAAGCATATCAATTGTTAATATAATGTTAATAATTGTTAATTTTAATTTTAATATGAAAAATATGAAAATTTAGTCGTGAGAATTAAGTGTCTATTATTTTCCGTAATGACAGTTTCACACATTTTATGTACTTACACTATCAGTTCTCGAAATGTACTGTTGGTAGGGAATTTATTATTTAATAATATTTCAATACTCTTTATCGATGATTATCAGTGCCCATCTGTCTACCGAGATAATATATAATTATAATTGTCGTGTGCGCAATCCAATTATACATTTGATATGACGGTGTGCCCAAACGAGTTCCGATTTTTCAGGTAAAAATAATAGACAAACAAGTTGCAGCCGTTTTTAAATCAGAATATCAAAAAAATCCTACGTGGGGCACTAAATAATATTGTTACCTTTCGATTTTAGAACTGATCAAATTACTCTAATATTTAAAACAACATAGTAAGATGGATTATTCTGAGTGTAAAATGTGGTATGTTATGCGTTATGGTGTCATATGGAGTCATCTTTTTACGAGGTTATGGATAGACAATCCTATATAACCAAATATTAAAGACGACTTAACACGATTTCCGAAAAAACAATTTGGCATTGTGATTGGTCGAATCTTGCGGTTAGTAAACGGTATACCAAAATGTTATACCATTGTATAATGTATATTCTATATACACCAGAGTAGAATCGAATCCTACTCAATGCATAATATGTTAAACCAGTTACTACACTTACCATTTAGTCTATCCATACGAACACTTAAATCACTCAATTTCATTAAAAAATGTCTACTTTTCAAAATGATTTTTTTCCGGAAATCATGGTTTATACGTTATAAAATAAAGTCACCTTCAGTCTACAAAGTATACCAAATAATATATATATATTAATATGTATATATTTAATTATGCATTAATCATTCATAGATAGGTAAACACAATTTCATCAATATTAATATAATCATTAGCAGTTCTGCAGTTATACAGAAAAATTAACTAGGTATACAATAATCTATGAGAGGGGGGTAACTGCCTCCTCCTCATCCCCACCGAAGAAGCTCCTGATTTACTAGTAAGCTTATTAGTTACTACTTATTTAGTCAGTTATAATATCACGATCACCATGCATGCATTCCAATTTCCAGTGGCGACCCAAGACCAATTTATACATAGTGTTTAAGATGGGAGAGTGGAGGACTCAAAAACTCAATACAACATACATATATTCTACGTGATGGAAAAAAGTCGCCCATGGAGGGGACCTCTCTCATAGTCTCATCAAGAGATTATTATGTTATATTCACTAATCACTTTATCGTGGTGAACAATTATTGCGTTGTGCGTTTTGGGTTTCGGGATCCGCAGACCGTATAAGGATTAATACTACGCGTACTTTTGTAATATATTTTTGTACATAATAATAATATACAATCGCATCATATACTTAAGCAGTTATGTCGTACCACGTCTATTATATTGCAACATACGTATATAAATTGGGATACCGCATATTAAATTATATAATATATTGTATTGTATCACCCTATAAAATAATATAATTTCCGTATGGACTGTGGATTAACTGCAGGGACAAAGCTAATGGATATTACTTATTATTATATATAAACATTATGTACGCACAAAGGATAATATACCGAACCACCGAAATACCCACACCGAGTCGGCTCCATTGTCATAATTGGGCACGATTAAATTTTTCGAACGAATTAATCCTCGGGTAGCCACTAGCCGGCGATCTTTTTTTTCAATCGGGCGGCTCGTCTGTCGCGTGCGAGGAGGCGACAATATACGAAACGAATACTTTATACATAGTATAATAGAGTACTAATCTGGATATCAGCGTTTTCTTCTTCATATTATTAGTTCGTAGGCGGCATATCTACATTTTATTGTTATACGTCTTAATGTCTTATATAATATACAATGCAGAGTAAAGATCAATGATTATTATAATTTAACCGAACGCTCGCTCATTGCTCGTGCGCCGCCAGCTAGAGCAATACGTGACTAGAGCAAAATATAAATTATCTATGTATAATACGCGTATAATTGAGAAGAAAAAAACCATTTTGAAAGTAACTAGGTATATATAATAATATGCGCCCACTTCAAAAAAGTAATATATACCGCCATAGTATATAATATAACTTAATACATATATTGACATATTGTAAGTGTAATATATATGTATAATGTATATTGTATATAATGTATATAATATAATATATATTTTACGGACAGCGATGTATTTCCACTGACATAATATATAGTGCCTATGAGTGAACACACATGCACAAGCACGATTTGTACGATTATTGGTTCTCGTACCTATATAATATTATAATATATATAATGGCAATAAAATATAAAACATTATTATATGATCTTACCGAGTTACGATTTGTAACCGCGTGCGTACGAATATTGTTTTTTGTTTCGGTGCGTGTTGTAGGTACGCGCGACAGTTGTAGTGGGACGCCGCCGTAGGTGGAGCCAAACACATAACGCGAGAAGTTCTGTACAAGACAATTATCTTTCATGAGCGTACCTGTCAAGTGTCAGATCAGCTTTAACGGAGTGTTCCACATCACGGGTTCGATAAAAAAAAAAAAAAACAAAAACCAAAGATAAATTTTACGAATATATTGTCGCGATAAACTCGCGTCGTGAACCCAACACTGTGTACTCCAACACAGGTAAGTCGAATCTCATTAACGATATTTTGTTAGTAGCAATAATTTTTTTATTATTCTAATAAAACGACGACATTTTTATCGGCCTCTTTTCTTTTTTTTTTGATGGACTTAATGACACTGTTCATGATGTCGTCGTGAAAAACCGTTGTACCAGAAGTAGGTATAAATATTTCGAACGCATTTATAACGTCTTGTGCTTCAGCGTACGACAAAAATACATCCCACGTCTTATATTATTATAGTTATTATTATTATTGTTAATTAATGCTTTATTTACGAAATCCAAGATTCTTCGAAATTAATGATCGATCATACGTTGAACTCGTTGATATTAGTCACGGCGGCGATGATATTGATAATACGAAATCATATTACCCGGTAACTATAAACACGAGTAGTTTATTTATCTGAGCTATATAACTATATAAGACATTCGACGGAATTTAGAGTTCAGTTAATTTTCATTAGTAGAAAATGAATACAATCGCGAGCAGTTTGCAAACAATAACTATAATATAACATTTAACTCCTTTAACGTTTTTCGTCAACTCCGCAAGATTTATGCATATGGAAAATCATCCATTACAGTGTTGTATATTATAAGAGCTGCCATGCAAATGTGCAGGTTTGGTGTTTATTAGTAGCACTAAATTAATACTTAGGAGTATAATATTATAGTTAATCAAAAACGATTTCGCTGTTTTTGGAGTTTGAAATTAACTTGGCCAGACCACAGTAATTTGCTATTATTTGCTATTGTAATATTAAGGTTTAAACTCATTGTAATTTAAAAATTAAATAATTATTTGGTAAAATAAAATTTATTGAAAATTAATTTAAATAGTAAATTAAATCGTATATTCATATTTTAGGTTAATTATATTAATTTGAACACAAACCTGGTATATTAAAATGACGTTTAATCACATGTCCGATTTTCCTTGACTCTGGAAACTTATCGCTTTCCTACAGTTCAAAAATCTTGGTATTCACAAATTTAAATTTGAACTGTTTTTTCTATGGTTTAAAATTGTGTATTAATTTCAGATGTTCTTATAAATAAATAAAGTGATACGTTTTAATTTTTAACAAATATTGAAATATATATATATTTTTTAAATGTAGGTATTTCATTACTGAATGTTGACCACGTAGTTATCGTATTATATTATATATACGTTAAAGTTTTGACAGATAGAGGGTGGAGTAGATAAAATGTTCAAAGATAAAATACTTTTGAATTACTACACCACCACTCCTGTCCTAAACTTTAAACGCCTGTTAGATAGCCACGTGGACATTATAATATTTTAATCATGATACATGAGAATTTTAAGAAAAATATATTTTTAATTTGAGCGTGATGCTATTTATAAAAATCAAATGTATTTTATATCATTTTAATAAAAAAAAAACCGATAAGTATGCTCGAAAAACGTCCAACGAGGAAAACATACACTGAAATTGCGAATATAGGAAATTATTGTGATAACATTTTTTTTCATGAACCTATCATATAATTTTTATATTTATACATTTTATTCTTTATTACCATTAAAATTAAATGTTGTACAGTTTGATTTTCTACGAAATTGCGGTTATACCCATGGGAAGAACTAACCGCTTTTCGTTTCAAATGTAATGTCTAACCAATATAGCGCAGTTCTTCATTGCAGTCGGTTGTGTTATTATATTCGGTGTTGAATCATCTATATAGTTATTCAAAGACGCTTAACACTGCAGTGGCACTTAAAACGAAATTATAATAGTCTCGAAGTACCTGTACAACGTGATTACGAAACAAATAGTCACACCACGCTATGTTCATCCGCTGGTGTATAAAAAACATATTATAATTTATAAGCCTCCAAATGTACAATTGAAAAGCTAAAAAAAAACCTCAAAGCAAACACGAAACTTAAGTGTGTAATGTGTACCTTATATAATCCCCTCGGAGGACGGAGATAGATAACAGAAATCGTCGCCAAGTCATTGCGCATATTATTATTACGATGATATTATTACTTGTTCTAGTTCGGGCGTAATTATTGTATTTTATTGTATTTTATTTTCTCGCCGAGAAATTGGTTACGATTGAACAAAACGCGCGCGACCACCACTACACAATATACCTCCGTCCGACGCGCACCGTTAAAACGAGCTCGTCGTGACGTCCTGCAGTAACGTCTTGGACCTTGGTTACGGTAGTAAACCATTATTACTTGTAACGCGGTAAATAACTGCACACTCGAAACTTGTCGCGAGACTCTTTGCGCCGGCGATTTAGGTGTATATACGGTTTTGTTGTTGTTGTTGTTGTTGTTACTTGTTGTTGTTCCCCGGACGTTCCGCTCGATAATGGCGCACCGAACGATCATGTCGTCGAAACGCTACTGTCGGGCACGATAGCGCCCAGGTAAATTATTCTTTTCGTGTCGTTGTTGTAGTCTTTATCACGAGAACCGGGATATCTCTGACAGGAAAGTTGGGGTAAGATTAGACAACGGCTATTCCGAATATATATAGTGTGTATAATATAATATATTATTATGTTATCGAACAAACGGGCGACAAAGATATCGGGGCACCCGTTTTTATCTCATCGGGTTTCGAGATAAAAAGATGCACTCGACGCGGCGCACAGTCAAAATACCAGTCTCACGCTAGTCGCTCGGCCTGGTAGTGTCCCTTAACCCGACATGTAGTCCGATAGTCCGTTTGCGTTCGTGTTAGTCGTGTGTGTGTGTGTGTGTGTGTGTGTGCACGCTCCGTGTGTGTGTATGTGTGTGTGTTGTGTGTGTGTTGTGTCGCCGTGTGTCGTGTGAGTGTGTGCACGTGCGCGCACGCATCATAACGTGTAGTAATTTTTGTCGTTTAGAGTTAGAGTTTGTGTGGAGAATATGAATATTATTTTATTTTTATAAATAATAACATAATATTATGTGCTCACGTTTTTGTCGTCAATGACGTAAAAAATATCGTATTTGATCGGTCTGGCCGTCCGGACGCCGCGGTCGACGTCGGCTTCACTCTCACTTCTTTCGAGTTTGACCCACAGACGCGATAATATGACCGTTGTTTGTTCCTCTCTAACGTCCTGGGCACAATGTCGTACAACATCAAAAGTGATACACATATACCATATTATATATTATATACATTATAGATTATATTCATAATAAATAATAATAATAATATATACCTCTATGGGTAGATAATAACAACATGTATATTGAAATTGATTAAATTAATGTCAAAGGGCATGGAGGGCGACGGGACTTCCAGAGGGGTGATAAGACCCGCCCCAGCTCATATCAGGACCATTACGACGTCGGGCCATATCACCACCGTGCCTAACATCGACGGGCAGACCAGGGACGAGAGCAATGCGGCAGACACCATGCCGCAGTTGAAAGTGCAACAACAGAGAGACTTTGGACACGACGGGTAAGTGCAGTGGCCGTACAATACGACGATTGTCTAATATCATTATCGTATAACATGTATATACTATATAGTAATTTTTATGGAATTCAGTCGTTTAATAACTGTTGTTTAGTCGATTTTTTATAACGCAGCAGTTTTTGTATTACCTATACATATCATGTGATATGTATAAAGAATATATACCTACTATATTATATATTATATATATGTATACTGACATATTGTACCTATATGCGTGTAATTGGTATGTCGATTGCGCACAGTATACATATTTATACTGTTTTTATTTTGTTTCTCCGTCTATTAGGTTATCTAGAAATTGTACTCCCGATAATACGGAATGCGTACCGACGGAGGTGCTTATGGACGGGTTCAACGAAAATGGCACGCCCGCTGCACACACGCCCGAAGAGGCCGCGTCGCCGGACGAATACCGAAAAGACCATAGTCCGCCCGCAGAAGCTATCCGACTCCGGAGGAACGTGGATGGTACGGAAGTAAATCTGCAAATACCGATGGAAAAGTTGGCCACGTTCCACGGGTACGTCACCACCACCGAGTTTCCCAACCATAATCAGAGATATCAGCGGATCAGATATTTGGGGTACCGAGGACAGTCACCTGAGGATGGCGGTGGTGGCGGAGGAGGTGGTTTTGAACAACCCCTGATCAAGTACGAACATCATCAGCAACAGCAGCAGCAGACTAAGATGGATTCAAATTCCAGTTATGTGACTTTGGAATCGGTTACGGACGTTTATCAACAACAGCAGCAACAGCAACAACAACAACAGCAACAGCAACAGCAACAACAACAACAACAACAACAACAACAACAACAACAACAACAACAACAACAGCAGAATTACCAGCAACAAAACTCGTATCAGACGTACCAAACGTACGAAAGCGAACAACCAGTGACCGACATATTCAACATGTATGAAAAGGAGAGCCACGGTGGTGGTGGAGATTACGGTGTAAAAGACGGTCATCAGAAGGGTAGTTACGTTCAACAGACCCTGATGCAGCAACAGCAGCAGCAGCAGCAGCAACCCGAGTATCAAGACGACGTAAACGGTGGTGGCGGTGGCGGTGGAGGTGGTGGAGAAGGACAACCGGACTTCTGGGGACCCCACGAGCAACAGGTGGCTGACTTCACGACGGCGGCAAACGAGACTCTGGCAGCAGCCAATGCGCTGCAAATTCAAGAAGTCGGCCTAGGACCGCCGGACGGAAGCATCCAGGTGACTCAGCAGTATGCCATTTTCCAGACCGGCAACCCCGGTCCGTCGTGGATCGACGAACACTACGATCAGAGTACGTATACGTTGGTGGTGGTTTAGGCAGGTTTACCCTTCACCGATTTCCGTGGTTATCGAGAAACAATAATTTAACGATCAAATCGGTCGGTATATATTATGTTATTTGTGCTGCGATCTCACCGGGGCCGCGAGGGGATGGAACGACGCCTCGCCAAATGGGAATTAAATTATAATATGTATATTATATACATTTACACGTTTGGAGGCACAATTCAGAGTTAACTTGGTACGACTTGAGATTTGAGATATATAATTGTATATATTATTATGATAAATAATTACTATTTCGCCCTGGGGCCCCTAAAGTGCTTTATATTAACTGTGGCACTATACGAAACACGCGTTGACGATTGTCGTTTGTTGGTTTTCGCAGACGGCATCCTGAACGTGGACATGAAGGAATGCGTGAATTGCGCGGCCAACGTGACGCCCCTGTGGCGGAGGGACGGCACGGGCCACCATCTGTGCAACGCGTGCGGCTTGTACAACAGGATCAACGGAGTGAATCGGCCGCCGGTCAGGTCTGCGCAGAAGAAAACCACCCAGGTACGATACGCGACACGACAAACCGATTATGACGACACGTTTATTAATGTATAATATTATTATTATATGCCGGTATATTATATTATATGTATAATTTATACATGTAACCGGTGGACTTTACAATAATATAGTAGGTATGTAGTACTTATATATTATATTGTAAGTACCGTTAGTTGGTTAATAGTCGCGGGCCATGTATAATTTGTGTATAATAATATATTGTTACGATTGGACGATTAAGACCATCACAGAGAAAAAAGAGACGGGCAGATAAGACCTAATCGAGTTTAAAAGTCAAATTTTAAAATTATTATTTTAATCGCGTAATTTATCCACGCGGGTATAATGATGTCATCGGAACCTCGTCCTTATAAACATAATTCATCATGTTTATGTAGTTCTAAGAATTAGACATTAGTTTAATTGAAGAACTATTATTGACATAAAACGAAAGGCACGCCGAATGTCTTGATTTTCTGTGACGCCTAAATCTGATGCGTACATAATGTATATTGTACCTCTAAAGAAACCATACAAATTACAAATCATATAGTTAACACTTTTCCGCCTTAAACCAATACGATTAGTTGGTTTTTAATAATAATAGTATAACAGTAATGTTTTTATCTTCTATGGACATATTATCATCAATTATTAGGAGGAAAACTGACCTTCAGATAATATCTTTATTCTTCACTAATTCGTCTATACTAATTACATCTGATTTAAAAATTATAATATATATATATTAGTAGTTTGGTGCCGGGATTGAAAGCAAACAATAAACTTGTGCATATATAATTGTACACTGTTATCGAAATGTCAAATCGTCCGATGTCGTATAGACTATAGATGTCGATAATCGTCTTTACCGCGGTATATTGACCGCGATTGAACCTCCCCGAGCACGTATCATCTTTCCATATTATATACTCGTCATGTCTCCATTATATTATTGTCGACGGTTCAACGCCGGGGAAAACGTCGGCAAAAAATAACGACCACTTAACAATGAGTTATAAACCAATAACAAAATGTTATTAAGACCCATATAATACCCTTAAAATTTTTTTTCTCGTTTTTGATCGTGTGCACTGCAAGCCGACTAACGCGAACTGTTGCTGTGCGTAAGTTATAACAATAATAATAAAGTACTCGTTATATCTACATGATATTCTGGGCGAGACCGTTATCGACCAAAACGTACCCTTCCCTTTTCGGCCGATTCACTTTTCGACAAAAACAAAAAGTTATATTATAATAATATAATATGTAAAAAAAATAAAATAATTATTGGTATATAATTTTTGTAAAATTATGGCAATTATAATTTTGAAAATTGTTAAAAGTTCATTATTTCTATGTTAATATGTCACTATATACTATGTAGTAGGTACCTAATATAATATAATTTTGAAAATTATACAATACAATTATATGTTATTTTATTTTTTTTACATATTATATTATATAATTTTTTGTTTTGGTCAAAAAGTGAATCAGCCGGAATGGTACGATTTTGGTCGAAAACGGTTATGCCCGATATTATATTATAATATATGTCGCCTGCGTGTAATATACATATATTATGTTTAATAGTGATGGGCAACAATATCGATATCATGACAAAATTTCGATATCGATATTATATCGTATATCGGGAATTATTTGTCCTAGCTTATAAACTTTGATAAAAAGCAAAAAAAAATAGCTCTTAACCTCTAATTGAATATCTATAATGATTTATCCCTAATAGTAATATTTGAAAAAGTTTTAAAATATTTTCGAAATTATCGATATCGTACAACTCATGATACCTTACGATATCGCGACACAATATCTGGAAAATCCAAACGATATCGATACCTAAAATTATATCGTTGCCCATCACTAATATTTAATTCATATCGTAGTATTATGACAATTATTATTACACGACAACAACAACAACAACAACAACAACAACAGTAATAATAATGCGTCTAATATGCATATTATGACGTATGTGTCCGTCTGCTATATAATAATAATATGGTCTGATATATTTTTTTTCGACGCGTTCCAGCAAACGGGAAACAAACGTTCCGGAGTGGCCTGTGCTAACTGCTCGACAAACACGACGACTCTGTGGAGACGAAACAACAACGGAGAACCAGTGTGTAACGCTTGTGGTCTCTATTTCAAATTGCACAACGTAAGCTATTGTGTTGTTCGTAAACGATCTCGTCGAGAGTACGATATACATATATATATATATTATATTATTGTTCTTTATTATTATATACGACGACGACGACGACGACGACGTCGATACCTATTCGACGTGTGCGCGTCGTCATATTTTACACATTAGTCGGCATTAATAATCATAACATATAGGTAGTGTATAATATTATATTTGTTATTATTATTATTATTATTATTATTATTATTATTAGTTTTGTTTGCTCGCAAAGTCGTCATAGCCTGCGAAGTCGGAGCTGCAGTTTTTTTCATTCCATTGCAGGCGATGTGTAATTATCAAAAAGGTCGCGGTCGGTATACCTACCATATTATATCGAAATCGTTTTACCGAGTTTCGTTTCCAAGCGCAAACTTAACAATATAATAGTAAATAGTAGGTACCTCCTATACACGATTGTATTATATTCGATTCGGTTGTTCGTCAATTGTCGGGTTTGTACACAACCAATATATACGATTTACAAACGTTTTCTAAAACCCATCCAAAAAGGTTTGTTTTACTTATCTCGGTTATTACGTTCGACAACTCGTATAGATATTATTTAAATTTCCGCGATCGGTATAATATAATACACTATATGTACGTGTATATACATGGCGCTATTCTCGATTCCCAGTTCCCACGGACCCAATATATATTACGATGTACAGCTGATATTATCTGTTTGCTCTTTCGTATTTTCTAAATAATATATTACTGTCGTCCCGCAGACGCGTCTCGGTCTTTCCCGACCTGCTTTTGCTTTCGTCCGCGTCGTAAACAATAAACATTTGTAGTGTAAGAGGAGGGACAAAAAAAAAAAAAAAAACGAAAAGAATAATATTCTCGGACACCAGACCGGGTGTGCACCGCCTACTGTTCCCGCGCAGCGGTGTGTCGCAGCAATAAAAGTATAAAACGTTTCGAACATTTTCTCGCGGGCTAAACCGGCAACCGTCTCGTGGGTACGTATGTTGGCGCAACGAGTGTTTCCTCTTTGCTCGAGTTTCGAACAATGTTTTATTATTATTACTTTAATTCGTCGTCGTCGTCGTCGTCGGTGCGGCTCCTCTTTTTGGCTCATATCAGTCATATCGCGCGCGTCACCCGGCGTGTAAATATCCGCAAAGAGCGAAACCTTTTCCTCCGTCGTAATAGTTGTAATATTATAGACGCACACACGTCACACGCACGCACGCACAACCGTGTACCCACGCCGCGTATTGTGGACGGTCGTGCGCACCGGATGGCTGTTGTGTGTGCGCGCGGTTTGTGTCAATATTAACTAGGAAACCCAGATGACTAACTAGGGTTTGAAAATAAACATTGTCTCATGGGTGATTTCAGGTCAATAGGCCGTTGACGATGAAGAAGGACGGCATACAAACGAGAAAGAGGAAACCCAAGAACCCGTCCATCGGCGGTTTCGGCCAAAACTCGTCGTCCAAAGAGAAAGGTATAATGATAATAATATTAAATTGACTAGGTATACAATATAATGATATTAGGAAAAAAAGTCACACGGAAAAAAAGTCCCCAGAAAAGAAGTCTCCCGTTGCACGTACAATAACAATATAATATGCAATATAAAATTATAATAAATTAATTAAAAATGAAAATATGTATATATCTTATAATAATATTATAAGAAAATAAAAAAATTTATTTATTCAGTTACCTATATAAGATCTCTTTCTTATATATTGGCCTATAGTTGTTTAAAAGAATTAGGAATATCTACAGATTTGTCTTCATCAAAACGTTGACATAAAATGTTAAAATATAAAATTATAATTAATTAATTTAAAATTGTCAATAAATTGTCATCTACTATATCTACAGATAAGACTTGTCAACCAATATATTTTATAAATAATATAACAAGTATAATAGTGGAAATATCGTTTTATTTATACTGCAACGGGGGACTTTTTTTCCGTGTGACTTTTTTACCGAGGACTTTTTTACCGGGGACTTTTTTCCGTTTACCCAATATAAAATATTATGTATACGATATAATATTATAACGATATTACAGTATCGGTGGTGCCTATAATGCCTATATCTATGTCGTAACCGGCTCTTGTTTTATTTTTTTCGGTGAAAAATAATATATGTTGTGTGCATTTGGGGGAGGCTCGGTTCAGGTATATATAATATATACCTGGTGAGTGGCACGACCCGTGCGCATGGGATTTACGGCCTTATCAGCGAGTGTGTCAATATTGCAGTGTTTGAACAAGGCAATAATAAGAGGTGAAGTGCACAAATAGTTGGAGGTGTACAGCTGATAAGGAAAAATGTTTAACGATCTCGTCGTGGCGGCGGCGGCGGCGGCGGTAAACACGGTGACATAAAAAAATCAACCGTATAATATAATAATAACAGTGAGCCGAGTTTTGACACATTGTAGCAGTAGGTATTCGAGGTACACTGCACGTTCTATGTGTATCGTCGTTCACTGAACACTATAAAGTTTCAAATCGATTTACTTTTTACCTTGAATATAATATATATTTTAAGTGTTGCCGTAAATATGCCCGTACAAAAATGCCTGTCGTATCATCGCAGAGTTTGTTATATACCTAGTTTAAAATCATTATGGTTTATTTTTCGTATTCAATGAGTTTCCAGGTGATTTTACAACTCAATAATAATAATAACAATAATAATGAATGGACAATAAAAAATTTAATAATTCATCGATAAAATAAATATTATGAAAAGTCGCATCGTGCTCGGCCATTTATAGTTAAAGTTTATGCTTAATGCTTATTCGTGCGTTTGATCGAATGTTTTATGAATAATATATTTGATCAGTATAATGAGCGCGGTATTATAAGACGATATTATATCAAAGCATTGTATGATAAAATTATTAATATTATAAACGTCATAACGTCATGTTCAAACAAGTTGATTTAAAAAAAAAATAACCATCATAATAATAAGTATAAATACATTTCACTCAATTTGAGTGGTTTTATTCTATTAACCACAAACATTTTACACTAATCGATTATTTTATTTAGTGTAAATAGAATTGTAAATAATTTATATACGACTTAATACTGAAAATATTTAATAGTTATTATTCATTGTACTGTGAAATCTTCAATACATAATTTTAAAATGCATAAATGCATTATAAAAATAACAATTACTACCGACTTTAAATTGTAAAAATAATTGTTTGATAACTGTACAACAAGTACAACTATAATATCATAGGTTCAAAGCAAAAACTCACTAACGGCAAAACAGCAATATTTAGTAAATGCGTTTTTAGTTTTAAGAATTGTATTTAACACCGTTAGTAAATTTTGAAAAAACTAAAAAAAAAAACAGATTTTTAACTAATAATTCGATGTTTAGTGCCCCTACATAAATTAATAGACTTCAAGTTTATAAACAAGATGGCGTAATAAAAAAAAAAAAAAAAATCGAAATTTCGCCGTTAATGAGTTTTTACTCTAAGCCGACAATATTATAGTTAAGTTCATAATTCAGTCATAATATCCTTATCAGATTATTTACCATCTAAAATAAATTATTATTAAAAGCATTCGTTTACAAAGCCGAAATCATAAGTATTATTAACTTAAGATTAAATTCACTTTTTTGTTTCGAATTATAAAGCATTAGTTAAATTCTATGAAACAAACTAAACATTTTTTAGTTTAAAATATTACAATATACACACAACCACGGGGATTCAAGTTATATATTACTCGGAAAAAATAATTAATTATTTTGTGTGGTTGTAGAATGAGTTGCGTTTACTTTTTTGCAAGGCGCTTTTTATATTATTTATATTTTGTTTTATATTACAGCAATATTTACAATGTTCAATAATTATTTAACTTTAAAATATTAACCGAGTAAAAAAAGTTAAGTATTTATTTGACTCGCAGAAATTATTATTAACATGAATTATTTTCCATCTGTATACAATTATGATAATAATAATAATACGGCGTTTTATGTTGTAGGAGAAGTAACAACAAAGCTCCTACTTCCTCATTTGTTTACTAATTCTTCGGATAACAAACATCAACACGGACATCTTGGTTACGATCCAGCTGTGATGACATCACAAGAACACTTCCTGCCTCATGGCTCCCAAATTCACATCCCTTCGTTACCCCCGCCACCAACAAACCTTAACCGTCTTGTACCTAAGTAAATAAATTAAAATATTTTAAAAGACATTCAAACACAAAATCGATTTTAGCTATTAAATTTGGAAGATTGTGAGTTACAGTAGTAAAATACGTTTTAACTAAAATAAGGGACTTTACCACAAATGTCCTAAAAACATCGATTTTTCAAATTTAGTATTTTAGCATCTAAGATGAGCGAGGAATAAGTTTATATTTTTTTTTATCTAAAATAAGCGCTTTAAATGTTTCATGCTTAAGGTTACATAGATACTTTAAAAAAAAAATACGTTTCTCGATTTTATCATAAATGTAAGGAACAACTAATAATAAATTGACTAAAAAATTATCAATATGATAAAATTATGACATACTTACCTAGGTACAATATCATTTCTTGTGAATTGTGATATTTTAATTGCATTCGTAACTTACCTAAGATTTGACATTTTAATTAGAGGTTAACTCAAAAATGTTTCATTATTAATTATTTTTTGATGACCAAATGGAAATTGTTAAATTGTCTAAAGCGATTAAATATACTAAAGGAGACGAGTGCCCAACACTATACTTACATCTCATCTATGTACATTTGCTGTATTGTGTTGTAAACTTATGGTTTGTACCTACTGTATTTTCACATTCCACTTGAGACTTTTACTAAAAATGAATTTTTCTCATTCATATCATTTATTTTACTGCAAGTGTGTTCTTAAAACAATATTATAATTAAGTATAGACTTGGAGTAAATTCATTTTTCAAAGCAGCGGGTGTTATAATACATGTACCTATAGAACACAAAATTACATTTAAAATAATATATACTAATCGATTTTGTTTATAACTAAGAATTTAAATTTTGATTTTAATAGTAATGGGCAATCGATGGAACAATTGGGATCTAGAGACATGCTGACCAGTGTGATCACTTCTACCGGAAATCAAAATGTAAGAGATGATTAATCACTAATCAGCTTACAATTTATATTTTAGAACAATGCAATACTTTTGTGAACATATAAATACGATTTTATCCAATTTACTTTTACTGTATGTCCTTATCCGTTTACAAATACCTAGTGAATAAATCTATAAAATATTATATAAACATAGTTTGTTATAGCATACAATGACATGATCGTGCACTGTAAAGTGATAATGAATGATGATAATAATATACCTATATCTTACAAAGATTTATGATGAAAAAAATATAGATAATGATTATTTAATTTAATTTATGTGTATTAATATTTAATTCATTCATTTACTTAGAATAAGCTACCTTTAAATTAACAATTTAGATAGTTGTAAATTGATCATTCAAATTGAATAGTATTATATTATATTATATCCTAAATATAGATTAAGAAAAATAATATTTCAACATTCGAAAAAGTTGGATTTGAAAACTGTGAATTATTTACAGTAGGTACCTATTAAAAATATATATTTTATTGTTGTAAATCAAAGTGTTTTGATTGTAAATATAATTTCATTGTGTTATGTATATCATTTTTTTTTGCATTTATGCATTATACTCAAGCTATAATTTTAAATGTTTAAGTAATTCACTTTTAATGAGCTATGCAGTTCTATGGTCATTGATGATTAGTAACAAAAAAATGTATCAAACAAATTGTACCTACTGAGTAGGTACTATGGTAGCAATTTAATATTGTCAATATTCTCTGTTATGTTGTAACTGTTACAAATTTAATGGTATATAATTTTTTAAACAAATATTTACTATTTTTTGTTAACATTGTTCTATTATTATTTTTTACAATTAATAATTTATTATAGCCTATAATTCCCCTATATCCTACATGATTATTTGTATTTTGTCTGATGTTCTTTAATTTCGATTGCACTTGATTTTGGAGTTAACGATATAAGATCCGGTGTTTCCTATATTAATTTTAATCCTAAAAATTAAAATGTACAGTTAGTACAGAAAGTTAAAATTTATGATTTAGTACAAAATATAAATAAAAGACTTGTAAATTAAATATACATAATAATTTTAGGTCAATTAGAACTTAGGTGTTCCATGTGCACTAAAAATGTACTTATGTTTATTAGCAGTTTTGTAATTGTTTTACTTTTTAAATTTAAATTTGTGGTTGTACTGTCAGACCATTCAAAAAATGTATTCTATATTAGCCACGATTAAGTAATCATAAAATGTGAATTATGATAAGTATAATAATATTATATTCTAGTTTAAAAATGTTGTTCAATGTTGTTCAAAGTTATTATTTTCCTTATATCCTCTATCTCATTGCATCCATATATTTTTGCTAATTGTTATTTGTGTGAACCAATGGCATACTTAGACAGCTTTTAAAGAAGGAAGCAAAATATTTTTTCTTTCCTAAATAATTTCTTTAATATTCTACCCCCAAAATAAAACAATACCTACTAAATACAATATGATATTATATTATTATTTATTAACATGTATCAATGACTAAAATAGTAAAGTAGTAAAATTGTATATAATATTATCAAGTACTTATGCTATTTAAACATTTAAAAATCGGCCGTAATGCGTTTGGGCACAAAACGATTTTTTTACCTGAGATTCGGGAGAACGATTGGGAACACACGTTTAGGTACACTTTTTTCTCAGACCCCAAAAAGCAATACAACGTTTGGGTAACATAATATTTTTAAAATAATACTACATTTGGGTACCACCGTTTAGGTGCACATTTTTTACTTTTACATTTTTTTTTTAGAGCCTATTAAAAGCGTTACCCAGGTCGGGTAACTTTGGTTGGCTCTTAATAGTCTCCCAAAAATGTATATTATTAGTATTTTAATTATTTTATTAAATTAAAATACTAAGTTAAAATATTTAGTCATTCATTCTATTAAAATCTTATGTTATTTATTTACTTATCTATAGGTATTTATTTATTTTTACCGTCAAAAAGTGGACCGATGTCATATAGATAATTTTTTATATCGTTGTCAACTTTGAATTTATTGTGCAGCAGCAGCTGCAATTGCAATTCATTAATTGGCTTGGAGATAAAGTAAATGAGTATACTTCTATTTTAGATCACGTGTTTATAAAGTGTACCCAAACGTGTCTTGTATAATATGTGTATTGTGTACCCAAACGTTCTCTGATTTATCAGGTAAAATTATAAAATACCTTTTATTTTATGTGTCCAAACGTTGTGTCTATTTGTACCCAAACGTGTTGGCTTTTGGGTCAATGTGACCAAACGTTCAGCGCCCTAAAAATCAAGTAAATATCTACCTACATCACAACAACATTTATTTTGAATAATATACCTACCTTATTTGTAATAGTATAAAATTGTTTTATAGTAATTTATCAAATAATTATTTGATAGTTGATGAATTAAGTAAGTAAATTAATTAATTTAAATTAAACAACATTTTTTGAAAATTTCATTATGTAAAGAAAAGGATATTTTAAATGATAGCATGGAATGTTTTAAGTTTCTAAAATCAATGATTTTTGAATAATAACAACATTTTAACTTCAATTGCTCATAAGTAATATTATTGTGATGTCAAGCAACATTTTTTTTAATTTCCAGTTAATAAACTTCTTAGAAATTATATACAAAATATGAATATTTTATAGGTGATAAAATGTATATAAATTATGAATTTTAAACTACAAAATAATCTGAAAATGTTTGTGAAATACTTGACGAGTTTTTTATTTTCTTTAAGAACAGCTTACAAATAGAATCTGGTGTTAAATTTTTAGTTTTTTTACTCACAAACATTTTATTTTACATAAATTGAAAAAAAACTAAAAGAGCCTAAATATTTTGATAATTATATCATGTCTAGTAAATGCTAATATATGAATAATTTGTGAAAAAACCAAACCCACAAATATTAATTTTTGAACTACAACAAAAACACAAAATCGATTTTGTCAAAAATTGGTTTTGCGTAAAAATTCTCTTTCTATCTTTTTTTTGTTTTTCCCGATTATTTTGTGAAGTAGATATTGGGAATTTTCACTTTTGACTTCATTAAACCAACTAGTTTATACTATAACTAGATCCAATTTCAAACAGAAACCACACTTTAAGATGAAAAAGATCTATATTTGTAAGTTTGTTCTATGTGAAACATTGTAGAAAAAAAAACACATAGGTATCATAATATTAAAACCAATAAAACCAATACATTCATCGAGTTCAATTTTTTTTATGGGAAAGGGAAGGTGCACAGGGAAACAGAACTCTCTTATTTTTTATATTCTGAGAACATCTCTTTTAATTATGAATAACAGAGTGAATGATATGGTACATTTTTATTAATATTGTATTCGTTAGATTATATTAAATTAGATATTGCAATCTTATTTGATGATTTTAGGTAGGTACAACTTATTACTAATATGATAAAAAAATGTATTTATTTATTTGTCATTATTATCATTTTGCTCATTGATATAAATTATTAATCCATGGATCTTGATTCAACCGTTTTCCGCATTATTGTGCGATCAATAATACTAATGTTAATTACTATATTATATTATATCATTTTTATATTATCTTCATTTTGCAATATTTCCGCATAGCGCAAGCAGTGGTTACTAATTTGCAGTATTCATATTTGAATATTTCATATAATTGAATATTGTTCTTTTACATTTTTAAGTGTAGTTTAGAATACATTGTGTGATTGCGATGATAATGATGATGATGATCGCAAACAAAAAAATCAAAATAACCTTAAAATAAATTAACATACCCCTTTCAGCATCACAAGTTAAATTTATTTAAAAAGTTTGCCAAATTTAAGTCTAGTAGTTCTGACTTTGAGTTTTAACGTCTCCTAGTTTATTAGTTACGATTGTTACGTGAATATACATATATGTTTTAGGCGACAAAAAAATATTAGTTAAATATAGGCGCAAAATTAAAATTGTATTCCAATTTCTGGGTTTTATTACTTACTAATTTATAAGTTATAAGTAGCGGTAATTAAAAAATCACTGACATTTGCTAATGAGCACTCTCCCATTGAGCCATTGAGGTCTACACGTTATGATTGGTTAGTCAGTATTCATATTTTTTAGTATCTAATCAATAAATTAAAATGTATTAATATTAATTGATAATTATTATTATAATTTATTGTAACGCTATATAATATTATATATACTATAATATTAATCAATGATTTTATATTCTCGCAAATCGCAATGTCTCCGGAATAGAAGATGAACGTATAAAATATTATGTATAGTATTATTCGTAGGTAGTAAATATATTGATATTTTTTTTCGAAAAAGATGGAAGGTCGTGATTTGGTACAAATTTCAATTATACCTTGTCCTTGTATGCAATTTATCATATAGAGAAGATGTCGTTTGTAATAATAACATTGTAATCGACTAATTAGTAAGCAGGTAATATTATTTTAATGTGTGCGCTGTGCACGAACAATATTACTAGGTATATAATAGGTATACCGCCTGTAATTTCTAACCGAACTCGGTGACGTGTGCCGGCCGTCGTCGGTCGTTCCAGTTCAAACGCGTAACGAGTACCTACTTACCCATCAACCTACCTATGTTTTCGTGTATAAAAAACAATAATTTAATATGTAAGCAAGTATAGGATAGTAGTAGTAATGAGTACACAAGAAGTAAACAATAGTGCCCACCACACCCGTCCCGTGGCATTGGCATTACTATTATTATTATATATTGTGCCTATTTTACACGCTCGGTAGCACGTCCATCGGCATTCGTACGAGTGGCGTCCGCGGCGATGGCGGCGTGTCATCTATCCGTGTATACAGGGCACGTCTCTCCGCTTATAATAAATTATAATATGTCGCCGAAAGTAAATTTTCCGTTCAATTCGTAAATTTTCCGACTCACTCGTCCGTGGGTCTAATTTTCACGAAAAAAGTAATACCTACTATATACTGTAAAAATGTAATTTTATTAATAATTATTAACATTCACTCTTACACACGTACAGCACGCTTATTATCGTACATACATACACCGTACATACATTATGATCAGAGTAACCGTCAAAGGAACATTCCAAATGCAGTAATTTACTTCATACGGAAAATACGCGAGCTTAATATTAACGTTTTCACAAACTTTCAAAAATTAGTTTTTTTTTTTTAGAAAATTAACAATTTTTATTATATTTGTGGACACACAGACACGGCGAGACACTCTCGCTGTATATAGTGTATAAACATCGACGACGACCGACGGCGACGTGTGCAGCATAATAATATGTAATATAATTTATCATATACGTAAGTAGTAGCTGTAGTCTGGCAGTACTGCCGTAGTAGAACAAGACTCGTCCGAGTTTACGGCAGTGCCCGTATACTATCTGTGTAACGATAATAATATAATGTATAATGTCGTCGTCGATATAATACCTTTTTACCGCTGTCTGAAGTGGTGGTCGCCACCGCGGGGGACACGCGTAACGGTCACCCATCCATTATAATATTATAATAGGTATTGCTATAAAAAAATAAAAAATAAAAAAATAGATGACAGTGCAGAGTGCGTATAAATGGAAAAATTGCGGCCCAAGTCTTATGCGGCTCACCACATATCGTACCGATACGCCTTTTGATATTATGTTTTGGTCTATCGAAAACAAATAAGCACTATTTGTAAGCTATTTGTAATCTTACCGTTCTCACCTAATCGTGTAAATCGTCCTCTCCGGTTCTACCAATGGTATACGTATTATAGGGGGAATAGTAAGTTGCTACACGAGACCTAGAAGGTAGGCGATTGCATACGTTAGTTACTACAAAATATGTGATGTGTTAATCCCTACACGAATCTGAAAACGGGACGTGTAAGTTCCTACACAGGTACATGCGTAAGTTCCTTCACGGCAAAAAAGTAACTAGATCCTACACGGCAGAATAAATAAGAAAAATTACTCTGTGGTTATTGCACAATATGAAAATGTATTATTCAATTTTTATTCTTATTTTATATTTTTTTATTTTTATTATTATTAATGTTATTCGATTTTTATACACTTACTGACATTTGAACTTTTTTTGTACCTAGGAACTTACAGATATAATTTTCCACCGTGTAGGAGCTCACATACGCGCCTGTTTTTTACTGTGTAGGAAATTACACACGAATCTTTTTTCTACCTTATAGGAACTAACATAATATGTACCTGTGTTTTGCCGCGTAGGAACTTACATAATATGCACCTTTTTCTAGCATGTAGGAACTAACATACGTATTTTTTTTTACCTGCTGGTCTCGTGTAGCAACTTACATTCGCCCTATTATAGGTACCTATATAGGTAGGTAACGACTACTTTAGACATGAAAACAAAATAATCTAGAGCCATCGGCGTCGAACGGCGGCTGTCTGCAGCATTATTTACAGTGGCGTCGTTTCAGATCTTATGCCAGACTGCAGTAGACGCCATGCCATGATCGAAGTGGGCCGCTTCTAGCGAACGTATTCCTTGTTCGTCCTGCAGAGCTGCCGTAATCGTTGTCCCTCCATGCGGTGCCACGAAATGAGATAATAGGAACGTAGATCGGTGACACCTCCGACGTACCGCGCTTGCAATGTTTTACGTTCTGATGTCCTTCGTTCTTGAGCCGGTCCGCGGCCTATCGCTCTGGTGGGCGATTACGGCGATCGTGTATGCAGTTGGCCGTGTGTCAAGCCCTTTTATTTTCCTCTTTCTGAGTCAGGATTTCCTCCAACAGGGTTTTAAATCCTCTCCTTGCCCGAGTGAAAGCTCACAGGTATTCGTTGGAATTTCTCCGCTATATCTATCCCTGCCGAAAGGAGGTTGGAGACTTCATCAACGGTATATAAGCCGCCGGTCGTTGAAAAAGGGCTGTCGCGCTGTGTCTCGCAATGCGGACTACGGTTGCAGATTGTGTGTACGGTGTTGTCGAACGGGTCGTCGCAAATGCCGTCGCCGACTCGATTCATTTTGTGAAGGTAGTTTTGAAAGCTGCCGTGTACTGACAGGGCCTGGGCGAGGTTAAACGTCAGATCCGTTGGTAGTTTTCCCAGCCATTAGGTGCAAATATCTAGGAGGTGCCGGCGAGTCCTCTGTCCTCTGTGGTGTGGTTCCACCTTGTCTGCCAGGAGTTTAGCGATATGGTCCCCTATACTAGGTTTAACAGTCATTAACCTTCTGTAAACTATACTTTGCTAAGACGAAATTGTCGTCATTAATTTTCGAAACTACCTGCTTATACCTGTATAAACATTGAACATGCACGGTTATGTGGACAATTTTCGGGAGGTGTCCCCGGACTGTGACGATAATTCATTTACATAATGTATAAAGTGCCTTTTTCATTTAATATAATATAATATTATATATAGGTTCATATGCAAGGAAATCTTCTACAACCCCAAATCGAACCGATCCCGCGATGTCAACTTAATATATTCGTGCAATAATAATATTATAATAATACAAATTGTATGTGTGTGTGTGTGCATGTGTTACCTGTATGAGCTAGTACGTATGGAATAATATATAACACTGTGTAGTTATTTACATATATATGAAAACAGGATTTGACCGTTCCATTAATTATATGTATACGAACATAAAAGTAGTAAATAAATAATATGCGATACTTAAATGATGCGTATATGTTTAATTTACTCGTACTTTTAACAAAATATATATTATGAGGATGTCAGCACAATATTTGTTGTCTCTCTCAGACCCGCACGCACAACATAGACAATATATGCGTTCACGTAAAATCATTTTTATATTTTTTGTGTAATCTTAGAGTGAAGTTATTTATTACAAAAATCATAAAGAATAATATTTTTGAGTGTTTGACATATCGGTTTTGTATTTTTTTTTCTTTATATTGCACTTTAAAAATAAAATTATTTTTTGTAAATTTAAATAGATATTAAATTGTTTTGAGACAACATTTAAAAAAATAATTTGCATACCGTCAAAAATATTACTTTTCATAATTTTTGTAATCAATGGATTTTCTATTATATTACTCAAAAATAATAATAAAAAAATCAATTTTACGTGAATGCGTTTTGTCTATGTTTCGCGTGGGTCATAATGTAGAGAAAACAAATAGTGCGCCGATATGAGTTGCAACATTTATAGTATTTATAGTATTTACAGTACAGTATAGTATATCTACGTACAATTATTGGCATTTGTGCTGAAAGTATTATCCATTATAGATACGGAGGAAAAGCAAAAAAAAAATGTCAAAAATTAAAATATATTAAATATGAACATAGTTTGTATAATTCACAATCATACTTTTTTGTATTTTACAATTTTCAGAAAATATGATAAACCGACAAACAAAAAAAAAATGGAATTTAAATGTTATTCTGATCTTCGAAAACTGGCAAACTTCTATACATATAGTAGTTAGTACCTATAGTCGAATCATTTATTAATAAATAAATCAGTGTACGTATTTTTTTCACTAAACACCATTACATTTTGTTGCCGAGTACCTACTTTGTATATATATATATATATATATTACATACTAGCTGATCTCGTGCACTTCGTTGCCCGTTTAAAAAAATAATAATGCCAACTCTATATGAATAATAAGTTTTATTTTATAAATAACGGTTACAACTTACAATATACTAAGTAATATCGTTACAACAATATTCAATTTAGTCCCACCCGGCGTTGCCTGAGCCAAATATTAAGTTAAGATTAATTTCAAGTGATTTACACACATCTAAATCACCTAGGTGGGCAATCAACTGCATTATATCACGGACAATATGCGAGCAGTGTATTATCAGGTAGGCAATCCACCTGCGGTGGATTGCGGACTCCATGATATGCGCGATTGAATGGAAACAGAATTAGGTAGGTGAAAAACAGTACAGAGTTGTCATTTTGTAACACCACTCGCATATTACATTTTTCTAGCCGATCCCGTGCACTTTTTATTTCTTTTTTAGCTGTTAATCTAGGAATTACTGGCAGCGTTTGGCGAAAATCTTCAGCTATAAAGGGAGTTCATTGATATTCCATACATATATATGAAAATCGACATGGCACACGTATCTCGCACATCCCAGTGTGTTGAGTAGTTTTGGAATATATATATATATATATATATATATATAACATATATGTTGTAATATAGATAAATTGTCGGGTTTTACTTTTTGGAACAATTCATACCTACACGCTGCTGACGATAAAACACACACAAAAGAAAAAAGGTCAGGTTACAGGTAGCTGGAAACCTACAATCGCGATCGGTCACGGGAATATCCGAAATACACCATGCAAATAAGCATGTCAATTTAAATTCAATATTAAAAAATTAATTCTGACTCATAATTAATTTCATACTCACTCACCGTTTAAACCTTCTCTGGACTTCCACAAATAATTTAAGACCAAAATGAGCTAAATCGGTCCAGCCGTTCTCGAGTTTTAGCGAGACTTGTTTGTAAACAGCATTAGATTTTTATTTATATAAATTATACGAGTACATAATATAATATATAATTTTAAGTTGTATTCGAATAATTATGGTTATAAACTTGTAAACTTATTGATGTAGGTTTGTCAATTTTATTATTAGCATATTATATAATGCCAATAAAATAATTGTTTTTTATTGTTTTTACTTTTTTAGTACATCTAAGATATTTACTTTATGATCGTAACTAATCATTATTCATATAGGTAGTTGTTATAATATTAGTTATAGTCATATTATTGATGCATAAAAAAATTTATCAAATCAATGACAAAATCTGTAATTATTTTAATAATTTTTTTATAATCCGTGTTTTTCCCAAATCGTTAACTCGGACATAATATAAGTATTAAGTAATGGCTATAATTTAATAATTTTGATGGTACAACTGTATAAGATACATAACGCTTATTATTGATGCATTATTAATAATAAATTAATGCGATGAAAAGTTATAATAATATCTGCAATTAAACAATGTGAGATATAAATGTGTTATGTTTAAATTGTTTACATTTGGTCCTCGAAGTGCCTTATTTTGTTAACATTTAATATTTATCATTATTAGTACAGGTATGTTTCAATAAATATTATAAATGCCAATTATTTGGGTATTATATGGATAATAATAAATTATCGAATATTTATGAATATAAGACCTCTTGGAACCTATACTGTTTTATGTTTTGATTTGAAATATCGGACGATGAGTATGAGTTTTATTTACCAGCTCGAGAGGAGAAGAGTGGACAAAGCGGTCAAATTAAGTATAAAAATCTGAAAAAAAACGCTGTACAATAAAAGCAAGAACAATATGTATAAGTATAGAAGAAAAAAAATGAGTTGCATATTCATAACAGTACCTCATGCACTCATGTCGTTTGTTTTCCATTCGCAATGAAGAAAGTGTGCAGACAGCTGAGGATGGACACCGAATCTAAAACGAACGCCTCTTGCTCGACGCGACCGCTTACCGCAGTCGCGGTAATAGTATCGATTACCAATTTAATGTGTACGTACAAAAAAAAAAGGACGCACAGAATGTGTTTTTTATGTTATGATCCAATTCGACCTCACCTCTTCGGACACGATATAGAATTATAAAGGTACGTAATCGTATTATATTCGGAGACATTAATACGCTGTCGTTTCGGCGGTTGCGGACGTCGTCGTCGTCGTCGCCGTCGTCGCCGCCGTCTCGGTGTAGGCTGCAGGCAGGCAGGCAGGTACGATGTATAGCCAAATTGGTTTTCGATATATATAAACGCGTATAATAATATGTATATATATATATATATATATGTCGTATATAAATGTGTTTAGTAATAATAATAATAATAGTAATAATATCTCTCGCGCGCGTGTTTATACGCCATATAACCAGTGTGCAGTGCGTGCGTGCGTGCGGTGTTTTTTTTTTTTATCCTTTTACCGGGTTCGATTTAATGTATCAGCGGGCCCGGCCGGAGGCGCCAGACTATAAGCACATTGCCTTGTACCGAGCTAATGGACACGGTTATTAAAACAACGGGCCGTGAGGATTTCGCCGCCGCCGCCGCTGCTTTGGTATTATTATATTATATTATTACATACACACACACACACACACACACATATATATACAAACGAGACAGTCTTTGAATCCATTAAAAAAAAAAAAAGTATTAAGTAAATAGAAATAATAAAAAGAGACCTCCTCGCGTTTCGGTCACACATATTTTCTCCGTGCGCATAAAATAATATATCCGATAGTGGCTACGTGTATATACGAGTATATAATATATACGTATTATTATTATATACATAATATATGTCACACAATGCACCGCCGCCGTGTGTTTATGTGCCTATGTCACAGGTCTCTAAAAAACGCGACACGCCAAACGACGTGACGGTTTCGTCACGAACGGCACAAACTCAACCCCTTCACCCCCCACCAGGAGTAATAATAATTATTCACGTTTTGTCAGCGGCAGACCGCGGAATTTTGCTTTCTGGTTTTTCTACAGGATTTCACTGAATTTTACTTCTACCTTCCCCTCGGCGTTTGCGATTTTCGATTGTTTTCCAAACTGCTATTCGTCTCTGAAGGTACTGTATTGTATAGAGGTTTGTATCAGCGTTTCTCAACCCGGCGCAACCCATTTGCGCCCGAACCCATTTATCGTAGCCCATTTGCGCCCCAAATCATAGTACACATGCGCCCGATTCAGATCAGGTGAAAAACGTGCAACGTTGCCATTAATTGAGTATAATATTGGCGTGTAACTATAGAATCTAAAATAATATTTGATCGTTTCCCAAGCTAATCGAAACCAATATCCAAATCGATAAAGATAATAATATTTTGTCGTTAGTTGTACTAATCGAAATTGTAAAATCCCAATCAATAGAGATTATATTATATAAAAATGCATTTATCAGTTGTATTTTATGTGTCAGTTGCATCAGTACACGAATAGTGAGTACTACTACAATAAAATGGAATTTTATATAACTGTTTCAAGTAAACAAAAACTTTGTTTAGTTTTTCGTTATTTTAAATATCACGTGAGTAGAACCCTTGTTTCTGGAGATATAAGTTGGCGTTGTGTAAAAAAACCTGTAGTGCGTATGTCAAAACCAATAGTTCAAAAACGATGTTAACCGAAATTAAAGACAGTCATATCCATGATCCGGAAACTGAAGAAAGTTTAAACTTAGTGGACGTTCAAGGTAGGTGTAAAAGACAAGCGTGTGAAGATTTAACTTCACGACCTAATAAAATAATACGTACAGAGCTTTCCATGTACAGCACCGCTAAGCATTCTGATGTTCATAATATCAGAAAGTCTATATACCGAGAACGTCGAAAAATATTACCTCCAGTTCCTAAATCACTAGACGAAGCAATTGAACAGGTTTCTAATTTAGTAATTTTAACAAATAAAAACGAAGATTTTACATATGTTGATAACGTAAATAATATTATTTTGATTACATGCAAAACGAATTAAATTTTTTTATGCGATTTCAACAATTCTAATATTTTTGGTGATGGTACTTTTACTTATAGACCATCACATTTTTATCAAATGTATGGTATTCATATATATGTAAATGGATTTTATATACCACTTGTTATTGCATTTTTGCCATCAAAATCATTTGAATGTTATCGAGCTATGTGGAACTTTATTTGCCATTTATGTACAAATAAAATACAAAAAAATTTTACACCATCAACAATCCATTTAGATTTTGAAATCGCGGCACACAAAGCATTTCTAAATGTATTTCCATACAGCAAAATAAAAGGCTGTAGATTTCATTTAGGTCAATCTTGGTATCAAAAAATAAATTCTTTGTCAGATCTTAAAAAATTGTACAAGAATCAGTCATGTGATATCGCTAAATGGTTACCATTATTTTTTGGGTTACCATTTTTACCGTCAAATGAAGTGGAAGATGCTTATTTTGATTTACAAAACTTAACTCCAGATTTCAACTTGACAAATTTATCCGAATTTTCTGATTATGTGTTTAATAACTATATCATTGAAGGATGTCCATTTCTACCATCAATTTGGGCTGAACCTCCAACAGACGCACCTCGCACTACAAATTGTGCTGAATCATTTCACAAGCATTTTAACTCCCAATTTTATTCACCCCATCCTCCATTAACTAGTGTAATTGAAAATTTAAAATTAATACAAGTAGAATCATATCTAAAAATAAATGAAATCAAGAAGGGTAGAATAAAACCACGACGTAAAGAGGAACAAGAAAAAATAGAATTTATTTATGAAGCGTGGAATGAGTACAGAGGAAAACACTTAAATAAAATGGAATACTTAAAAAAAAATTTTTTATACATTTCGGGGAATCGATTTATAATTGTAGTATTATTTTAATATTATTGTAATTTAATTATTTTTTGTATTATTAACATTCTTATTATTGACCAATGTATGTTATTAATTTTGATTATTTTTGACGTAGGATTTTATATTTTTAAACAATCATAAACAACAACTGACAACTAATATGTATTATTTATTTTGGTTTATTTTGGTTCTATATAAATTTATTTTATGCATTATTAATAATATTTAAAGTTTAGATTATATATATGTATATTATTGTAATTGTATTTATTAATTATTTTGATTTTACGTAAAAATATTTCTATTTGAAATAATAATTTAATGCAATATAAATAATATTTATATACCTATATAATATGCATACTGTGTAGTATTTAACATTATTTTTAAAATTATTACTTTTTATTAATTTTGATTTTACGTAGGATTTTAAATGTTTAAACAACAACGGCAACATTGCATGCAAAATGGGCGCATTTGGGCTATAAATCGGGGTGTTAAGTTTTTTATTTTGGGCGCAAAAGTCCATAACCCTCGGGCGCAAATGGGCTACAGCCTCTCAACCGTAACTTTGAATGGGTCGCTAAAAAAATTAAACGTTGATATGCAATAAAATAATAAAATGTTTTATAATATTACGATTTATGACTTTTAGTTAGTATTTATTTTTCATGCAACCTATTTAATACGTAATAACTTAAACGTAAATTAAGAGTAATCGTTTTTTTAGGTTGACAATCTTATTTGGATATTACTTAAAATGTTATACATATAAATGTGTGTGTGTGTGTGTGTGTGTGTGTGTCTCGTCTTCGGCATATATTACATTATTATGAATACATAAAGACACTCCACCATAATAACTTGTGAAACAAGAGTACATGCCATTTTTTTAAAAAATAATTTATCCATTTCCCACATTTATCTTGAAAAAGCTAATATTGTTCATATTATAGTCACTATAATATATTGCATAGACTATAGGGCTGACAAATCCATGGCACGTGTGTGTAAAAAAAAATTGAAGGCACGCAAAAAAATTAAATATTTATATTTTATTTCATTTGTAATAATAAACAATATATATATAATAATTTTCAAAATTGTATGGCACGCTCCAGCAAAAAAGGTAATTTTTGGTACGTAGCGTCAGAAAAATTTGACACCCCAGGGCCATAGACGATATATTATAGTATTAATATTAAATCATTGCATTATACCTATTATTTCATTCTCTATAATTTTTGTTAAAAAATGATTTTAAAAATAATCTTCTTTTAGGTTCTCTAAAATGATTGAGATTAAATTACATAAATGGTTTCAATATGTACATGGTATTTTATTTATACATTTACGATATAGATAGGTACATCTAAGTATCTAACTATAAACTATGTCTGTTTAAAAGATCAAAAATGGTTTCTATGATCGATGGATTTTTTATGGCCTTTTCAGTTTTTATGTATATTTATATGCATGGTGTATTAAATGTACCTACAACTGACAGATTTCCATAAAAAATAATGGAATTTTTATAATAATAATAAATTGTTATAACACAAATATTTTTTTGGTTATTATAGGTTATTTTTAATTAATTGTAAGTAATCAAATGATTATTGTTTTTAGTTTTTTGATGAATACAAAATATGTACATTTTTTGTGATTGGTCTTTGGTACACCTAGGTATTGTGGAAGATAATATGCCTTATAGCTCGTATATTCGTATATCTTATTTATGAATCCTATTCAATTTTTATTATTATTAGATTACTTTTAATTTTTACCAACTAAATAAAAAATAAATTCTAGGATGGTAAAAGATGAATTCAATTCTAAAAACAAAAGCATATTACTATTCCATTGCGTTATTTTTTAAACATACTATAATACTGCGCATTTCTCTACATTTATGATAGGTAGTAACAATTTTAACTTAATTTTAAAATTTCAGATTGCCGTTCTGCTGTATATATTTATCACATTACATTTTACAAGACTTCATATTATAGGCACCTATATAAGTATAAAACTATCAGTTTGCCTTATAATATATTTAAACAATGTGTTTAGCATAATAATTATTGTACGCGTATAGTAAAACAGTTATACTGTTATAATAGTAAATCTTTTTAATTTAGTATTGTTTATTTTTTTGATAACATTTTTTTTTTTAATAATTTAAATATTTCATTGAATTGGGAAAATATAGCGCCACTACTATATTATATTGTATGCAGTAGCAATTTCAATCATATATCTAAGTACTATATTGTCGTCATGCAATATCTTAATAAGATGCTGGTATATATAATTCTATACTATATATAAAAAATATTTATTTAATTTGTGGCTCTAAACTATATATATTGAATTATAATTACTATCATAGAATATTATATCTCAAATAAGAATTTATAATAAATGTTCTTACATCTAATGAAAATTTGTTTTAAATTATTTCTTTATTTCAGACGTGCATATTATTATATTATATGATTTAAGAAGGACCTTATACGCTTACACACATCATTTTAATGTCCTCCCTATTAAATCTCCCATATATTTTAATGTACAACACAACTACACAAGACGCACTAATTTTATTGTTATGCCTACAATATAGGTGCATATTTTATGAATACTAGATTAATACATCGATAATCCAATTTTTTTTCTCTTTTAGGTATCGACAGTATCGAAAATCTACAGTCCAGTGTATATTAAAGGTGAATGCATTACGTGTGTAATTTACTCGTTGTCTAGACAGACCATTTGTATAGACTAGCCATCTAAGATTATTTCGGTAGCAATGTTCGATGTCCCCCACACACGAGTCTCACAAGAATTCCTGTTGGGCGGGCTTGAAAAGTGCTTTGTCGCCGAGGCCTATGTATACTTACGTATATATATAGACATATGCGTCTGCAGAGCGTAACTATACATGATTTAAAAATCTAAATTATAGCAACGGTGGAAATTATAATAACTCATTTGTTATTCCACCGATCACTGCAGCAGCAGTGTATCTATTTGCAATTTAGGATGCGTTCAATTTTTTCGGGAAACTTACGGCAAAAAAACGCACATGCAGGAGGTTGTAAATACTTACACATTTCGTGTACGGCTATTGAGTTTCCACGAGAAAATTGTTAAAATCATTGATCGTTATAATGTAATATAATATTGTTATTTATACAACGCAATATGACAATAGTATACCCTTATGATATTATATTATATAAAATATTACTCACACACACACACACGCATTGATCGGCGAGCGGTCGTTCTACAAAGTATACAAAACACTCGACTCCACTTAAAAACCACTCGCCATAATTTTTTCTCCTATTTTTATTCCTTTTTTTTTTTTTATTCAAATTTGTCCTGGAAATTTTAATGCCCGCGATAAATCTCTCGGTCTATATCGACATCTGTCCTTTCATCGTCGTTGTTCAATACACACGCATATTATAATATGCATATGCGCCGCCTCGGCGTGTCGTTGTGGTTATAGCGTACATGTCATTATATATATAATATATATATATATACTCGTGTAGTCGCGTGTAGTGTTGTAAACTAGTTTAGCAATGATATATATTATTACATATATATATATATATATATATAATATACTGCGCTTTAAGTGGAACCTCCGTGAAAATCTCCCGACCCGCCGTGCACTGCAGGCTGCAGCAGCGCAGACGTCATTAACGAACGTCACTCGCGGTCGGCTTGTGTGTGTGTGTGTGTGTGTGTGTGTGTGTATAAACACGTGTAAATAATATTTAACATTTTTGGACCACCGAAAACGGAAAGGGCGTATATTTAATAACCGCGATCGGGGATTATTGTGATGTACAATCTCGTATGTCCCGCATATATGTTATAATATAGTATGCGTATCGCGCACATGGCCTACGACAATACCCAGAAGCTAAACCGTATATATTATATATTATTATAATATAATACTATTTATGTATATAATATTACGATAATATTGTATACTGTCCGACGGGGTTGATACCTCGCGGATGCACCGCACTTGAACGCTCAACCACTCGTGATACGGTTTTACATTGTATTATTATATTACAGTGTGTGCGATGGGTGTATACCAAACAAATACCAAAACAGTATATAATATAATCTGTCAGATAATAATATAATGATTATGACCAATTATGTCATTAAAAAAAAAAAAAAAACAACAGTAATTTATGCTTGATTTATCCGCTAACACGAGTTTGTACGCCATCGCACGATCTCTTCTCGACGACTAACCGCAGTTAGTATAGTTACAAGAATGTGTGTAGACACTGATTTTTATATTTAATCCTACATTTGACATAATTTATGCACGAGTAATCTCGTAAGTACTTTAGCGTCAGTATATATCATCGTATATTCGTCTTTAACAATATTTTTATACGTGCAATTGAAAATCAACAAATAATTTGTATGATTCATCGGAAAGAAAATATTATTTAATTCATAAAAGTTCAAACGCAAGAACGCGTCAATGGCTATTCTCAATCATATCTGAAAACGTACGTGAGTTAAGTAATTTATAATGTAGAATTTAGATACACTCATTACATAATAATTATTATGTAATTATTTATTTATGTATAATATTTATTGGCATATTATATTATGAGGCTGTCAGGGGGACAGCCTCACAATATTTTCCAAGCGTTTTCCAATAAAATAACCGTTTCAAGAGCGATATTATATTCACCGAGTACAGAAAGACTGTAATTGCGATCGAATAATTATTTATTAAAAAATAATCAATTATAAATATGATATATCAATATAATGTTGTTTTTTTAAAAAATGTTTTTGTTATTTGCAAGTCGAGATAATAAGAACATACTTTTAGATTAATAATAATAAAAATGATAATTTTAACGATACATTTGTTTGTTTGTACAATTATAGTGTTTCAGTATACTTGAAATATAAGTAAGGATACTTTCTTTAAGATTGTAATGTTTTGATAAAATACTATTTTTAGTTCTTATTATTTATTTATAAATTGAAGTTTTTTTATAGCTATATAAAGAATAAAATTATGAAATATTTTATTGTTAATTAAAAATGACATTATATATTTTGAATTCATTTGAAAACAGGGTATTTAATTACAAATCAGTTATTATCATAATATAGAGTCTAAATCCTAATATGTGAATTTTCTCTATTCGTTGAATGATATAATATTTATTTACAATATGTTTCGTTATAAACATTTGTATTTGGCTTCATATTTATAAAATACTATAGCTGTCCCGCGTTGTTTTTATTATAAAATATATATTTAAGAAAAAATGTAAATGCCATATTTCTACTAATTATAATAGTAAACAATGGCGACCCTATGAATAAACTGTAGAGTTCGTACACCAATCCCATGGAAAAAAGCACTTCGGTTTTCCTAAATTTTACAATTTATGCGAAAACTTTTCCAATTTTTCTTTCCGTAAAAACTTTATTTGGACAACAACAAACAGTAACAAAAAAAAAAATTGACAAATTGGTCTAGCCGTTCTCAGGTGATGCGATCATCAACGAACAGCATAATTTTCATACGTAATATAAAAGATGATTGTTGTAGTCTGTATAGGTGTACCCGTGTATCTATAGTAACAATAATATCAATATAGAATATTTGGGGGAGCTAAGCACTCTTAAACCCCCCCCTAAATATTGGTTTAACATACATCGTATAATAATTTTTAACTGATATAAATATAAAAGTACGTAAAAGCCACCGGTTTTTTTTACGAACAATACAATTTTACATTTGTACGTATTAACGGCCGTATATCATTTGCGCATTGCCTGTTTACCTGCACCAAATTATCGTGCATCAAATGCTCATCAATATTCTGAACAATGAAAAGGCATATAAAAAAAAATAAAAGTGAAAGATTTTTAAATTTAAAAATAATAAAGATAAATACATTTACATTTTTAATAAAAAAAAAAAATAAGAAATTGTGTTCATTTCAATTTGGCTCATAGGTAGTTAAAACGCAAGTATAGGTACATACAATTAGAGAAAAAATCAATAAAAAATTAATTGCATAAATATCAATAAAAATAAAATAAAATATTTTATTATAAATCAATATTTGGTATATTGTAATGTCCCATTATTATTATCATTATAATTATAATAATCATTATTATTAAGTATTATTATTTTAATTTAGAGATGTGTACATTTTAAGATTAAAGTTAGAGAACAACTTGAGCTTTTGGGTATACACACCTTTTTTCAGTTATATTGTTAAATTATATTGATGCGCAATTGATGTACGACTTTTTAAAAGGTTGTATAGCCAAAAAATCGAACGATGCACAACTGTCTTACAAAAAAGGTCAAAATTAACAATAGTGATGCGCAAACGACAACCGGCGGTATTAACGAATCGGTTTGAAAAAAAAATGTTAAAATAAAACTTTTGATAATAAATACATAATAAATACATAATAATAACGAATGCAGGGTATTGACTTTGAAATGTATTTGCTATTAATAGTTATTACAAATTCAAATACCTACTATTATTATTTGAATAATTGTTTTGTACTAATTACCTCTCCATACATAAATATTATAAAGTATATAATGCGTATACCTGTATAGATTATAAATTTCTTATAAAATACAAATTATATTCTTGATTAATAATAGATAATTGATAAAATAACGATTTTTTTACGTCATTTAATTATATTATATTTTTTGAAATTTATACAAATTATACAATTATTTTAGTACACTATATAATGTTATGTTTAGTTGTAGATGAATTCACTTGATCCACTAACCTAGCCCCTAGGCAGGGCCATATTTACGCACGGACAAAATAGACATTTGTCCTGGGCCTACGTGGCCAAGGGGCCCACTGGTGACTAACTTTGTAATATATTATTTTGTCGAAATAAAATTTTTTTTTTATTGTTTTTGTCTAAGACATAATAACAAGGCAAATGACATAATAAAATATGTACATAAAACAAAAATACAATGATAGTTTATACAATAGTGCAAGAATTAAGAAACCAGTAGTTTGTATTTTTAGCTATAGGCTATAAGCTTAGAAATATTCATCGTTGGGATAGATTAAATCAAAGTTTAAAATCAAAGGGAATGCTTTCTTTAAAACCATCATCACAGACACGTTGGTCAGCGAATGCTAATGCTACTAAGGCCTTGACCCTTGGCTATTCTGAAATTACCAAAATTCTTTTTGAAATGTCTAATGATGTGAATGAAAATACAAATACTCATAATGAAGCAAAAAATATTTTAAATCAACTAAGAACAAGAGAAATGGCGATTATGATTGTTACTTGGAATTGTATATTACAGCGAATAAATTTAACTTCAAAAACTATACAAAGTTCAACATCAAATATATCGATAATAGTACCATTATACAATTCTCTATTTGATTTTATACAAAATGTCCGAGAAAATTTTGAAATATACGAAAATGAATCTTATTTAATAGTAGAAAAACAAATTGATTACAAATGCAAAAGAATAAAAAAAAATGTCGAAGAGAGACAACAAAGTTTAAGACAAAATGTAATTACTGTTACACATTATGTAATTTGCGATATATTATTGGCAGAAATACAAAAAAAAAGAGAAGTTTATGTTAATGTGGAAAAAAGATTTGGATTTTTATTTAAAGAAAACTTATGACTAAAATTAAAGCATTAATATTGTTATATGAAAATGAACTTGATATTGACGCCAAAAGCTTCGTAGATGAATTTATTCAATTTCAAAGTCTTATTTCATCTACCGCCAATAACTAATTGTTCTAGTGAAAGATCATTTTCATTTCTGAAAAGAATAAAAAATAGATTAAGGTCATCAATGAGTCAAGAAAAATTGGATGCCTTAGGAATACTTTCAATAGAAAGCGATGTCACGGAAAGTATTGATTTTGATGAAATTATAGATGTATTTTTCAAACAAAAGACCAGAAAAAAATTTTTTTAATAATTTATTTAAAATAATTATATTTTATAATTTTTAATTGTATTTATTGAAAAGTGCTTTAAAGAATTAAGTATAATTTTGATATTCATATTGTATTTGTGTATATTTATTCTTTATTTATGTTATAATTTATAACCTTATAGGCCCAATTTTTTATTTTGTCCTGGGCCATATATTTGGTAAATCAGGCTCTCCCCCTAGGTAGTAGGTACTGGGTGGATACCTAGGTACTTGTACTGCATATAACTGAATTGTATTCTTAAAGGTACAACGGTTAATTATGTTGTACAACTAATTATAGGAAATTATCAGTAGAATAATAACCAATATAATTTTTAGTAAATAAAAAAAAGTAATAATTATATTAATAACAAATAAATACAAGTATGTTGACTTTAAAAAAAAAAAATAATAATAATGTGTACAGTACTTCTACGTCTTTTAGTGTACAAAATGATGTTGAATTGTTGTAACACTTGATATTTGAGATAGTGTATTCATTTCTGAGGCCATCTATTTTTTTGAAAAACCATTGAAATTGATTTATATATGCAGGTTGTATAAATCTAAAAAAAAGTTTATATTATACGTATCTCTATTTGTTTATATTCAATTCGTTGGTGATTTTAATGATACGGTAATTATTTTTGTTCGATTTGATTTCAACAATAATAATGGACGTTTTTACATTAAAAAAAAATATAAGGAAAATAATAAACGAATAATAAAATCAACAACAACTGTAATAATATAATACACGACGAGAGAGCGAAAATAAAAAAAACCGTCCAATCGTCGCCAATTGGTCCGTCGCAGACTCCGCCTTATAATTATTAAACTTTATTCTTCTTTCTTTTTTCCACGATCATTATTTCCTGACGGCCAGAGTGGTCTTCGGAACCTGTTTCGGTCGACGGACAAGACAATAGGAGGTGAAAAAAATTCAAAGACGATGACGGCGACGTCATAATATTTTATAGATATTTATTGTATTATCATACCGTCAGTCGTGGTCAGCGTTCGAGAGGGTAAACGAATGAAACCGATTAAGCTTATACATACATTGCGATGAGCTGTTTTTAATCATAAAATATTAGTTGTCATTAATATGAATTTTCGGTTTCAGCTGCAAAACAAGGTGACAGACATTTTTCAGTGTCCATTAGGGTTTTTTTTTTTAATATTTTAATGTTTATGCAAGGTTTAGGTATGTATGTGAAATATTAAAAATTAAAAATGATCATATTCAGCTTGAAAATTAAAAAGTCGATAAAAAACCGACGCTTAAGCCCATATAATTTTCTTACCTTCGAGTTTATCGAAATACCGCAATACACTCTATTATTTAATCGAATAACACAAAATGAGTTTTACTGAACTTAAATTTGATATGTCTTACGTTTGTAAGACGGGTACAATATACATGATGTATGCAGGGTAGCGTCTTCTAAATAAAGTTAGTTTTATGTTATTAATATACATATTATAAATTATAATATTGTCAGTGGCGAGCTACCCTGGTGAGCTCCCTAAGGCAATATATATTTTTCGCCCTACCTAATATAAATTAGACTCTTCAGTCTTCGACTTTAGTCATTAAAACATAACTGCGACCAAATGTATGTTTGTTTTGTTTTTATATATATAAGATTAACTCAATTACACTTATATCACATTGAACATTTTGATTCAAATAAAAATAACTTCACAATTATCAAATTGGGAATTTTGCGCCCCGAGGCAAATGCCTCTGTTGCCTATGCGATAACTACGCCACTAAATATTGTGTGATAAAATGTATAATATTATATCTAATAACTAAATATAATGTATAATACGGAATCTTGGAAATTTACTTTATATAGATCACACGCTACACTAGAAATATGTACGTTATTTTGGAAGGGAAGGTTTGTGAACTACCTAGGATTAAAATAAGCTATATATATATATCTATATACGCCTTCATTATTTATTTAGCATAGTGTATTTATATTTTACACAGATGTAAATATGTAATACATGCGTAATGCGTTGGATACCTTTAGGTCCGTTAGGTGATATTTTGCTTTCGACACGTGGTTAATTCAATTATTAGGAATGTCTCGCAGATCTTAGAAAATTGACGACAAATAAATGATTTTTAAGAATATTTAAAATGTTTGATCAATCAAAGCTGATTCTTGGTGACGTCTGAGGTTAATTCAAAATAGCTCTTATTCAAAAAAATAACAAAAATTGCAGGTATGGTTTCAAAAATTGAATCTTTTTTTAGTTTTGGCGGAAACGATAGGACCTTAGCTCGTAAGTACCAGTTTTGGTCATTACTCGTTTAGGTTTATGCATTAAAATTTAATTCAATGATAAATCATTGCAGGTGAAAAATGATTCTGAGCAAAAACTGTCTGAAAGCCTATACTACTAAGTTTTTCCTATATGATATATATTTATATTGCTATTATCTGCTTATCTTAATTTAAAACTTCCCCTCAGTTTTAGAAAATAAATAATGTCACAAATTAATAACAGTTTGATAGTTATTATTATAATAATTAATAAAAAAAACTATATTATTATAAGTGCCTTGCAAAATATAATATTTATTATAAATATAATCATATCACTGTTGGAAGCATTCCTAGATCCTCTCGTTCCACCTGACCTCTATCATTCTCCACTGCTTACTTAATGCCCGGGTAATAACAATTTTCCGCTCTTTAATAATTCACATTCGTTCTCAAATTTTCACAAAGCCAACTATCCCAGTGTCATTAAGTTTATATCTGCCCTTGATTGGACCTCAACTTTCTTTAATTGCGATGTTGACTCTGCTTTGTATATTTTCATTGAACCTATAGGTACACTCTTAAATTCTTCAATTTGTCCCTCTAATAAATTTTACTGGTTCATATTTTCCAACTTTGACCTCTAAGAAGCTAAAAACATTTATCCGGCTTAAAAAAAACACATGTATATTTTAAGTCCACATTTGATCCCCTCGATTATCAGTGTTTTTCTCATCTTCGTGCTAAATATAAATGTGAACTAAGGAAATGCTATCGGCTTTTCATCGAACGAACTGAATCCTCTCTAGCTATAGTAGTCGTAATAAGTTCTGGGACTTGTTTCGTAAAAACCGTTCTGCTAGTGCAATTCCCAAAATACTTTCCTTTAACAACCCTTCAAGTTATTTCTTTTCCACTATGCTTGCATTTTCAGCAATCCTCGATTGAATGTGTATTTCCCGAAAACAGAAGTTTATATCACCACAGCACACTCCTTCAGTAATGTATAAACAAATTCAAGAATTTGAAAAATAAGCTTTGAGTATATTTAAAAATTCCAAAAATCAAAATTAGAATAAATCTATTGTTAAATTAAATATGGGGAGGGGCGGTGTTACATGCTTAGCGAATCACACTATATAATATATTTAATCAAAACTACTTTACTTATAAAACATTGTTTATAGTCTATGCCAACATTATTTCACGGATACCGAAGTAAAATATTTTTTATTTCTAATGTTTTGCTTTATGGTTGGTTATATTAGGTGAAATTTATACAAAATTAGTTTTTTAATTGTTATGTTAATGCAATGGTGGTATTGGAGACCATTAGGTATTAGGAGTTTTAAATTGTTTGTTTTTTTTACTCTTTCGGCAAACCATGTAGTTAGTAAATGTATATTATATTTGTTCGGTATTTTTTTTATTGTTTTACATGACCTAGTTTAGATAAAATATGCACGCTTACCCATATTATGTATTAGTGTTTTTATTTGACACGATAAATAATCAAGCTATCTATATACATCACTATTATAGGATGACGGTCGCTTATAGCCATCAAAATGTTTATTTTTATCGAAAGCTCATTACGTTTACTCGAGACTGTATACATATATCAATAAAAACTTTGGTAACACCTATCCAGTGGAATAATTAGCCAAACGCCCCCACTAATGTTTATGCTGAACAACTACAGTTGCCGTGTACCTTACCTAACCAAACTATAATATACCTACGTTCAAATTACATAATATTATTGTCTACCTATATAACGCAAGGTAACGACTAAACATTTTTGGTATCTCTTTTTTTGAATTTGAAACTATTTGATTTTTTTAATTCATTATTAATTATTAGTGTTTGAATTTAAATTTAAAATATTTTCATATCATTATAGGTACTTACTATCTTCTATTTTATAACACTATTATTAGGTACACGAAATACTCATATAGAATTGCAACTACCTACGCGACAAGCCATAAGTGTATGCCTTACAGTCTCAAGTCAAAAATATTGTTGCAAATATTTTGATTTATTTTATTATAACTTATAATATTTCAAAAGAAAACATTTTCGACCAATTACAGTGTAATTTCATTTAATTAGTAATAATAAGGTAATAACCCTACATATTATTATCGTATACGTTTCTATTTTCGGTTCATATTCACGGCTTCTGTAATATTCATAACGACTACGATTTTAAACTATACAAAGTACATATTATGGATATACAAACGATATGTATACTATTCGCTCTGCGTAATGTGTAAAATAGCGAAAAATGTCATAAAATATATCGTATATAGGTACCTATGTCAACAACATTGTTTTTATATTATCAGAGGCCTCGGTCTTTGTTTAGTTCTGATGATGACAACATCGTTAGCGAACACGTACAAGTGCTATTAGCTATTTATGTATTATTTGTATATGTATAGGGTGCACAAATATATTTTTCAACTGCAAACAAAACCAATAACATAATTTCTGAAATTATTTGTATTTCAATATTTTTAATGAATTATTATTACATCATACGCACACGATTTATAACGTGCCTACACAATAAATTGGGTTTGGTAATATTGTACTTAATCGCCATAGATGAATTAATTACTAAAATTGAGATTACCATTACTTTAATGTAAGGAATTTAACAAACGTCATATTTCCATGTCCATATCAATGAAACGTTTCAAGTAAATCATGTAAAACAAATTAAATTTTCGGACACCCAAACTGTGTAGTTAATTTTGAGCTATAAACGTTTTTTGGGCATTCAAGCAAGAGTGAAGACACAGAAGAGATATTACTGGGAAAAAAACCTAATCAGGTGTGTCTAAAAAATAGGCATTTTAAAATACCTATTTATAATTGTCCTAAAAGCGGTATAGGTACATGTAACATGGCAATTGGCGGCAAAAAAAAACGAAAAATTAGGTCTAACGACATAAGTATGTTTACGCAAAACAAACAAAAATACATTAAAAACTAAAAAGTTGATTTTAGATTTCAGAGTAAATTAACTTAATGAAATTTGAAAAGCACAATATTTCCGGGACAACCTCATTCGGGTTTTTGTATTATTCTAAATAATAAACATTTTGTTATAATAGGCACAAAAACCATTTTTTTGCACATTTTTGAAATAAACACCGATGAGGTATATATATGATTTTATAATTGGTATTTTCATTCCAAAACCACTGTTTTGTTTGTTTTGCGAAAACATATGTATAATGTAGGTTTATAGTTACTATAATACTGAAAATGATTGGTTTGACATCTCATCATTATAAGTGATGGAAAGATCGACAATTAAACCTATTGTATACATTATTTTGTAATCTTGTGAATAATATACTATACTGTCAATACATATAATGTATAGGGAAAAGTTGTACTATCTATATCAAGGGTCGGCAACTTTTTGAGACGGATGAGCCAAATGTTACAATTTACAAAATTTCCTAGTTTTTAAAGAGCCACTAAAAATGTAATGTTTGTTTCAACATTATTATATTTTCTTATATATAATATTTGATTTTCGATTTAAATTAAACGACTTTAAACACGAAATAATATTTATTCATATAAAATCTTACAAATATTTTTAGTACAAAACATAATCAAGTATTTTAGCTATAATAATTAAATAATTATTCCTAAAATATAAATATACAGCTATTGAATAATAGATAGTTACATCATTTTTTTTTTTTTTTAAACCCTTTACAACAATAAACCAACAGAACCATAACATTAAGATACAATATAAGTTTAGACATGATAATAATTCAATAATAGTAATAATAATAATAATAATAAGTAATATAAAATAGTAATAGTAAAGTAGAACACAAAAAAAAATAAAAATAAAAATTTTCAATATTAAAATATATTATGATAAATGGTACTCTCATTGACCAGCCGCATCATGCGATCAATAGGATTATTACTGCCATAATTGGTAGTGTGCTTAGAAACTAGGAATGGGACATGGTGTCGAATAATGCGAGAAGGGACCTTGAAATTGACCAATTTAAGAAGTGAGGGAGCATCAAAACGACCATCCACTAGTTTTTTCAAAAACTCTACGTTGGTGTTATTTGCATGCCTTTTGAAAGTTTGGTTAGATCTCCAAATACCAACTTCCTCACCTCAGTGTACCATTTTAGAAGACTATTCCATGAGTCGAATATATATGCATCTACTCATGGCATTTCTTTTAGAGCCGACAGCCGTCCACTTGTTCTGCGCGACGTGCATGCTCTGGACCTCCAATTCTTCCAACTTGCTCCTGAGTTGTGTAAACTTGCCACTACACAATAGTCTTTGCTTTTTAAATTCACCAATTGCATTTGAAGCGATCCAGCATTAATTCCAAAAGGTTCAAAGTTGATCTCATTTGTATTTGTGTTGAGACTGTTGATAGGATTTAATATGAACGCGAGAGTACTTTTGTTTTGATAGTTAAATAATTAATTTTTGAGTATGGAACTGGAGAGCCTCGGGTTGCTGACCCCTGATCTGTATAAAATTCGTATCATCACTATGTATATATAGGATGATTCACCAAGCATGCTCACCCCGTTTTTTAATTTAATAATACATTTATTGATATTCTGATTTTTGGAATTTTTAAATATACTTTGAGACGATATTTTTAATTTCTTGAGATTTTTAGTACTACTTAAGGAGTGTCTTGCTATAATACAAACCTTTGTTTTGGATCTAATTCAAAATTCGAAAGAGTAGTTTTTTAGTTATTCAAATGTTTATATTATCTAGGATAATGTCCTTAAAAATTATGGTTAACAGTAGTATGAAATATAGGTACTATAATAATATCGGATGTAGTATTTATTATACTTGAACCATTTTTATAAATTATACATATTGATGGATTAATATGAATTATTTAAATTGTTAGATTACCACTGTCCCCATATCTTCCAAACCATTATCTTAGACCTATTATCTTCAGTACACAAAAATTAAATAATTCAAAAACTACTAGTTCAAATTTTAATTTTGATGTGCCAACATTTTTAGAAAAACTGTCCACTAAATAATTTACTGTAAAAAAAGAAGTTCTCATTAAAAAAAAATAGAAATTGTTATCATCACGGGGCACTCCTTTAAGTAGTATACAAACAATCTCAACAAAATATGGTCTTTAAATATATTTAAAAATATAAACATCAGAATTTGAATAAATTCATTATTCATGGAAAATGTTGGTGAGCATGCATAGTAAATCACCCTGTGTATTATAATATGTGCAATATAAAATAATAAAATAAATACACTATTTTATGTTTATGTGTATATAGGTATGAACCACAGTATTATATTTTTAAACTTTTCTTTTAAAAAAAAAAACATTATTTCATAAAACACCTCTAAAAACAAAAAAAGGCACAGAGTGTATCCTCTGACCCCTCACGCCCCTTGTATACGCCCCTGATGTCATAATTTCAGTACGCAACTACGATTATTTATCAAATTAAATTAGCATAGTATCACGCATGCGGAAATCGTATGCAATATTAAACGTAGTTGGATGACTTGTATTCAATAAAACAGAGCATATACGTACCTATAGCTAGCATAGTTTAATATTTGCATAAGCTATATATATATATGAATCGTATATTAAGCTACGTAGCATAGATAATTAAAAACTACAAAATATAGAAAAACAATTTATGCAAATAATTATTTAACTGACTGAATTTATAAAATGCTTAACCACATAAGCACAAAAAAAAAGAAAGATAATAGATTACATTTCAGTGTCTCTTAACAAAAAAATATGTATAGTGGAATTCACTCTACATCAAATATGGTATCGATGAATTTATAATCTTAAATTTAATCAGTAAATATTGTTTAAAATATGTACGTTTCCTACTAAAGACATTGAATTATTATTTAACGTCACGTGGCTTAAAAAAAAAAATGTTATAACCTACATTTTATTACGAACAATGTTACATTATTATTTATTACTAATAGATTTATAGTATTTTAAGTTAACCTTATGATTCCAATCGGGTTTATTCATTATTATAGAAACTTTCGGAGGACTAATTAAACAAAACTAACTGGCATTCTCAATTCTATATATTCAAATAAAACAATTATACGTTTTAATATTTAGTGTTCAAGAATATATTGTGATACAGTACTTCAGTAGAAGTATTATCAGCACGATAAGTGAATGACCAAAGAAACGAAAAATTTCAATTATCACAATACATTATTTATTTTTGGAGAGTTATTTAGAGGATGAATGTTTCTATTCTATAAAAATTATAAATATTATTATTATATTTTCCCATTGAATAAATATCTTTATATCAAAGAAATAAAGAACGTGTTTTAATACTATTTAATAATTATTAAATATTTATGAAGTGAAATTTTAGACATGTTAAACTATTTTATTAAGTGTATTCGCTGTTCCGGGTACTTATTTCGTGGTTTTAAGTTGTAACAATTCGGAAATGAATATCAGAGTATGTGGTTTTTTAATATTTATCTTTTCACGTTTTTGAAATTCATATAATCTTTTTTATGTTTTACCCGAAACTTGAAATGCAACTAATTTATATACGAAACCTAATGCATTTATTCATAGTTAGCATATCTTTCACCAACTTTTTTGTGCACAAAATTGATAATAATTATACCATTTCATATAAAGCTCGGTATAAATATTAGTGAATGTCAGAAGGGGTAGTTTAAAGGAATATATTGTGGTTAGACTTTGAATACAAACATTTTCTACGTAGAATTAAGTCAAATTATTTAAAAAATTAAAAAAAACTTACATGGCGCATTTAATTGGGCTTTGTCGATTAAGACTATTATATAAACTGCATTTTACAATATTTTACTTACCATAGGCTCGTAGCCGAATTAAACATTTATTCTGATGGGGTGATTTTAATATTATTTTTTTAATAATCGTTTAACGTATAGGCTCATTAGCTATTATTATAAATTTAGGTTAAAATTTCTTTTTTTAAGATTTATAACTAGTAGTGTCTATACGTAGTCTGTATTCTAATAATAATGTCGTGTTAAAAGGTTTGGTATTTATATTGACATTTAATTAAAATCGTGTTATACAAGTAGTGTGGATAATAGCCTTACAGCCCTAAACAATATTTAAATTACTATTGAATATTGATACAACAGACAATGTGTGTAATAGTTTGTTATAATCGTCAAAGACTTATTTATTTCAACTTTTTATTGAACACATTCAAGTAGTTTCAATTGTTCATCCGACGAGCTGTTGTAAATGTCAATTTATATGAATAAATTCAGCTAATTCCGGTTTTAATCTCGAAAGTTTCTTTAGAGAGATACAATTAACATATTTTGACTTATTAGCGTCTTGGTTTCATAAACCCAAATTTCAACAATATTGATTGACGATGATATGGCCAACTATAGAACTATAATATTGTCAAAGAATATTATATAGGTATATAATATTTTTAGGTACCTACCTATACCTACATAATACGATATAATGCCGTCCTATATACATTATATATATTTCTAATTTCCACGAATGTACTCTGTAAAAAACACGAATAATGTAACTATAATATACAATAAAATATAAAAATGAAAACGGGTATTTCAATAATTATGCGTATATTATAATTTATAATATTTAAAAAGCAAATATAATATGTGCACTGCCTAATGCTCTGATGGACCGATGTGATTTCGTGCAATACGTTTTTTCTTCTCGTCGGGCCAAAATTCCACGCACTAATCCTCCTCGCTCGTGGTGTGTGCAGAGCGAGATCTCGGCCGGTTAATGGACCCGGTTTTCAACAACAACAATGATAATAATAATAATAATAATAATAATAAAAAAATATTGAAAATCTTAACGACGCGGTGTACGATTCGACACGTAGGTCGCGGTGTGCGCGATAGCGGAGAGGGGGGAAGGGGTGAGAGAAAAGAGACACGACGAAAAGAAAAGTATAACGCGTAAAAATCCATCGTACATGGCGACAGCCGGACGGCGTACGATATATAGACTCCGCCTCTTAAGACTTCTTCAAACCGATAGCCAGCGAACGGTTTCACCACCATCAGGCATCAGTCGATCCGCAGCGCGCTCGACTGTTCATTTCACGCACGCCAGTCAAGTATATATTACAATATTATATCGCCGTTTTCGTTTTATAAAATAATATATTAATTATACGCGCTCAAATTTTAATCCGAACTCGTATTATATCCGCTCGTGCAGTATCGATCGCAAATGGTTTTGTCGTCCGTGTCTGCAGCATACTACTGCAGCAGTTGTTTGCCGATCGCAAATACTCACATCGTACAGCGCGCGAGAGAAGATAAACTGTGAATTCGCCGAACTTTGTGAGTATGTTTCTGCACTATAGTGCTCCGAACATATTTTTAAATATTTTTACATTAGCAGGCTAATTTTTATGCTTCCTCGCAGTCATACGAGTATACGCGTTTATGAGGTACCTATATTAATTTACTCCGGGTTGATATATTTGATATATTTACAATTAGTTGGCGCTTTTATTTTTCTTATTTTACCGTACCTATTTACTGCAGGAGCATATAATATCCATATTTTACGTCATAGTAACGTGCTTTTCTATTCATTCATTTATCTTGTACACGGTTTCTTAAATCGCGTCAATACAATATTGTTACTTTCGAAATAATTAATTAAATTAATTAGGTAGGAATTTCAAAACTGTTGTAGTGCCAGTTTTTTTATATTCACTTCAGCTGGTATACTTTAGCTGGTTCAGTTCGTCGATATCAAAAAAGCTACATTTACTAACAAAATCTAAAAAGAAAAACTTTGTAATTGCTCGAATATTTAAATATCTACCTAATATACTGCAGTAATAAATTAAAAAAATTCTAGAACACGTGATTTGTACAACATGGTTACTTATAAATTATTATATATATATCATCATTTATATAAAATGTATTGGTTTTTAGTTTATAAATTTGTTGTTCGTTTCTCAGAAATTATATCATGATAAGTTTTTTTTATTAATTTGTTTTGATAAACGATAGGTATAGGTAATAATTAACCTTTGATGTTTGAATAACGTTAGCATCGTTATTTTCACCTACTTTAATACAAATAATAGGCTTGTCAAAATACACAATACACTGACAACAGTTTTTGTTTCGAATATTCCATGTGGTTCGCTCTTGATATTATTTCCAATAATTATTCTGGTACTATTATATCCGTAGCCTGTTGGTAATAATAATAATAATAATATATTATTTTAACTCGGTGATAATGAATACCTGTTTTATTCAATACTTGAGGAGGGTATGTTTGGTCGGTTTATGGTCTTACACGATTGTCCGTTAAATAATAAAATAATTTTAACGTCATTGCAATAACTGACAATATACCGATAGTTATAGGTAGGTATAGTATTTATTATAATATATATTGACGTGTGAGAAGTCTTTAGGTATTGTGCGAGACAGTGGAGATTTTGTTTATTCCCGTTACGACTTAACTGGTCAGAGCTCCTTATTACTAAATTTGTTTTTATTATAATCAGTAAGAGTTGATTTAATTTTAAATCTGACGTAGATACCGAGAATTATTTGTGACCTGCGGCAGGTTGATAAGATTTAAGATTTCTCTACTTATTGTTTAGTTTTACACTTTTACGTGACATGCGAGAGATTATGATTTTTGTTAAGGCAAACATCGGACTGTTTTACTCGAATGGTAAATACGAATTCCGTACAAAAACGTCATTACATAATGTTATAATACACCGGTAGAGGTATTGACTGAAAATAAAAATTATTAATTATACAGAGTGGTTAAAAAATACACGAGTACATTAGTACAAGTATCCTTGGGCAGTATGAATATATCCACACATCGAGTAGTCGTTTTTTTGAAAATAATTATTTTGCATAATATCAATATAAGAACCTTAATTATGAGTGTATAATAAAAACAATTCATGAAAACTATCGAGTTTTAATTTGCAGAATTAAGGATTACGAAAAACATCGAACATTTTCGTCGTTAACAGCAGTGGAAAACATATTTTCATTTATCTAAATATTCTATGCGTAGCATTATATATTATTATATTTACATTTTTCCGATGCCACAAACTATCGAGAAACTCACGATTCTTGGTCTACAGAGAACATAATATAATACTGTTGTTGAGTAGTTTTTTCAAAATTGTTTCAAACTAATAATTACAATACAATATTATAGTTATTTGATATTCTTTATTTTAATTATCTAATCGACTAATAAATATCACACGAGCATGCGTGGTGCATATCGTATTATTATTATTATTATTTATTTTAACGGGCGGGGTGAGACGTGCGTATATTCGTTCCGTGTAACACTGTAACAGACGTGTCGTAATCGTAATTATAATTTCAATAACAATAATAATGTACAATGCCTTACGCCGCCGCGCCGTCCGTGTGCAAACTGTCAACCCGGCGGCGAGATAGGCATCGGCTATAATATAAATTCATCTCTGTCGAGTGGTGGTGCAACGCGACGGCAATGCGACGCGTCGCGGGTGGCTTTATATATTTAGGTATATTGTATATAATATAATAAAATAGCAGCACGAAAAACGACAAAAAAAGTCGGGTCGTCGAGACGTAAAACACGGAAGTCCTTTTTACTATATAATAATATTACGATTATTATAGCAGGCAGGCAGGCAGGCAGGCAGGCAGGTAGTTGTTTACACGAGGGGCGACGACGGGCGGAATCGAAAGAACCCTCGCGGGACTTTTTTTTTTATACGAAGCAAAACACTATATACGTAGGTATTATATTATATAATAATTATTATTACCCCTATAATACTACCTACATATATATACAACGCAGAATATAGGTTGGCGATCATTCGAACGGCGAGCGCGCACGCGATACGAGGGCGGAACCGCGCGTCCGCCCTAATAATTGGTCGGGAAAATCAGTCGGTTCCATGGCAACGCGTAGTTTTCCCCGTGACTTTTGCCGTACGCCCTTTTTTCTCGAATCGACGTCGAGACTCGGAGGCGCGACGGCGGCGTTCTTTTCGCGCCAACTCGCCTCGACGACGACGACGACGACGATGCCTCCCCCTCAGTGACGACAATACATACCTCGAGTTGCGTTTCGATCCTACTGCAGCCGCAGTGTTTACCAAGTAATAAACTCTTATTATTATTATTATTATTGTATCATTAAGGCTCGTTGCTCTTATGTAACTAATTATTTATATAATAATAATATAATATACCGTTTTAATTATATCGTGTAGTGCAATAATAATTATTATACTCGGCTTTCTTTTACGTATATTTTAATTATTTTCCAATCTCGATGTTCGAAATTATTATATCATTATTATACCTATAATGTTTAGATTATAAATATATATATTTTAACGTCTAACAGATCATTTTTTATAGACGATAATATATGATATATGATATTCTCAGTTAAGTCTTTTTCGTTTGTGCGTAATGTTACAAACAATAATATTGCATTTGAAATGATTATAATGATTATAATCGTTTTCTCTCAGTACCCTATATATCATAGGTTCTTAACCAGGGGTCCATGGACCCCTTGGGGGTCCGTAGATGGTTACTCGGGGGTCCACGGAGTGGCTGTGAATTATTTCAATAACCCAAAAATAAATTTGTTTTGATAGCGTTTTTAAGATAACAATAATAATGTCTTGCCCGCATTCTGCCACTTGAAAAATAACAATGTTTTTAAATATAAAATTTAGATTATTTATAAATATTTTTTTTTGATGATGGAGGGGGTCCGTGATTATATTTTATACTTCAAAGGGGTCCATGGACCAGAAAAGGTTAAGAATCTATGTTATATATAGTCACTAGGACCTAAGTACTTGATTTTAAAATTTTCGTTCCCATTGTTTTCAATTATTTTGAAAAGTTATGAAAAAAAAAACAACCAAACTATTCCCGCTTCATCGAGATTCGTTAAATTGTACTCAGTTTAACTAATTGTTTTAATTATTAGCATCAAAATCCCCTCACATTCCACTGTTTTGGTATCGATCACCTACAGATACACAATTACACAAATAGACAACGTTTAAATAGTTACCATACCACATAACAATAGTAATAAACATTTTTATCGGATTGTTGACTTTATAAGTTATAATTCAAGTCAATATGTTATGTAATCCAAGAATATTGCATACGTCCGTATAAAACGTATTGATTAATTAGAAATATAAAACAAATAAAAAAAGTATACAGTTCAGTGTTCTGACTGTTTAATGATAATAATACCTATTATTGATAATATTTTGATTCTAAACTAGACGTAATAAAACTTAAAAGTAATTAAATAATTTGATAGATAATAAATGTATATAATATAATATATTATATTAAATGTACATACCTTTAAATATCTAAGTTATTCGGATTTTCAGATGTCCTCAACATTTAAATTCACGGTCATTCTCGAATTATTACCATTATTGCTGCGCAGCAAAACTATATGTTTACCAATATCCTATATGACTTAAAACTTAAAGTGCAAAAGAAATCATGGAATACTGTTTTTTCTATACTAACCTATACTATTGTGATTTACCCACCCGCTATATTATCGGATTTACCTGTGTTATCGTCGTGTTAATATCTAACGAGCATCTTAAGTTAAAAATATGTACCTATTATACGACTATATTATATTATGATGTTATGACGGTTTATTTCATTCTATCGATTCTGTATAATTGTATTCTGATTACGCGATGAACTTTTCATAAAGTTACGGTACTTAGGACACGATCACTACACGCATTAGTATTTTATTTTTATTTTTATTTATTCTTTGGGATGATAAAGCTAGTAGCTTATCTGTTTTCCTTATTTATGTTTTTTTCTTTGTACAGTATATTATGTTTTGTGCAAAAATTATATAAAGCGTAAAAAAATTCTAAAAATTTAAAACATTATTCAATTTTTGATCACCTATAGTTGTTATTCTTGCTGTCTAGTAAGCGCAGATTTAATTTTTTTCCACACCAAAAATGAACAAAAGTCCTATTCCCATAAAATATCGCGTGCGGCTTGACGGCCATCATAGACGGTTTTTCTCGGGTTCGTCATAATATTACGTACGGCGCCGTAAAGTCTTATCAATTTCGGTATGTACCGAATACTCAGTATAGCTGTTAAACGTTAAAAAAAAACACTTATTGCTACCTTATACGAGTTATGAACCACACGACTCTTCAAGTGCGTCATCGTGTTTTGTATAGTTAAACGCAGCCGCGCGTGCTGCTGATCTCCTCCTGCAGCTGCAGAAAGCTGACGATTTTCACTGATATACTGCAGAATAATATCAGTAATATTATTGATTGGAAACCGCATTACAGTATAGATAATGCATTAATTATCCAAATAACATGCACGTATAGAACATCGTATAATAATTATGCCTTTGAACCTAATTTTTATTTGACCGAAACGAGTTTGCCGCCTTGTCAGATTAGACGAATGAGGATGTTTTCGTCACACGGCCCCGAATTGACTGTTTTTTGCTCCCGCGAGTGGCCGTTAAAAATTAACATTCTTCGAGACGGAACACTGGATTGCCCAGATCTCATGAGGTATTACGAGATAACGCATATATTATAATATAAACGCTGCAGATTGAATAAAATACCATGTATATGTGTGTTTAGTAACTATAAAAAAAAAACTAAAGACAAAAAAACAAAAATCATTAACGACCCAATAAAAGTTGTTGGATTTTTTTCTTAATTATTATTATAATTATGTTGTACTGAAAATCATGTTTTCTATATTCTCACGATAAATGCACATTAAAATAATAATATTTTATCGTACCTATACCTATATTAGATATTATAATATGCTACACGGTTAAACCTCGCATTCATAACCAAGAAGCAAACAGAGTTACGTCACAGTTCGCAAATCACTCGTTTGAACGAAACATAATAATATAAGATTAAAAAACTATTATCGGCCAACCTAATTTGGTCGATTTTAGGAGTAATGTAATTTTTTTTTAATACATCATGCGTTAGGTATTCGCGGACCACATTAGCATTAGAGCTGGTAAATGGTCACATTGGTTACATTTTCTCGGGGCAACGAGTTTTGTATCTTACTTTTCTGGAATGAAATTTATTCGATAAAAGCTCCTTTTTGAAACATTTTAAGATAAAATACCTACTAAATAGTAAATACTAATTAGTTCTGGTATATGTTAAACTTAAATATTTAATTGTATACGTTTTCCCGTCTTTAGGAATATTATAAGCGTGTACCTAACAGTGTGTTCGTTCAATCTATAAATGCAGAGTCGTTTTGTACTTGTCATTGTCCATAATCCCGCATTGACATCTGATTAGATAAACCGAGTTAGGTATTTGTACTTGGATTACATATTTTCTAAATTTGATTAAACAATGGTGAAAACTAAACGTATGATGCGATATATTAAAATATTTTAATAAAGACAAACGCGATGGTTCAACAGTTACAAATTGATTCCGTGTATATACTGCAACTTTAAATTGTATGTATTTTTTTTATACTATTTTAAAACTAATGGTATTTTTTTAAAAGACTAATCATTTATTTTTTAAAATTGGATATTATGATTCATGCTCGATAATTATTTAATTTATGATTTAAATAATGAGATGTTGGTTTGTTAAACAAAACCCTTTTTAGTTGTTGGCAGTAAAAATACTTACACCGAGTAATAGTAACCTATTATTACTATGTATTTATATAACAAATAAGAATGTCATATTCTATATAAATATATTTTGATTACAATTATTAACTATTAAGTCACAGGAGACTTAAATGAAACTGTGATAAACATCAGACAAATAAATAATATATTCCTCTGTATCACATATACAATCTAACTGTTGATTTATTAACTATATTATACATTTAATACTACGATGATATCATTCTGGAGAATTAGATAAATCAAATATTAGTACTACATAGAAATATTATATATACTATTGAATCATTTGTTTTTACACTTTACGTCTACAATACACTATATTATAATATTCCATTGATGTTTTACAATTATTACGCTTTACATTATCAATATTTTTACTGAACATTTATTTTCCACCTAATTATATTAATTTAACTAGCGTTGAAGTAAATAACAAAACAGGTATGTGTACATTGGTACTCTAATCATTAATTTTCCATTCAAGAACCTCGCTGCTGTTAATATAATACCTAATATATAGGACGTACATTCATATCGTTAAAATCGTATTATAGGTTAGATTTCCTGGTTGTTGACGGATTGTTAAAAAAAAAAAAAAAAATACTATTCGAATGACTTTTAAATCAGTCACGACGATTTAAATAACACTATACGCTACTGATGGGACCGGTTTGCGCGGTCACACGAACGAGATTAAAAAGAATATAAATCTTAACACAATCATCTTGGCCCGCGTGCATTAATAATATCAATGTTAGTTTATTATATTTTATACGCCATATACTGTGTGTCCGTGCGGTTAATCTGTTAATGACACACGCACACACTATTGCAGTACCTACCTATATAGTTAAGTTTTAAAAACAGAAGACGATGAGCTTATTCTTTTGTATATATAAACACGACATAGCTGGTGCAATAATGAATTTTCGATCCGAGCTGAATATTAACACGCCGAAGACGTCGGTGTAGGTACTTAAGACTCGTCCTGTATAGACGTATAGTGTGTATTTTCTACAGATTTATGGTATGCTTTTAAAAAAAAAACAGCATCGAGGTGATATTATGTGTATTGAAATAATAAAAAAACGCGTCACCTGTCTGTAGATTTTTGCAAATGGTTCTTTTTGTTTGAAAACGTGTTTTTTCCTCATCACTATCTCTCGCCAGAAGTCTTGTCGGTTTGTTTGATATTGCCGTGTGCCCGTGTACAATCCAATATTATATTCCATTTAGGTACCTAACCTATACACTATACAGTATACATAATACGAGTACGCATCGATAATTCGATGTATTTTCGCTTTTCGGTATGTACTTTTTATATATGTCATTATATTATGTCAAATTATTATAATAATAATTACTCTTATAATTATTAGATTGAATTAATATTATGTAAGATTCGTGTTATTATTGATATACATATTATGTAGGTAGTAAGTATAGGTACATGGTATAAACCATATATATCTCCCAGACTAAATATATATTTTATATTATAACCAGTACCTTTCTTATGGCCTTGGTGAGGTATTTTAGGTCGTTACTGTTGTATATAGTCGTTTATAATGTCACATATTATTATCATTTCGACAAATCCTGAGTAGACGGCAAACGGTTCAATCTAATGCACACTATCAATACCCGGATCACGTTACAAATTATATACTCACGATAACATGATAAAAACAATGGTTATAGATAAATAATGTTTATAAGCATAGTGGTAATGATCGCATATTTTTTCTGTGCCTTATAATATATATATATATATATAAGTATTGTACAACGATTCGGCTTTTAATCGATTATCAAAACACTTGTCGTCTCGTCCTGATCTGATAAAACGCACTACGATAGTATCATATTATTATTATTGAAAAAAAAATACAATGTTTAATAACGTTATAACGAAGCTTGGAAAATTGTAAATGGCTCTATATAATGTTAAGCTATTATTCATCTACGTATCTAATATTTAATTTCTTTTTGAAATATAAACATGAGATGTGATTAAAATATCAAGCAAAAATTAATTAATAATGTTTCAATTTGATTTCAAATCATCGAGTAGGTATATAATAATATATTATGAATGTATAGATAAAAAAAATGTCCATTACTTTTGCGTGTAGTTTAATAATTAATATCGATTTTGTGATCAATAGGTGTAAAATACTAAATTCATAAGATTGCAATATATTGTCAAAATAAAAGGTTACCTACCTTAAGAACACACAAATTTCATTTTGAATTTAAGATCAAAGTATATATAATTATTATACATATTAGCTCAACGATATTTTCAAGTAATATTTCATATGTGTTTATTCATTATCTATATATTCTTATTACCTATTTACTATTTATTAATTATCCATTACCTTATAAGCGTACTATATAGATCCCGTTTATCAGTATGAAATTAATAATATAGATTTAATTAATTAATTTTACACACACATAAAACATTCTTCAATGATTTATTTGTTGATCTTTTGAATCGGAAATATAAATTAATAATATCACACCATAGTAAAAGCATGGTAATCATTCCATTACACCTATAATGGATATGAGTATACTATTTTACATTATATAGTAATATAGTTTATGGTCATTTTTAATAACCCTGTTTACTGTTTAGATTTTATAATATATTAATATTTAATATGTCCGTTCGTTTGCAGCGAGGAATCAAATCGTAATATATAATTTCTAATTTCAGAAAATTTCAAAATAATTCATCACTATTATTAAGCGAGTTAACAAATTACCAAACACACGTTGGTTTTGTTCGTTTATTATAATGGATACTTGATCTCTGTGAATGCAATTGCGATTTATACATGATTTTTGAAGAAAAAAAACCAAAGACATTGTATTACAAGTGACGAAAACATAAATCTCTGCAAATTTTAATCTATTAAACTAACCTAAATAGACTCCAATATTTATTGCATTTGTCCAGACCATAAAATATCATAACGCCCAAGACACACGCCGTAGTTCGCCCTTTTTAAATCACTGACGGCCGACGGGTTTTTATTTATTAGGTCGGTGTGCTACAAGACAACAATATAGTCTATATTATTATATACATTATATTAAACACATAGTACATACTTATACATTATTAAACATACTTATATATAATATACACACACACACACACACACACATCTACACACTTATTTAGTACCCAGAACACACAAATGTCCAATAGGCCACAAGTGCACAATTACACATACTTTAAAATGTTATTAGGGTACCTCCTACACATATTATACGTAATATTCTTGTCGTTGGTATTATGTTTAAACAATATAAAAGCATATAAATAATAAATATATATATATATTAAATACGATTCGGTTTTAAACCGTTTTAAGTTCACCGACCGCATGTATATTATATGTTTTTTGGATACCTAACGAAAACATAACATATTATATTATATGACGGTAAATAAAATAATATGCGTATTATTCGAATGTATAAACGATTTTATATAATGATATGTAACGTTAAAAAAAGTATCCTGTTTAAGGAGAATATCGTAAGAGAACAAGTCTGTTATATTTGACAACACAAAAAAGAAAAAACAATAGCCGATGTTAATATACTCTCGTGTCCAATATTGTTCAGCGCCGTATATTTCTGTGAACATACATTGTTATTATTACATAATATTGTCTCAAAGTATTTAATCGTCATAATAATAATAATGTATATTATGTGTTCACGGGTTGTTTTAAAAATATTAGACAATAATAATATCGATTAGATTGATTTTGGAATGTTGTTGTCGACGTGCTCGTGTGTATTGCATATGTCATTAATCGTATTAAGACATAATAATATATATTATATTATATTAAATAATACTATAGCTGCGATGTTATATGCGAATAAAGCCTCGTTGTCGGGATAACACGAGTTCTTTATCCCGATCAGAATCTATAATGGTTTGAGGTCGTGTTAAAAATATGCCCATCGATGACCTGCAAAGTTTAGTCGAACAGGAAAATCTCTGCATTCGAGTTAGCCTAAGTCGTAACCGTTTATACCGTATAGTGAATCGATTTACCGTGGTATATGAAACCAAACCTAAACAAACGATATCTTAAAAGTAGATATTTTAATATTCTGCAACAGCAGTAAACTGATAATAAAAATATAATTACAGATTAATTTAAATTATATCGCCTGTGAATTAAACCGATACGGAGTTTATTACTCGACACCGTATAAGACACTAATTATTATTATAATAAATTTCGATTTATCATTTCTTAGAAAAACAGTTCTATCTCCTATTATCTTAATCTTGAGTTACACATATTCTAGATATCGGTGATCCTAATAATAAATGATGATCAATTTCGAATAGTTTTGTGTGACATATTATTATCACATACGTATAGATTAAGCGTGTTGCTTTATAATCATTATTACTCGTTATAATATTACATATTATACTATATAATTTGTAGGGCGAGAATTGGGCGAGCACACTAGAAATAAGTGCTTCAGTTTATTTCAAATATTATGAACGCGTGCTATAATCAACAGAGTACGTGACAATATTATATCACTGATAAGATATCTTTTTTTGTTAATATAACTGATATGAATAAAAACTAATAACATAAGACCACCTTAGTCCTACATATATATATATATATAGAGTATGTATATAGAATTTCCGTACACAAATATTTGAAAACTTGATATCAAATAGGTAGGTAGGTAGGTAGGTACTTAATCAAATAGAGTAATCTATTGTACCCATTGTACCTGATTACTGATTTCAGTTAATCGTACGATCAAATATCATTATAGTTTAATTAATAATATATATAACACGTATCGAAAACATTGTTACTTTGGACCTCGCGGCTCAAACTATACATATGTGTATTATGTAGGACGTAGGTATAATTATAAATAAACGAAATCATAACGTGTGTTGTACGATTTAAAGAATATTATGCTCGTCCTGCAAAATTGAACAAAAACATAAAATTATTTGAAAAAAAAAAATTAATAAACAATAATTATTGTTAAACATACTGCGATAATCCCAAAAAAAATCACCAATGACCTGTCTCACTTTGCCAAAACGCATTCGGTCGATCCATAATCCAAATACCTGTACGAAAAGCAAAAATTCAAAATAAATCGTTGAAATAATAATAATGTTAATAAACCGGCATTTTAATTACGAATTTTTTATACGATTGGCATTATATATTATTACTATAATAGCGTACTTTTATAATACACACGTGCACCGATAATGTATATGTCAAACGAAGTGTGTCCGTTGCTTTCGCATTTATCGCATCGGTCGTCTCTTGTTTGGCCGGTCCAAAATAATCCGCAACGGCGGCGGCGGACAGACGCAAAGGTCAAACGGACGAGTGGACGACCGCCACCACACATTACCCGTTGGCCATTACTTTATATAGTATATTATATATATAACGTTATTATTATTTGATGCTTTCGTTATTATATACCATCGCGGCGTAACACGAAAACAATTTCTTTGCAGCGTACATATTATGTGTACGTCGATGAAGAATAACAATATTTAACGAGTTTTTCTTAGGTTTTTATTATTCATCAGCAAACTGCGTTAGATTAGAACCATCTATCTGATTATTCTGTAACCTATTAAGCGATTAGATTAACGTGCCCAAACCACCGGCGCACTAAATCGGTTCATTCGTACAAGCGTTCGGCGAAAGAACGATAAAAACCTCCGAAGGCTGTACACAGAACGTTTCGTATTATACGTGTACGATATATTATTATTATTAAAATACTATAGTTTATTTTTCTTAGTTTTCCGTAATTGTTCGAAATAATAATATTTTAGAAATATTATTGCAATTTGTTTTTCACCGGTAAGCACGACCAAGCGATACTCCGAGGACGCATCCGCAGTATCGCAACACGACAGTTAGAGAACCAAAATATACACGAAACGTGAACGTTGCAACAGGTATATTATAATAAGAGAGCAGTAAAAAGCTGTTATTAATATTTTTGTTAGATCGTATCCAATTTACAGTAGCTGGGTAGGCAGAGAGCTATAGGGCGCTCTAGGATAAAATTATCGACTGCGGTCGCGGTCGTGTCTTTTCGTCGACCGTAATTATATTATTTTTTAATATTATAATATTGTATCGACTCGGGGAGTTGGACAAGAGCACTGGCCTCGTAGCCTCGCGGACTCGTAGAGAACGCGATTCAATGTCAAGGGGTGTGCGGGGTGGCAGCTTTTTGTCTCGAGGCGATGTGTGCATATAAACCTCGAAATCCTCTTTTATCGCTAATCGTTTTACAGAGGACTCTGACCGTCATTGTCTGACTTAGAATGTCAACGATAATACATATTATAATATATCGTATAAATTGTAATAATACGCGATGACGGGACGTGCAGTGTGCGAGTTGTACCATTACGCGTTATCTCGCCTGCAGCAGTACCTAAATAATAATAATATACATATTATAGATAATAATATATATTGTATATTACACAAAAACCTAGGCACCCGGATAACGACGATGCAGCACCGACGACGACGCCTATATAATAATAATAATGTGTCTGCCTGCCTACCGGGCCCCGTGTGCTGGTATATAGTATATTATACTGAAGTTAATTATTCTTTAAAACACAATGCCCACGGTCCCACACCGAATCGCCTTATCTAAATCCATGTACACGAAAACAGACTTCTTATCACACCGACATTAATTGTCCGAACCTGTGCACCAGCATATTTCGCAGCACTATACACATGGCAGGTATATACATATAGGTGCATACTTATCTCGGTCGATTATATACCTTGTCGCCATGACGTAACCCTTCGTTAAAAGCTTATCTCACACACACGCACTCGCGCACCTCTATATAATATAATATATGTAATAATAATATATTATGTTGGTATATACTATAATGTATAATATATAATGGTATATTATTTATGTACATATTATATATACGAGTTTTGTTTTTACGAGTCGGTCGTATATATACATTCCTATACCGAAATATTACAACGGGCGGCGGCGGCGCAATTATACGACGTTATAATATTATATTATATTATCATCGTCAAGTCCGCGTAAACAACTCGTTTATAATTAAGTACCTCCAATTTCATCAAAAAATTCAGTCAGAATCGATTCAGCAACTGTGGTCGTATAATCGGCGTAATCAGGATCATATATTATTTTTTTCCTCCAAAAGTCGTTTTACATATGTCACGGATTTGGATTCGACGCACAACTATATAATAGAGACTATACTATTCATTAAAAGATATCGGCTACACCGATGGCCCTTGACCGAGGGCCGCCCTCGAGCGGTGGGTTTTCGGGAGGTACCGCGAGCTGTTTATAATACATATTACACCTTTGGACCGGAAGTCGGTGTCGTCGTTTTTCCACCTGGTAGTATACAATAATTGTATAATACATAATATTATTATATTTTATATACCTAATAATACTGTGCAATACGCGTGTACGCGAATAATCGTCTCTTGTTTTTTGTCGGTTATCTTATATATATATATATGATAATATGTATAACGTCCGCCACCGCGACGCTATGTCCTGGATCGGCTTTTTTACCCTCACTTCTTGCGTATTCTCAATACTATCATGACGTGGCGGGTAAACCGCGCAGCCCACCAGTCAGTCCGGCTGAACATTACGCATTATCATGATAATATAAACATATTTTACCTAGTAATATTATGAAGTACACAGATAGGTATTTTGTGTGCACACTGCACGTCTGCACGTAACACGTTTTCACACGATGCGCGTGCCCGGCTTAGATATATTTTGTAAAAACAATAACTATTAACGACATTCGTAATAATATGTTAATAATATATTATAACATTTATGTGTGTTTCTTGTTGACCAGGCGGCGAAGAGTTCACTGCGACCTGCGCGACAACCGCCCACGACTCGCGGCGGTATACCTATAACCCGTGATCGGGCGATGAAGTCATGTTCCAATGTTCGACGACGAACACGGTCGGCGCCAACGCTGCAGGTGTCGTCTCCAGTGACACGCGTAAGTATACCCACATATACTTAAAATATACCCACACGAATCCACCCCCACCCACCCTCTTGCTAAGTTGTATTTAATGCTAGATGACATAGAAATCCATTTCAAGGTTCCACGGTTATAATATAACATATATTATATTATGTGATGTCTTATTATGCATGGTTTTGCATATTTAGAGGTTTTTTGCCTGTTTGGCATATTTATGCATATTTCTATTTTATCGAGCGTATTATACACGATTTTGATATTCCTTAATTTCGAGTGTACAAATGCATGCTTATTTAGGCATTTTTTAGTGCATGAACTTACGACCCCTGCTTATAGATGTCCTTTATGACTTGACTTGGTTATACGCGACTGACATCTAATCGATAGCCCCTACATTCATCCTACATTTGCTCCAGCATATCCGTTGTCATCGATTCCGCTACAATCGTTCTGTGGTTAATTAATGCGATAATGGTATCTGGGGTATATAAGGTATGTTTAACACACCAGCTGTGTCCAAAGAAAGTAATCACTCGCGGAGTATAAGATCGGGTGACCAAGGAGGCCCGGTGTGTAAGCATCGGATGAATAATTTTTAATAACCTTGTATCATAATAGATATCAGTATTAGATTGGCCTGAGTGTTGTTTTTTTTTACACAATTTCCCCGTCCCTCGATTGCCAGTTTCTCTGCACCTATCGTTATATTATTATACTGTAGTGCCTACACCGGAAATAGCCAACCGGTCTACCCTCGCATTCGCGTTGCTAACATATTATTTTTAGTCAGAGTCTCGACGATTCGATTTATTAAGTACCTATATAGTATATTACTCCATGATATAGTTATACACAGTTGGAATAGTTATTCTTGATAACGAAAACACTATCCGCTATACAGCAGACGCTTTTTTATTTCACGCACTGGTATTTGTTTCTATTATGGAGAGGTTTCAACGTATCGATTTATTAATTGACCTTTTTTTATCATTCATAATGTATTTAATTGAGTTGGTAAAAAGTTATTTAAGGTTATTTATATATATTGGAATGATTTACGTACCTAGTGCCGGATTTAGAACAGGTGCCACCCTTTTAAATATGTCGCCCCTACCCCGAGAAAAAAAATGCAGTATTTATTTACTTTCGTCGAAACTCTTTTGATGGTGCGGGCAGGAGTAGGACCTATATAGTGGTTTATCGGCTATGCTCTGTCATCATCTTAAAGTCGGGTTGTCATCTTGACGGAGCTTGATAAATTTAGTCAGGCGAAAGGAGGGGGGGGGGTCAAGCTCCCGATTACTTTATAGAAATAATTATCAATAACTTCCTATAATATGTAATTTGAAAAAATCTTGTTTATGTTTTGAAATACCTATTTTCAAAATTTAAACAAATACCTATTATACATATAAATGAAAATGAAAATCAGCCAGCGTCACACACCGTGCAGCTAATTATATATTTCAATACAAATATAAACAAATAAATTAAATGTATATGAGTTTACTATTACAATATTACTACAAATACAAACGATAAACAGTAAAATAAAAAAAAACTGATGCAGGTTATTTAGTCTTTAACTGTTTTATTAAATAATATTATAAATATGTAATTGTAGGCACTTTAATTTTGTGCCCATATATTGAAAAAAGTATGTAGAGTGCAGTATAAACTAGTAAAAATAACAAGTTTTTTCATAAATGTTTTTTAAACTATTATTATGTCCATTAAGTAGGTAGTATATTTGTGAACAGCGATACAAAACTGTAGGGTGTACAACTACGGTATACGTTTGGGGGGCTAATCGAAAACTCGGGTGGGCTTAGCCCCACTCATCCCCAAGCTCCGCCAGTGGTCGTTATATTATTATCGTTATTCGTACGCTCGCTGCCGCATTATTCACAGTTCGTATATTATGTACCACGAGTGAAATATACTGTGCGTGTGTGTAGACATATGATTAAAACACACATTATAAAAATCAAAAAGTGCCGATAAGACCGATTATGAAAACGTTGTGTTGCGTTATCGATTCTTCGATTTTTACGCCTTGACCTTTGACACGTCGTTTTGCCGCGAACACCGCTCTCGCAACAATAAAAACACGCACACACACACACACACACACACACACACACACACACACTTAAGGCGTTATAATAAATAATTTCGATTGATGTATGTATATATAATATTATATATGGTTTGTGTGTGTGTGTGTGTGTACAATATGATACCTTAACACATACACAATAATATATATTATATATTTAATATTTATATTAAAATATTATCACGTGGGACAGCGGCGGCGTTTGGTATTGGTCCGACTCTCGATTCTCCCCGTCTTTTATCGAACGATAATATTATAATAAAATACGAGTATTACAATATTATACAATTGACATATTATTATTATTGTATTTTTAATTTTTAAAGGCAATCTCAGATCGCGACGGAACGCGACAATTATCATTAGTCCGCTGTGTGCGATTACGCACGCGATTAGCCGTCGTCGCGTCGGTTCGAAAACGTTTTTATTGCACTCTCGGACCGCACGTAGAAAACTAGTTCGTAAATAGTTACATTTTATATTTAACGAAACCATAAACGTCGTACGTCGTACTTTTTACCTTTTTGAGTTTCGCCTTCATAATAATATTGTTTTCTAAGTATTTACTTTTCAAAAATGTCGTGTCTTACGTAAAAGTACGTTTTTAAAGCGGTTTTTTTCGACATACATACGTAATATTTTAATACTATAACTATACATGCACAGAAGGTAAGCGAGGAAGATATAATATTATATTAAAATAGTAAAGATTATGGTTTACAATGACGACCGAATTGTACATACCTACATATATTTTTCAATTATTTTCTCCAATTTAATATTGAAGATTAACTTAGTATTAATATTTATTATATATAATGATATATTATAGGTAAACAGCTGTTCGTGTAAGGTCGTTCCTATTTTCGTTTTCGATTTCCATACGCACTACGAGCGTCAGTAACAGTATAATATTGTACTGTTATCTAATCGATAGTACATATTATTTTTCAAACTATGTAGCCATTAAGTATTTATAATACAATATTAAATTTACAATTAGATTGCCCTGATATGCATACATGCAGTATTTAAGGAAAAATATTCAATTAAAATTCGACAGATTATAACCGAATAACAGCGTTGATATGGTTTTCAATATTAAAAAGCAAATATTAAGTAGTAGGATTAACATCTAATATTCTAATGGTTTCTAAAATAATTACACTTAATTGTAAAAACAAAGATTAATGTATAGATTATAATTAGGAATTCAGTTTACAAAATTGATAATAAATATTTCGATCTCATGTCTTAACAATTATATAATAATAATTGTACGAAATAATAAAAATGATTAATAAGTTCATGTTAAAAGCTATTTTATGTAAAAAAAAAAAATGTTTAGGTAATAAAAAAAAAACTAAAAAGTGAAAATAAAACAAATAATTATCTTTTTGAATTTTAATATTGCAACCGCCAAGTGTATATTTTAATAATCAAAATTAGCTTACTAAGGAATAAATAATGCATATTTTTACTATAATTAATATTTTAATGCAATTTGTTAATTGCTGCTTGGATGGTATAATAATATATTATTGCCAAACAAATGCCATCACTCATCAGGTTATTTTTTTCCATGCTACCCATAATCTTAGATTCGATCAAATAGTTTGAATTCAAAAAAAAGAATAAATAAAATATTAAAATTTGAACTATGTTTTTATTTCGGTGTATGTAATTTTCCCTAAAACAGTAAAATAGACTTTTTTCTAAAATTTGTATGTGGAAAAAAAATGATTAGATTCAGTTTAATTGTTATATGGTCATATAATTAATTAACAAAAATATTGTAATTGTTATGATTTTAAATTGTAATAACTAATAATGATGTTACCCGTCGTATTTCTGTTACTCAGAATATGAAACTCTGCAGTATGTGACTGTATTTTGTACATTGAATATGAAACAATGTATTTTCGAAGAAATCCATTTTTTTTTTTGCACAAGACTATCTACTTTTTTACTTTAACTTTGGAGTATTGTGTTCTGAGTTTCTGAATTCTTGAACTACCTCTGAAACAAACCGAGATTCTTATCTAAGTAATTTTAAAACTAAATTATAAAATAAATTTTGATTATAAACGAGATTTGATAGTGATTGCATAAAATGTATAAAAAAGGTGACGAGTCAGCACAACTATAGATGACCTAACCTAAAGAACGCGTGAAACATGTCCGGTTTCCGATACTTCTTATTTAATACTGATCGTTCACTGCAATGATTGAACATTTTTTTTTTATCGATTACTCATTTTCCAAAAATTAATAGCAATAATATACATTAGTAGCAGTTTTTAAATTTTGTTTTTGCTTATATTTTATTTCTTGTTCACTTTATCTCATTGGACATTCAGCTGATAGCTTGAGCTTTTATTTCTTTAATAAAAAATGCTCTTATCAATATACACTCTCATTGGCTTTCTACGCAACTACTATTTAGTAACATAAATTGTCCACTTAATCTTTTAGAAATTTAAACTATATAATTATTCGGCGATTTCCAGTGAACACAACATATTAAATATTTTATTGGGTAATCTTAAAGCGAAAACAATTCGTTTTGATGAATAGTTTTTCATTGCACACGTTGATAACGACTATATAGTCCGCATCATAAGTGTATTACGCTATGGTTAACTCGTGTTATTTATAATATATAATCAATCTAATCAATTTAAAAAAAAGAAGCAATTTATTAAACTATGTACCTATGTCACTTCTTAAAAAGTGTCGTCCGGAACACATAATATATATTATACGCTTGGTCTCATGCGCATTGTAAAAAGTCGTATTACCTACCATCCACCTTCATAATATTATATTAAAATGAAAAAAATGTGGTTAAAATAAAAATTTTAAACAGTTACCCTACACCAAAATGTTGGTGTGGTATAGTGACAGCCACACACCATAGGTAAATTTACCATACGCAATCGGTTGATGCATTACAGTTATTATAACTATGTAATGTAGTTACAAAAGCTATAACATAAAGTGCATTAATATAACCAAACTTAAAAGTAATAATTAATAAATATCATTATTCCAGGGCTTGAAACCGATTTTGAATACCGCGGTTAAAACCGATAAAACCCGAAATCGATATGGAAACCGAAAAAAATCAATACTGGTATCCGAAACCGAAACCGAAATCGGAAAAAATAAATACCGGTAACTAAAATCGAAATTGGAAAAAAAATTTCGGTTTCCAGCCCCTGCATTATTCATTATACTATTAAGTCACTTTTACTATAAAATATGGGTAATCGTACTTAAATGGTTATTTAAACTGGCCAAAGAAGAAAGTACCTATTACCGTATATTGTTTATTTAATTTAGGTTCGGCCGGAGATTTTCTAGGGGCATGGTAAAATGGACGTAATATACATTTTACTTAATAATGCATTTATAACAGAGGAGATCGTGGACATTTTTTTGTCCCGAGAGTGTAATAAAATTAAAAATATTTGAATGCACCCCTACAAAAACAAAAACATTGTGAACAATAACCATATGGTTATTTCAATATTTATTGTAAATTATCTTATATATTTAAATTTATGCAATAAGAATTTAAAATTTAATTTTTCATTTCATAAACATGACGTGTCTACAAATACAGTACATTAATGTTGTCGTATGACGTACTAAATAAATGTACCTAAACATTAAACTTGATTCTATGTTCATATATAAATATAATACAGTTTCATTTTTTTTAATTTTCAATTATAATATGTACTTTGATGTTTTTAAAACAATTTATGGGCACAATATTTTCCAGGCTTGACCGGAAATTGAAGTCTGCTCACGCCTATATGTAGGTGACCGTACTGATCTTATTATTTGAATCTATCCAAATAACATTTATGTACCTATGTATGTATGTACAGTGGCGTGCAAAACCCTTTCTGTATGTGCTGGGGCCTAATTTTCTTACACCACCCGGGTACCCACCCACCCACCCCCCGACAAATAATGTATAGATACGTTTAATCAAGGGTCTTCATAAATACGATAACATATTCTATGAGAAAATAATATTATTATATTTCATTATATTACATGTATACATTTATATTATATTGAACGCTTGCATTGGTCTTTGTGGTCGCAGAAAACGGTTACCGCGGTCATTACCATCACGATCGAATAGTGTACGTGCCGTCGTCCAAGCCAAATATGTTCGGTCTTGCGCACCACCAGTACGGCGCACCACCGCCGCCACCGCCGCCGCCACCACCTTCCACGGTGGGCATTGCAGTGCCGGGCGCTACCGCGCACACGTGGCAGAGCACGCCGGCCCGGGTGCAGAGCGGCAGCCACCACGTCTCCGCCGCCGCCGCTGGTTCGCCGTCCAACAACAACAACGGCGGCGGCGGCGGCGGCATTGCCTCCGGTGGACACCCGAACGTCGTCCCGATGTCGTCACCGTCGTCGGCCACCCCGCCGTTCTACCAGAGCGCCGCCGCAGCGGCCGCCGCGGCCATCATGTGGCCCAACCCCGCGGCCGCCGCGTTCCAGGCCCACCACTACGGTACGACCATCCATATAATAATTATTACGGAATATTATATTTTTAAATCGTCATCACTTGCGATAACATTTTAACGTTCGATCATATTGTTATTGCGCGATATTTAATAATATTTGATAATAATCGCATTAATTTATTCCTCGGACGGCGTTTGACGATTCTCATTGTTATTGTAATCGCAGAAGGGGTTCTCAAACCCTCAAACTTTCTGAAAATTCGAGTTTGAATTCGAAAATCTAAAATGGTTTGAAAAGTTCAAAATCTCGATTTGAGACCTTTGAGTTAATAAAGTAAAATGTTGGTTAGGACTTTAAAAAAAGATAATTTAAATTTAAATTCAATATAATTATATTGAAATATTATGGTTTGATCATAATATACAGATATATTATGTGGGATATCGTGATTGTAAGTCAACGCCCGCTCTAGCATGGCGACATTGCAGGTGACGACTGACGATTATTTAGAATTTTTAATATTATTATATGGTTACAAATGGAAAATTACTCTTTTTCATCCGTACGAAACAATATTTATTTTATTTTTTTCATAAAACTATTTTTTTATTTCATATTATCAACAGTTACATACTTTGCTATTTTCGAAACAACTATATTATCCAAACATAAAATACACATATTTTTATATAGATAATTTCGCTTATATAGTCACAACGTTGATATGTGAGTAATATAACAATAATTATTAATATAAAACTATAATATTGTTCGTGTTATTAAATTTTTTGTTTATAGTCGTAAAAACAATGTTATCTAAACTTTCTTGAAAATGTATCAGTCGTATAGTTTATTTTAATCGATTACAATATTATATATCTGCAGTATTTTTTAATAATTTTATCAAACAATACAATTTTTATTCTGCTATTTTTTACATTTTAATAAGTTAATTTTCCATCAAATAAACCTTATCGTAAAAATGCATCCAAGTATAATTTAAAATTAAGATAGTATTATATATTATAATGTATAGGTACCCTATAGTAGTTATGACTCATAACTTATAACACTTGGGAATTAATGGAAGAGTTAAAATATCGAATAATTTTCAAACGTATTTTATACTTTCGTAAATTTCAAGCAATCGAATTATTATACAATTAATTTTCAATAAGTTGATTAAATAAATAAAAAGACTATTAAACTGTCTAGTGTTTTGTTCTCAGACCAAATATGAAATTTGATCATCAATAATATAATCAAAACTTCATTGTTTGAGTAATGATAGCACTATATTTCTTATAAACGACATAGATATGTGTTAATAATATTATTTAATATTTACTATTTAGGTGTACACTTGGTACGAGAATAATAATATATACTTTCGATTATAATCTAACTGCCTTTTGCAAGTCACTCGCAATTTTCATAAAACAATTTATAACATAATAATAAAATATCGATGAAAAAAAATTAAAAACAGTTGATCATATATTATATATTACTAGGTTATTAATTATTATTACTATAAAAGTAAGACATCATAGCTATAAGATAACGATTTTATAATCAATCTTAAAAAGTGAATGGACATATCAACGATTCTCATGGATCAATGTAGCCTGTTAGTTTATTGTGCATTTTATAAACACATTTTTTTTTTACTCAGATAATTTAAATTGTCTTATTGTTACAAGTATCATTATAATATATACCACTCAATGTACGCTGTCGTATGTCTATATATTTCAGTAAACATTATGTAGATACACATTTTATATATAGATATGCACTACACCGTGACACCGTTTCACCATAATATAATATTAATAAAATAATAATTAATTAACATAATAATATTTACTTTATAAAAATTTTGGCTAAGGCACCGCTATTATGTGCAAACATTATTTTAGGCTTATTAATAATAATAAGAAGCCTGCCGTTAATGTTATTGTGCAACATATACACAATATAAATGCAATGTCGCGACAAGAATATTCAAATCGCAAATGCACTCGGAACAGGCAACCTGCAACACGAATAGCCAATAAAACTTGTAGCGTCTTAGCGTCTGCAGCAGTATAATATGTAAACATGTTTTTAATCGAATCGATATAATATAATTTATGCATATAATGCTTCGCATCAAATGTCGATTTAGTTTCAGTATTATAATATTCTTGTATATGGTACTCAATAATAATTGTAAAAAGTTAAAACGTGAGGTTTTATTTTGTTTTTTAAATAGGTTTTTCTTTATCGTTTTAATTATTTTTAATGATATATGGAAAGTTAATAATGCGTCTTGCCCTCGTAACTCGAGACTCGAGATCAATAGTCGTCCAAACAGGCACATAATTTATTGTATAATCGTAACTGTGTATGATGACATCGTTTTACCCTTATTACTGTGAACTACTCGTCTACATACTGCAGTTGCGCCAAATATTTAGTGAAAACGGCATCCCTATGGCAATAATAAAAAACTGTCTTACAGATTTAATTTTTTGTTTCATTTAAATAATATTCTCTTCAATATATAGAGATAATAATATTATGTACGGCGTGATCCGCACGCACACTAATAATTTACACGCATAATATGTACTTTTATTAATTAATTATCGGTTGTGACTTATTTTTATAAATTTTAAGTAATTATTATTAGTATGTAGATCGGTAGATTCGCTTCACTTTTAACCATCTCGTAATAGAAGTAAAAAATACAGAAAAATTAATTTGTATTCGTCAAGTTTTTTCTCTATATCAGCCACCGGGTGATTGCTGTTGGCACGGGCATGGCCGGTTTCCGCCAACATAGTACCTTTCCCTTTCCGCCAATAAAAAAATTATATGATATTCGTCAAATTTTTATTTATAATTAAATTTTTATTATTTTTAACTATAGTAAGTTATAAGATATAACCTACCAATAATATGACATTTATATGTTATGTGACATTTTTTAATAGTGGTAAGAAAACTATTTTTTTTTTTTAGGAATACAAAAACCTTTGACAACTGAAGTCATTAGCCTATAGGGCATAGGCTATACATTTTACATGACTTTTAATTTATACATTATTACATTTATAAATCGTCTTTAATTGGAGGTTAAACTATTATTATGTATGAGGAATCCTGTATTCAATTTTCATTATTTTTACTGTAAATACTTTATTATATATATCATTTGTTTAAACTAATAAATTTAGAAAATTTTAAATTTAGGTGCAATATTTCAAGATGATTCAAATACTAGATTTACTTTTTTCATTTGGCGGTAAAGGGAATCAACCAATTTATGATTAGGCGGAAAGGTGAATTTAGGGAAAGGTACTAGGTAGGTACACTTTTGGCGGAAACGGGTAACTCCCGTTGGCACATACCCTTCTCAATGACATTCGGTACCTATATTAGTATCGAGTAACAGCGTTAAGTTTCGGTAAACGACGACGATGTATCGGAATATAATTTTATTTATTGCGATCATTAAACATGTTTTCATACAAACATGGAGGGAACTATCGCGAGTTTTTAGCGAATCACGTACCAATAACCGAATGAAATTGCCGAAATGATAACAATGATAACGATATCGATCGGGTACAGAATATTTATTTCATTAATTCGAATAAAAATCAGATTCATAACGGTAACCCAATATGTATATTTTGGTCAATAACGAGATCGGCGAATAAAGTTTTTTTCGTTTGATGTAATTTACCGTAACATATATATACAATTATTACTAGCTGTCCCACCCGGCGTTGGCCGAGTCAAAGATGAAATAAGTAAGTGATATCAGAACATTAGGCAAACGAAAAACATCGCAATGGTGGCCTGTGCCAAAGATTAGTTTTTTTTATAAATTTATTTGTAAAAATATGTATATGCCATATTCTTACTAATTATAATAGTTATATGATATGTAACCATTGACGACCTAACCATTGACAACCCTATAAATAAACAGAGATTATTTATATATATCTCATCAATAATAGCACTTTCAGTTTTCCCATCATTTTTAGCGTATAATATGTACTTAGGAAAAACTGTTACTGTAACTGATAACTAATAATTGTAACCAATAGCCACCATTTATAAACAAAATATATAAATTTTTGATTTTCATCATGAATTTCAAAATCCTTGTGTGAGCACCTCTTTAAATTATACTTAAGTATACTTTTTTGCAATAGTAACCTTCTCCGTGATATAATCTTTCATAAAAAAAAAATTAAGACAATCGGTTGAGTAGTTTCCGAGAACATTAGCATCAAAGGTTTCAATTTTCGGTTTTATACATTAAGATACAATCTGTCGGTCAAAATTATATTTTGTACATTTCGTTAGCGTTCTCTGCGCATCATGTTTTTATCGTTTTACATGTATACCTAAGCTAAGTATTTTCTTTAAATTTATCATAAGTATAAATTAACGTTAATATATCAATATAATATTATCAGTATTTGTTAAGGTATGAGATAATACTCGTTGAAGTATATACTTAGACTCTTAGTACTTAGATACTTATTATTTACTATATTATTACTATTAACAATTTTGTACACAGTAGTTCAGTACATAGTATATTTCTATTTTGATAATTGTTGGTACATGTGTACATTTATACTCGTTATAAAATGTATTACTAGCTTGATATAATATAATACACAGTAAATAATGCATTATATTAAATTGTACTGTTAAGCTATACTTGTCCGTAACTAAAAATCATGATACGTTAATACATAATATATAATAATATATTTTTATATTTTAGTTTGTCAAGATGTTTATAATGTATTAACTTAAGTTAAAATAATTTTGTATAATATATATTACATATTATGCTTGGTAAAATGAGCTTGAGTATATTACAATATTAAGTTTATCAAAATAATTAATAATAAAAATGGCATGGAGTAATTTCTATTGACTAACTCAAAAAAAAATAAAAACGAGAACAATCTAAGAACTTAGCTATAAGGTATATTTTATGTACAATAGTGTATATAGTGGTGCACGTATATTGTGGAGTGGACTGTTTAAAATCGGATTCTCGTCATTTTAATTATGAGTTTTAACGATAAAGTATTTGAACAACGTAAACTTTTTACGAATAATCGTGTTTATGATATATAATCATATACACAATAAGTTATTTTTCTTTATCTGTAATATTTTTTTAGATTATCTAGCACTCTTGAATAAACATTATACAAATAGTCCCGATTCAAAACTAAAACTATTAGACATTTAAAAACATAATATAGTAAACGTGTTTGTTTCGCTGTAGTGTCATTGCATTTAACGTCTGTATAGGGACATAGGTTATTTGTTTCTCTTCGTAATTTATATTCATCTCTGCGTACTCGTTCAGTAATTCTTTAATGATTGCTAATAAATTCCTCCAAACAAAATTATCGTCAGAATTATCGTTCATCGGGCATCGACGACGACAACGACGACGTCTCCTTAAATAAGTCGATATTTCAATTTGTAAGTACACAATAAACATTTTTTAGTGATTTTAAAAAAATAAAAATAATGTTCATCGTAAATAACAACAGAAGTATAATTTAGATTGCTTTAAGAATCGTCAACGCGCACTACTTGAGAGTTTACCGGCTATGTTGGTAAAAGCACGTACTATATGATTATTGATTATCGTTAAAATGTATTTATGAGAAAAACTGATCTGTAAGACCAAATTATCATATCGAATGACCCTCTATTATACGCCGGTAGTTGGTTTTATATATAGGTAATAGCTGGGAATTACGGAATAAAAATCCCCGGAAAAAAATCCTCCGACGAACGACCTAGTGAAAAAAATCCCACTACTCACAACCACATGAAAATGATTGAACCAATATTTTTTAAACGCTAATTAGTATCTATATCATACCAAATTATTAATATTTGATTACAAATAGGTATATTATATATTATATACTTATCGTTCAAAAAATTAATATATATTATAATACAAAATTACACCTACATAGTATGACTCATACTTTATGAGTATTAATATCGTAATATAAAATATTATTGTTAATTTTTCGAAAATTATTTACAATATTATAATATAATATATTGATTTTTTGAACGATAAGACGTATATAATATAATATACCTATTCGTAACTAATATTAAACATTTGGTAATTATACATACTAATTAGCGTTTAAAAATATTTGTTCAATCCTTTTCATAAGTGTCTGGGGATTTTTATTCCGATTACCAGGTAATGGGTAATAATATGCATGTGCATATGAGTGTGGGTCTGTGATCACACAAGTCGGATCACCGCCGGTCCAGACAATAACCGATCGACTACCGTTTTGCCGGCGACGACGACGACCCGATGACCGGTTTCATCTTCATTGTCGTCGCGGTCGTCGTCGTCGTCGTCGTGTGTTGGCGCGTCGGCGGCGGCGGTGGCGGTGGCGTTATTATTGTAGGTGTATAATACAAAATACAATATAATAATATTGTGTGGAATACAAATGAAAAAAAAAAAATATCTTAAAAAACCCCACCGACCTCCGCGATCCGATCGGAACATGACAAATTACTCAACCCGAGGGACCAAACACGATCAATTAGTCCCGAGTGCATTAACCGGTTGCGCGCCCCTTCCCCCTTCGCGGCGCTCGCACTATGGTAATTTATGTTTGGCGCCATAAGGTTTTTAAAAAAACACACTCGTGCACGCACACTTATGCGGCGTATACTTTTTTTATTTTTTATTCGATTTACTGCATTTATATACGTTATAATTTTTTTAGATACTATGTATATATTATTATTATATTCTGTATTATTTTATTATTATTATTATTATTATTATTACTATTTTGTCTTCGCGTCACACCGCAAAGCGCGTTCGGTCGTCGCGTCTGCTTTTAATATTATTAGCTTTCGACAAAGCCGTATTCACACGGAATTCCGAGCAAACCGTAACTATATATATAATATTATCATAATAATAATACAGAGTACAGAATAGGCTCCCTACCTCATTCCGGGCTCGTATTATATTGAAAAAACGATGAAATGCGAAATTCACCCTCTAATAATTAATTGTATAACATTATACATTATTATTATTTATTATTATTGACAAAATAATGATACGACACGGGGGTGGTGTGAAGAACGCTGCAGGTATGACTATACGACGTCCGTTATTATCAGGGCTCGTAAGTTCATGCATTTGCATATCAATCTTGCTAAGTTGTATTTAATGCTAGATGACATGGAAATCCATTTCAAGGTACCGCGGTTAAATATGTGAAGTCTCATTTTGCATGTTTTTGCATATTCTGAGGTTTTTTGCCTATATTTAGCATATTATACATGATTTTGATCTTCCTATTGATATTATAATATCAATATGCATTTTTTTATGGAAATACTATGAAAGAATCAACATTTTACGAAAATAAAAACGAGATCATTTATAATTTTTCATTATAATATTAATATATTATATATTTATATAAAATGTTTGGGAATTCGGTTGCAACATGAAATGATTAAAATTAAATAGCTATATAGTAGTAATTACTTCATTCAATTGATCAGTGTTTCAGTCTAAAAATAATATATATATAAAATTGAAAATAGAAATTTTCAAAAATTGTTTATGATTTTTCGAAGTAAGGACTTTTTAAGTGCATAAATTTAGATATTCAGTGCATATAAATGCATATTTTTTTAAACTTTATAAGGCATATTTTGCAAATTTTGAGTGCATAATAAATGCATGCTTATTTAGGCATTTTTCAGGGCATGAACTTACGAGCCCTGGTTGTTATAATATCGTGTTTCAGACGGCGGAATGGATTTGCAGTTCGGAGACGGCCGGGAGTGCGTCAATTGCGGTGCAATCTCCACGCCGCTGTGGCGCCGCGACGGCACCGGACACTATCTGTGTAACGCGTGCGGACTGTACCACAAAATGAACGGAATGAACAGACCGCTCGTCAAGCCTGCTAAAAGATTGGTCGCCTTCGAGACCGTGAGTTTATGGATACCTCTACATTATAGGGGATAACGCGCATCGAATCGAGTCCGTGCTACTTTTTTGCAGTGTTTGAATTGAGTCCATAATATATTACTATCTCAATATCTTTGAATCGAGTCCTTATATTATATAGATAAGACGGGAGTTTACCGCAATTGTGGTTAAAATGACCTTTTCGTATACCGATGACTCTATTCAACATTTGGGACTCAATTCAATATCACCGAATTATTATTTATTGTAGGATATTATACGTCGTAATCGTACACTATTAATTATTATAAGGATGCGTCATTGCAGATAACGTTAACGGTCAAAAAGTCCATTTTGAAAAAAGTTGAACAAAAACTCCGTGCACGTTTTCGTTGTTAGATTAAATGTCCGAAAATTTAAACTATTATTTATTAAAATATATATTTATTTTCTTAAACAATAATAATTTATTTGATAATTATTTCTTATACCAATACAATTACGATTGTCAAGTACAAATTTATTTTAATAATATTTGTAAACTGTAGGTATAATGAGGTATAGTTAAGGTTTTAAAGTTTCATGAAATTTATTTTCTTGCAATATTTCATTCACATAAAAAATAAAAATATACCAAAAACTATAAAAAAAAAATAGAAAAAAAGTATTTTTCAAGTTACACCCTTATAATTAGGATGAGAGAAGAACATGTTTAAAATTACCTATGTCTATTGTATGAATACACAAATTGTATATTAAAGTGACTAGTGCAAGAGTGTCCATGGCTTTCTGAAGATGGACTATAGACCGGCTAGACCTAATCAGTAATCACTAATCAATAACCATATACTTATACCAATACATTCGTGAATTATTATTTATTAATTTATTATTATTATATATTAATTCACATTACAATACAATTTCTCTATTATGTATTTTTCTTTTTTTTCTCAAACCGTTCAAAATAATATTATTCATCTCCAAACAAATACAGATATGAAATAATACAATAATACTTAATTTACTACCAGGTACTAAAAAAATATTTTTCAATATTTCAACACATGAAATATTTTAAATTTAAAACCCTAGGTATAGTAATCAAGTATAATATTATATAAGAAAATCAATTACATTTTTAAATTCAAATTTCGTGCACAGAATATTTTTGTATTTTCGGACTTTTTGTCTGACATTAAAAAAATGAGTCAGGACTTTTTGTCCTCGGATTATTTTGTCAGAGATTATCGTTTAATGTTTATACATATGAATTATTCCAGTTTTATTTTTTTAACGTGCTACACACTTTTTCCCCACATTATTTAAAACTTGTAGCGTTGGGATGAGTAGGGTTTAAGTTACAAATAATTAAGGAATTAAGGAATTTTAACGCATTTATAGACTTGTATGTACCAGTCATACTTTAATTAAAATTGCATACTACATATTATATACGCACACTTTATTTTAAATGTAGGTACTTGATGTTATGATAAGGTATATTTAATCACTTATATTTTAAAAGAAATCAACTAAAATTGTATAATTATAATATTTAAAAAGAAATCTAGTAAATTGTCGCTAATGGTCCTTAAACCATTCGTGTCTGTTCCTGCGTACTTTTAATGACTTCATAATTCATTTAAAAATTTGAAATTTCGATGTAGACTTAAACACAAACGGCGGTTAGTTACATATTACTTTTTCCATATTTAAAATTGTTTACGTGAAATTGACTACTCGTTTGAGCACAACAAAACCACATAGGTACAGCTGTTTATATATTTTTAAATTTTAACCTTCTTAAGGTAAATTAGTCATCGGTCACAGATAGCAGTACAAAATAAAAATTATCGAATATTCAAAAACAATATAAATAAATATAGGTATCTTATAATTAAAACGATCGTATGTATAGATCAGTGATTCCCAACCGGTGGGTGGGAATCCCCCCTCCCACTATGGTGGAATTTAGATACTGCACTGGGAATATAATAGTGACGATGAAATAACGATCAACCCGGATTATGGACTTGGTGAGAAAAAACAACCTTTCAATTTCTCATTAAATTAATTTTACCGATAATATTTAATATAAAAATTAAAAATATTTACAAAATGGTACCTATTAAAAAATATACAAATGATATTATTAACCATAAAGTTGATTTACCTATATTTTTTCTTAAAATAATTTTAAAAAAAGTCATTATTTTGTTGTACATTATATATTATACAGTTATTTTGTAAACTGTATTTGCACAGATCACTAAAAAAAAGATCGTCTAAACTCTAAATTAAAGAAGGGGGGCATGAGATTTTTGAAAATGTACAAGGGCGGCGTAGAATAAAAAAGGTTGGGAACCACTGCAGGTGTAGATTATAATATAGTGTCGAATTTTACGTACTCATATAGTATAAGTACAGTTTCATAGTGAACAACACGTTGCTGACTGTGCGTAGAATCTTTAGTCTTAGGCCATAGTGACTTTTACGGAAACTCAGGTTAAACCTAAATACTTAACTTCTGTGCGCAAAGAGTTTACTTTTTAGGATTTTTCGTCACAGGTACTTAACATGTGTATGTGCACGATCGAGTTGTAAAAAAGGTTAGATGTGCGCAAAGAGTGAGTCGAGTTGCAGCCATTTCCTTTTTGTATATTATATGATGGCTGCAACTCGTTTATATGGCAAATATGAAATAATACGTCTTGCCGGTTAATTATTGAATTATTCGGAGACGTAGAATATTATGACGCGTATAAGATTCAACGCCGTCCGATACATGTTTTTATTACTCATTACTATCATTAGTCATTCCTCATATTTATCATTACTCAAGAATGTGTGCATTTTGTTTGTGTCTAGGTTTTTATCCCTAATTAATTTTATTATCACTCGTGCGATAGTGCGAGAGGTTTTATTGTTACAAAGATTTCTCTACGAATAAGTCATAAATTAAACTGTTTAATTTTTAACGTTAATAATTTTCAACGATATTTATCATGATATTTGTTTATTGAGAAATTCGGCGTCTCGATTAACTAGTTATTAATATTTAGATAAAGTTCAATGTATATAAGCAATGAATAATAGGTATATGTTGTACGTATTATTACTATTATTTGCGTACTTATATCTTGTGTCTAGTCTGACCCACCTATGTCAGATGTCCGGTTACCGCGGTAGATCACTTTTTGTTTCAAGGGGATGGGGCAAGCTTTGTGAAAACAATTTACTCCCATATGTATAGTGGTTCCAAACGTGAAAACGAATAATAAATAAAGGTGATTCACTTTTTGGGCTCGTTTCAATTATTGGTCTTGTGCTGAAATTATTTGTAACGCATATTATCAATGCATTATTCAATAATCGCGCATAGTATATTTTAATTCATTTCCTCCGCAGGCATCCAACAGACGTCTCGGTCTGTCGTGTACGAATTGCGGCACCCGGATGACCACCTTGTGGAGGAGGAACAACGACGGCGAGCCCGTGTGCAACGCGTGCGGTCTGTACTACAAACTGCACGGCGTCAACAGGCCGCTGACGATGAGAAAGGACGGCATCCAGACGAGGAAAAGGAAACCCAAGAAGCAGCCTTCGTCGTCGTCCTCTTCGTCTAACAGCTCGTCGAACGTGGAGAACCACAGGCAATCCACTTCCGCGGCCATAGATCTATTAGGTTGGTGTTAAAATAATAATTGTTCAATCCGATACATAATATTGTTATGGAACCTTCCAGAGTTTTTAAGAACATTTCGAATTTCAAAGACATATAGCAAGAAAGCGTATGAGTTAGATATTATACACGGCGGTAACAAAAGTCACGAGATTCGTGGTTGAGAATAATAAAATAGTTGGTAGTGGAGTCACTATAGTAAATTCGAGGCGTGTAACCGGGTGATAAAAAAAATAATGATCGATTGACCTGAAGCTAAAAAAACCAGCGAAAGAAATTATAGTAGTTTACAAAATAATACATAAAGAGACGTCTCGTCATTAAATTATAATGTTGAGCGGTGATAAAAATAAGAGGTTGTAGATAATTAAAACTTTAAAGTTGTTGTATATTATATATTATATGATAATGAAACGAGATAAAACTATAATATTACCCTATAAACGGCGTTAATACTCGATAGTCGATTGTACGCTAAACTATAATACATATAATAATATAATATTATTATGCATTTGAAAACAGTTTTATAGATCTAGAGAATCTAAAAAGTAATATAGTGGGGGGAAAGAAAAATGTTTATTATTTTGTTCACCCCGTATCCCCGAATCACGGAGATAAATAGTATTATTATGTTATAAGACCAAACATGTTTTGGATTGAAATCGTTGAATTCCGGTTCGGATACGTGCGGGACTCGGATTTCCCGCGGATTCTGATTCAGCTGATCTTTCAATAGTGTTTACGTTGTTTCGTTCATGTTATGGCCTCGTGGATGTGCAATAATACATATGTATTATACTAATAAGTAATAATTACCTCAGCAACTTTAAGTACCTACCTATATAGATAATATGATTTTTGTTTAAGTTGTATCGATTGTGAACCACTCGAATGACAAATTTCTCGCGGTTAGTTTAAAACTGCAGATTTCTCTTATCATTTTACTGAGCCACGTCTAGAAAACATTTTATGACTTTGTTAAAACGCATAGACTATATACAGGCATTATACTACTAGACGATTGAGCGTCCGGACAAGGCGCGAGCGGGTGGTGTGGTCTCGTGATAATATAAAGGTTGCAGTTATGTACAGATATAAAAATATATAAAAATTATTGTAAAATCGAAAAATTCTTGTGATGCGTGTACGTTGTACACCGAGAGCAGCGCACTCGCGTCTGACTGCTGGAACTACAACAGTCTAGTAGTCTAGTATAGTATAAAATAATATGTGCATGCTTTAATGCTGCAGTTTCGCATACAATGACGTATAGCGAAACTTGAGATAAGATAACAAAGTACATTTTTAACTGTGATGTCTGTTAACATTAAAAAAACAACAAGCTTGCAATAATTATTATTCATTCATTTCAGTGATAATTAACTATATATCTAGCATAATTTAATAATACTTTGAGTTTCGTATGCCGCGGTATTAATAATAAAACGATATGACTATTTTAAACAAAGAAAGGGTTTCAAGGTTTTAATTAAACAAAAGGAGATAAATAATAATCAAAATACTATAAAATCGAAATTTCAGAAACTCAGTCGACAATCTTTTGTTTTAGTGCATGTTTGGTATGTTTTTTAGTGCATAACTGCAGTTTTATTTGCGGTGTATATTAATTTATGTTTTTTTTGTAAGTCCCCGAGAGTTTATATACCTAACTTTATAATATATCATAATATGAACAAGTTTAAAATCGGTCAAGTGACCACCGTTTGATAACAGATAATAATATTGACATTATTTTGTTTTTTTCGTTTTTAGTGAACAAACATCACACGACGGTGGAAATCAAACACGAACACAATTACGATTCAGCGGCGGCCGCGGCTGCCGCTGCGGTGGCCGCCGAACACTTCCTCTTTCCCGGCACGACGGCGGGCGGCCATCACCATCCCCAGCTGGGCGGGTTCAGTTTTCCGATCCCTCAGGCTCCGGTGCCGGCGCACAACTACCAACACCTGTTGAACGGACACGTCAACAACAAACTGATGGCGTCCTAGAATCCGACGTGTATATATATATATATAGACCGCGAAGTCCGAACCGCCGACGACCGCGGCTGTTGTTCGATTTTGTACATAATTATTACATATATTATTATATTTTATAGTATAGCCTATATATTATATTATCATAAGGACAAAATTAATATAATAATTTATATATATTATAATAATAGTAAACCAAATTCGATTTCTTGCGATTTCTCGACTCGTATAAAAATACGCACAATATTACTAACAAAATTAATATATTATAATAATATACGTAGTTGTGTATTACAATATGTACCTATTGCAGAAACACCGACAGCAGTTTAACAAAAAAAAAAACCTCGTAAGGTATATTATATAGTAAAAAAGCATTTAATGATGATGTCAACTTATCGTAAACGTGCACTGCATTTTTGGAACTCGCACAATACACAATATTTTATCACGCGTTATCTTCCTAAGCTTTATTTAAAACTATATAGTTATTGCGCTTATCACGTCAGTCGTGTATTAATTTCTATTGTGTTTAAATTTTAGTGCTCGGTCACAGCCGTACAGCAGTGTGTTCTAGTTTTGAGTTAACGCCCATTTTTAAATTTAAATGGCAAAAACGACGAAAGAACTTTTTAACGACCAACTGTTTTGAAATTTGTCTAGTCTTTTATATATGTACGAGATGCATAATATAACATTATACAACATATAATGTACGCTGTAAGCATATTAAAATTCACCGATTTACTAATTCGTTTATATTAATTATTTTCGTACTTACGGTTTTCGCTCAACGCTTAATACCCACTCACGAAATTCTATTTATCTGCTAAAAATTGTACATAATATTTTACTAGCTAGCCCTATAATACGTGTCTAAAAACGTTGGAAATAATTTTTGGCGCGTCCTCACTATTAAAAAGCCAAATTTCGATTTTTCAATATGTATAACTATATGTAGATTTATTATTAATTTATACGTGTAAGTATAGTATGACGTATTGTACATAGTATATACTTAATTAAATGTAAAAAAAACTATTTTATAAATATGGTAATATATATATTTACGACTTAATTATTCTATACAATCAAATGGCTATCGTCGTAATGTTATTGCTGTAGGCTTGCACAGCAGCAAATGCTACACGAACATGACGGTTGGTGCGTTTCTATCGTTTATATTGTATATTATATTGTCCTCAACATTATGTATATTATAATATGTGTTATACTGAACTGCATATAGCAATAATTGTCTATCAGTTTCGATTTATTCTACTCTATTAACACGGTGACAAAATGTTTGTATTTAATAATAATATTTTTAAACTATTATATCAAAATTGTAATTAAAAAAATTCATTTTTCAGATGTATAACAACGTAATACTGCAATAATATACGTTTTTATTGAAATATTGTGCGTTTATTTGCTATACTATAGCCTGCAACCACGGCACGAGTTAAAATTGCAGGACGATTTTTCATTAATTTAATTTACGATTGCTTTGGAAATGAGTGGGTTTTAAGAGGTTCTACATAAGCATTAACGTAACTATAGCAGGGATCAATCCTCCAAACATTTTAATATAGAATATTGGGCGCATGTAAATTCCGCCCGAAAATGGTAAATTCCGCCCAAAATTAACTACAGGTAAAATAAGGAACATGTAAATTCCGCCCGAAAAAAATTCAGGTAAAAAAAGGTATATGTAAATTCCGCCCGAAAATAAAAATATAATAGTAAAAAATATTAATATTTATAATAATAAAAAAAGAGTCAAAATAAAATCATCATCAATAATTAGCACATATTATTATGAGTCGTGTATATTGTATAGCATATAAAATTGTTAAAAATTGTTAAAATAGTAATAATTATAATAATAAATACGAGTTAAAATATCACTTCCATACTATTTATTTATTTTTTTGTTAAAATCCCCAAAATAATGAGCCACGTTTCCTACATAATCATCTATAGATATTTCATTATTTTTATATTTTCTAATTATATTTTGCATGTATATATTTTTTTTTTTTGATTTTGAATTTCTATATTTATGTGGTTCATTTATACTATTTATTTTTATGTAATTTTCTACTTGAATTTGTTTAAGTTTGTCTAAAAATATAAAAATATGAGGATGACTAGAATTAAAACTTTTATTAAAATTGGAATGAAACGACTCACACGCATTAGTCGTTCTGTTCAAATCTGCTGTAGCAGCAGCCTATATATTTGGAGGAAAAGCAGCGTCATTACTTATATAATTATTTAATAAATAATCAGAAAATTGTTTTAATCTATGAAAAGTACGGCCGCGTCGTACATTCATGACGGAACGCTTAGTTTAAAAATATTTATTTTTCCGGGCGGAACTATTTTTGTACCTGTATATTTTTTCGGGCGGAATTTTCATCTCCCAGAATATTTACCATGAGCTCGATGACTGAATAATGTACTATTTACAATCAGGGTCGCGGTGAACGGTAATTTCAGACATTTTTCTTAAATAGAGGGATGGGTGGTAGCCGTTGGGTCCCCTAGTAAATGTAATATGATATTATACTCAATAGATAGTCAATGATGATCTGAAATATAGTTAGTTACATATTAAATTAATACATTATCATGCATTAATACTTGGGATCTTTGTAACTTGCCTCTGGAAAATTTTTAGTTCACCACGCCACTGCAGTTTACAATAACACATAGGTAGTACCGGTTGTGTAAGAAAAACCATGAATTACTCTTAGGTCTCTAAGGATTAGGTCTAGTATGAAACAAAATAGATTGACAGTAAGCACAGATATATATATATATATTACATATCAAAAGAAAGACATGTTTCCAATGAGGTGGAACCGGAAGTAATTCTAAACAAGTTTGCTTAAAAATAGATATATTTGAGCTTAATATCTGTTAATATCAGTTTATAATAATAGGTATAAACACATTATACAATATATAGGTAAAGTATGCCTAATATATTATTATATATATTACTCCGATTATATTAATTTATATAATACATAAATTCTCCATTGATTTGTTTTCCTCCTCGAAAAAGATTTCATTAATTAAGCATAAATGAGAGGAAAAAAATCGAATCGGTAAGAAATAATGCTAGGTAAGACTTACACTCCATTCCTACACACACACACACACACACACACACACACACACACACACACACACACACACATACACAGATTGAAACGACTAGTTACGTACGCCTATGTGACTATGTGACTATATGTCTATGATGTTTTTTAAAAAACAAATCTGCAGATTATCTATAGGTAACGCTTGAGTTCCTTAAACTAATCAAACCACATATTATTCTTATTTGTTATCTATATATATGGGTCTTTTGTCAACTATTGCATTTTCAGTATAATGTTTTAATATTTGTTAAAACATTTAATTGTTTTTGAGACGACGAACCAAGACAGATCTAAAGATGAAATACTATAATGAGTAATATGTATACTAAAAAATGTGTTTGTACGACTGAAAGCCTTAAAAATTAAAAACAATTACTGTTGCCCGTAGCGAAAGTGCGTGCATTTTAAATAGCTAGAGAACAAATTTTAGTGATTCGGCGACTGTGCCGATCGGATTAATAAAAATATATAGCAACTACATATAATATGGTATACCTATTGCAATAATGTAGGCTATATAATAAGTGTTTGTTTGAAATGTTAATAAGATTACTCGGTATAAATATACTATACTATGAACCATACAGATTACTATAATAAACATGCGCACTCTGTAAAATACAATAATAATAATATTATTACAATCTCGGTGTAAACATCACGAACGGTGTTTAAAACGGTCAAACACGCGGCGGGCTAGTCACCCGTTTTAAACGTATATTTACGAGATAATAATAAAACATTACGATAGTATATATTATTATATTCCTATAGGTACGATTGACCTAAATATTATATATATTATTAGCAGTACCTATATGTATCGTATAACGAGGTACGAGAGCTATCTCGTGGCCTATTCTCAAGTCCTTTAATTTTCACAAATACTTGCATTACCATTATAGGTAGATAGTTTGTTTTACCTGGTTACTTATTGGGTTAATCGGTTAAACATTCGTCTAATAATTTAAATCCCTGCTATTTAAATATTGCATATAAATACCACACGTATTTAAGAAATAAATGAAAAGAACGAATACAAATTCATACTATATAATCTATAGTTAAAAAAAAATTTTTTTTCTGAGCAATTTACGGTCAAACAAAAAATATTTTATTGTATCCCATAATATATTCCTATATACTGCAGTAGGATCAGTATCACCCATGTTTTCTTTATTATTATTTGTTAATATCATACCTATAATATTCAAAACAGTTATTGATTTAGTACGATTTGTCAATTTTTATTTCGCGCTGCTGGTGTCAACGACTTTTTATACAATTACGTTTAATTAATACGTGAACACAAAATTCTCCAGTCTTATAATGCGATGAAAATATATTATGTTCTAAATTGTGAATTAATTATAGTTGATTAGTCAATATATTAAGTGAAATAGCTAGACTTTAATTATAAGCTACCTATTTATATAATGAGTCAAATTGTTTGTTTCACATTCTATACAATACCATATGCGCATTCAAGCACGATATAGACAGTATCATTGTTTTAAATCGTTCAAAACAATCCTTGGTTGGTATAATTTACACGAAGATAAGATTTCACGTAACTCCTCTAGGTCATTAGCCTGTTTTTAGCCACGAGTATTTCAAAGTTGATTTATACAAATATTGACCTGCAATCAAACGTACACTAATATACACTAATATACATTAACTTATATTATTTGTATAGGTAATTTATAGATCAGAGGTTCTCAAACTTTTGTTTTTATGTAGATACCCCATGTATATGTATCTATATTACTATTTACTGATCAGAAGCGCGGCGTATCACTATAACGAAATATAACTCTAACTTGAACACTGTTCAAGTGATAAATCGGTAAAATATTATGATAATTTTCAATTCAAATCCTATACCACTTTGTGAACCTCTGGTATAGACAATATAATATAGTACATAGTATTTTATATTACATTATAATCGTTTTAAACAATTCATTATAATATATTTTAAAAGCCAAAATTGCAATATTTTATTACTACGAATATTTACTAAAAAGTAAACTATGCATGAGTATATGTATGAGTTTTCTATTTTTTTTTTAAACATTTTATTTAGTTCATTTTATTCAAATTTAACTTTAATATTTTTTGTACAATTTTTCGTTAGACCGTTGACTTTGTGGCGATCGAATCAACATCTTCACCAATATTTTACGAGTTACCTGCTAGCATTTTTGAGTCAGTTGCTGTTTATGAACTACGGAAAAAATACAGATGATAGGTGGGCCAACTTCACGTAGCCTACAGAAGTTTTTGTATTTAAATATCGAGTTATCTGTTATATTACGTATAGTTATCACTTATCGTTGTTAAGTAGAACATTTACCATAAGCTCATTATTTTACATTTATTATTTCCTTGTTTAGGTATTTAAACGTGATTATTCGATTTTTAGGTCCTATAAAAACGTATAGGCTCTGTCAAAATGTGATAACATATTTATTTATATTTATTCCTTCTATCATTATACTGCGATTCGATAATTATTATACTTGAATCATTAATCAAGGACCTATAATAGGCTATATAACATTAAAATTTATAACCTAACGACGACAGATCTTATAATAATATTCTTATAAATCCTTTGTGTTTATAGATAATAAATGTATACTTTTGAATAACCCTGAATTATTCTGTTTAAAAACATTATTGATACAAAAGCCAATATTTAAATGGGACTAATAGGAGGGTGTTGAAAAACATTGTGAATGAGTAACCAAGAAAAAATAAATATCAGTAATAATAAATTATTATTTTTTGTACTGAAATATTACGCTGGTAGGTAAACAAAACTGTGTATAATTTTCAATACACAATAGGTACCTCTAGTGCATAAGAATATAAGATTGTGTTTTTGTTTAGAAACATCAAATATTAGAGTTTTACTTATCTATTAAAAAGACATAGGTAATGCACAGTCGTAAAATATTGAAAATTATAACTATTTTAATCAATAAAAATATTTTTATAAATTTATTAACATTCTTTATGTTATTTTAATTATTTATCCATTATTAGTTCTCGTTCAGCAGGCAGTACTGAGTAAAACCACAACATTACACCTACCATTATGGCATTATGTATAAATGCACATTATTCACTTGATTAAACAAAAATGTATATTATATCTGTCAAAATGAACAGTAGCAGGTATGGACAGGATTTTATTATTTATAATAATTTTAAATGTATAAACACAATATATCTAAAGTAAACGTTAATTAATAAATTAATACAATTTTTGATAAATATTTGTTTTTCAATAGCACGTTTTTAACAATTCTTATAATATAATATGTATTTACTGTATTTACTATTATATACACCTGGTATTCAAGTCTTTTTCACTATAAAAATGTTGTGTCATTATATAAATTGTATTGTAGTAATTATTATTTCACTCGATTCATGGGACCACGACACAAATTTAATTATTTTTTACATAAAAATGAACTGAAATATTGGTAGTTATTGTTGACATTTTACAAAAACGTTTTGTCGCGAGTCCTCGAACCGAACTAGATCATTCAATCACAGTGTGTACGCTCTGCAGTATATTATTCTATTGTAAATGTGTTTTTTTACGGTATTTTATATACTGCATATGTATTTGTGTATCGCGGTGTTTGTAAGTTGTAGAGAGCTATACAATATGGGCTTTCTGAAATCCAGACACGGCAACGGCCTTGTACAAAAATTTAAATCTGCGAACAAATTAAAAACAGATTCTGAGTGATGTCTGTAGAATGGCCAGTGTTACAACAGTAAGGATCATCTATTATAGTATTAAGGAGTATGATACATTTTTCAAAATTTGCGGACGACTACGAATCGCCATTAACGATTTAACTACGCCGGGATATAAGTAAATTATAACTATTTGTTTGGACTTTCGTAAAAAAAAAAATTCATAATAATTACTAGATAGTCTCGAAGAATGGGAAATAAAAGTCTAAAAACGAATGAACGTTCGACCTACTGCTTCAGGTATATAATATAACTGCCGCGCGAGAAATAAAAAAAAAATGAATCGTTTACTCGACAATAACAATATAATAACGATAATAAAATACTAATGACCGACGACGACGTGACCCTTTAAGTTTTCGAGTAATTTTTTCCCCTTTTAATGGATACATTCAGACGTCGGGATTTATGATATCTGGTTGACAGGTGGCAAAAGCAAACATTACTTTAATGGACGCGGGCGAGGGATCAATGGTCAACCGGCGGCGGCGTCACACGGCTGCTAAAATGCAGAATATTATTATTACTATTATTATTATTATTATTATTATTATATATTATATTATATCTATACGTACGCGAAAACGGTCGTGGCGGTGTGGATATGAGTGCATGTACTAGCAGTGGCAGGCGCGCGCACGTCCTCGAAGGGACTTTTGAATGGCTTTTGAATAAATAATAATGCCGAGAACGTATGTAAGGGCATCACCCCTCTTCCACGCATCCACCCAACAGTCCACCCGTTTGCGACCCGCGATCGTTGTACGTATATTTTATCATTATTTACACTCGCACAATTATCCGCCCATTACCGATTTCGAATAACGCAGCGATTTTCTTCACTTTCCGCCGCCCCATCCCTCCCCCATTGTACACGTCACGATAACAATAATATAATATTATACTATACTACACCTCACCATCATCATCGCAATATATGTGACGTGTGTGCACGTTTTCCCATTGTAATGTTTTTCGATTCGCCCTTTGGCGCAGGTACCTACGAAAACGCAAAACTCTTCCGTCGTGGTGCAGTCCGCGTGCAGGTACCGAGTCCACCGCTGACGCGGTAGCTGCCCTCGCAGAACGACCGTGGACGTGCCGGCGGTCAATACACAATATATTATTAAAAATTTTTTTTTTTTTATCGCAAACGATGGGAAAATAAAATAATTAATAATCATAATAAACCTATATTGTACTGGTCACAGATTTTTGTGCAGATCGTCGTGACGTACAACATCAATTATTATTATTGTATAGTATATTATAAAGTGTCCGCTTACGCGTACCTACGTCATTCCACTGTACCTGGTACAGGCATCGAGCGCGTTTATTTACATAAACGACACGTGTCATGGGTGAGTATAGCTGATTACAATATATTATAATATTATAATTTAATAATACGCTGATGGTGCACTGCAGAGTCACGGAATGTCCGCGGTATCCAAGTCGACCCCTCGGGATTTATAATAATACATTATAATATTATAGGCATCTAATATAATATCGTTTTGTAGTCGAGTAGGATAATAATATTATATTCCTATACGGTCGAGCTCTGCAGTCTGCGGAGTTTGATTATATACCTACCCATATATTGTCTATATATTATTATTGCTGTAAATTACTATCATATGCACGCGGTCGGTTTTTTTCGAGAGGCAAAGAGCCCGGGCTGTTATAATATTATTCGCAATGTATCGCTTCTTTTGTATTTATTTATTTATTTAGCAATTGGCAATAAACGTAAAGCTCCGAAGAGGTTCATTCGAACCATAATATTAGTGGAAGAGGTTGGTAAATTAAAAGTGGCGTATGTTGACGAGTGAATCGAGGAGGGACATTTAAAGGAATATCAGAGAGAGCGTGGTGAATCGATCCGCCCATTTAATAATTTCGAAAGAAATTTAAGGTTGGCAGTACGCCTACGATCTGCCAGCGAATCAAGTTTGAGATGCTCGAGTACTGGCAAATAATTACGTGGAGGACATTCAATCCCGAGTACAAAACTGGCATATTTTAAAAATGTATTTTGTACTCGCTCAAGCATTATTGCGTTACGAGCAGTACTACTTATTAGGATCCCAAACGACAGGGTAGTTATGCGTTATATAATTTAAAACGATCGATTGATCAATCATCGGGTTTGCGTTTGCATATAATATTATCTATACACTGCGATGCTACATGGTTATTAGTTGCTGAATATCGTAGTATATACCTAGGTACTCACATAGTAGAAGCGACATGGAATCTCCCCCGAAGGTGACAGAGGCCCTAGCAAAATCTAGCAAATTTGTCTGAATAAATTGACATTATTTTTTTTTTTGGAATCGAACGACGTGCCGGTGCGCCCACAAAGATGGCACCGGCATATGTTTATGGATTTGCAAAGTTAGGGCCCTAGCAAAATGTAGCAAATTCCTAGCAAATTGTTGATACCATATATACGTAGACCTAGCATAATGTGCCGGTGCCAACTTGACGGACACGACAAAAACGCATATTCGTCCGTATACTTTACGCAGCAGTATTATTAAAATATACAAATCGAACGAAACAATAAACACGATACGCATATATACCTATACCTACTTACTATACGGCGTCATTTTATTATTATGTGTTCACATCATCAGTTGTACACGTCGTTATTATTGAAATTATTATTTAAAACCCACGAGTGTCCGAGCTGCAGTGTGCCGGAGGACATAATTCATTTCTGTTGTTTTTTTTAACGCCAATAATAATAACTGCAGCAGTGCACGCGTATATTATAGATCATTATATTATATAACGAGTACGAGGTGTAACGACAATTCTGCATGTGCAATAATAATGCCTATTATGTGAATAATAATATTGTCGTACGGTTCGTATATTATGTGCGTATGACAATTGACAATATGTATTATGAAAACGCACGGGGAGAAGATAACGAAAATCAATTATCTTCGGATGTCGTTGTCCCGAGAGGCGCTGTAAAATAATGATATATGCACTGTTTGCATAATATATAATACGTATGCGTGTCTAAACAATGACGAAGAAACACATTTTTGTTAGGTATTTCGTAATATAACCATATTATATTTTATATATATTATTATGAATATACGTATTATGTATAAATGTATAATTATATGCTGAAAACCATAATGTTTATACAATATCGATGTTTACGTATTGGGATTATAGTTGACGTGTCCGTAAAATCAATTTTAAATAAATAGGTACGCGCGTACGTGTTTGTCTATCTATGCCTATCACTTATCAGTTATTATTTATTATTACTTATTGCGTGTTAACGTGGTGCATTTCTTTCAAGACTCGTACATTAAATCTTAAAGTATAAAATGGTATTGTAGCATTGTTCACTAATATATTGTAGTATTATGTATGTTTAATTAATAGTTTATTTAAGTTACACGTTTTTAGGCTTTTAGGTGCGATAAAAGTATATTTGGTACACTATACGTCGTATTATATAGGTTAAGGCATACTATATCTGAAAAAGACATAATCACGGAAATAAATATCTAAATTTCTTTAGCACTATTGTGTATTTTTCATACATTTTCATATTATATACCAGGGGTCTCCAAACTTTTTTATTCAAGGGCCACAAAAAATATCAAATGCTCTTAGCGGGCCAAAAGTTTATTAACACATATAATTTTTAATTTTATGAAAATATAGGTGTACAATTATAAGTTTACTTTAAATCTTTTTATAAAATATTGTCTACAATATGCTTAAATATAATTGGTAGAAATTTAAATGATAATATATACATATACATTGTAATTTTAATAATTTTTGAAATAATTTTTTTTTTTAATGAGAAGTATGAAATTGATGTTTTTCTGCTAATATTTAATCGAATTGAGGTTGTATGTTACTAGTTCCAATTTTTCAAAATTGACTCCAAGTGTTTGTCAGTCATGGCCGATTTATATTTTGATTTGATGTATTGCATTTTGGAAAAAGTTTACCGTCCGTATACGATATATTACATAATATTTACATTATAGGTTTATTAATTATTTGATTTTTTATATTATTATACATACACAAAATAATTATAATACGATTTTTATGATATCTGATTACTGAAATCATAAGTACCTATTTCTAGTATGTAGGTACTCCGTCCAGCGAGAGAACACACCGACTCTGCGCATCGCCCTTCCATCAAGAAGAAAACCAAAACCCTCCGAGGAAAAACAAATAATTTTGTCAGTCCGCGGCGTGTTCTCGCGCTGAACAGAGCAGTATAGGTAATAGTAAAAGTCATAAGCGCAACAGCCCAATTTTTTTAGAACCTAACCAAAGCTGGGGTGGCTGATATTTTCTGAAAATAGTTTGTGTTTAGTTGTACTAAGTTATATTTTTTTAATTGGGGGGGGGGGTGGGTGGGAATTTGGCAGATATGTTCTATTATTTTCTGTTCATATTTTTTACTTTTTATTTTAAACGATCGTAGGACGAACGCTACCGATCCCGGTGTACTGCCGGGTGTGTGGCGACAAGTCGTTTGGAAAACACTACGGCGTGTACTGCTGCGACGGTTGCTCTTGTTTCTTCAAGCGGAGTGTCAGGCGGAGGATCGTATACACGTGTATCGGTACGTTGACCGTAGCTAATTGATCGTATAGCTATCTAAAAGCGTACGTTTTAATGATAATATAATATGATGCACATCATAATATAGTGAAGTGTATAATATATAAGTCATAACTACTCGCGTAACTCATAACGAAACGAATTTAAGAAATAATTTATTATGTTATATCCAGTGGTCGGGGGTAGCGCACCAATCGTATAGCAACGCTACTTTATTTGTTGAGATTTACAAAGCGTCGCTATATAGTATAGGTACACACGATGAAGCAAAAAAACTATAGCAGGCTACACATTTTTAGTTAACGTATAGTGAAAATTGTAATCTGTTGCTACCTATAACCTTTATGTCGAAAAAACATATATTAGGTATATTAAAATATTTAAAATATTCTTCAGTTTTATTTATTAATCATACGAAAGCCTTAAAAGCTTTTTAAAAAAACATCGAGCAACTCAAAATTGATTGTAATTCACTCACTTATTACATTCCGCCCGGTGAAAAAATGTAAATCAACCTATAAAGTATAAATCAAATATCAATTTTCAATAAGACATTTTTTTAACACATGACATATACATGAGATACGCGGGACAAGCCTACCGGCTGAAAATACAAAAAAATAGTAATGAGCATCAATAAATAATGAATAAAAAAATACTCAATAATAAGTGATCTAGTCAAGAAAATTAAAAAAAAAATGTATTGAAAATGAAGCATGCTATATTAAAAAAAAAAAAAAACAGTAGAGTTCCGATCACTGGTTTTATCGAAACTATATTTATTATTATTTACCTCTGATATTTAAGACAATAATTATTTTTTAAGCATTTTTATTTTTAATTAATAATATTAATTGTTGTTACACGCGTTCAGCCGGCACGGGTCAGTGTATTGTGGACAAGGCGAGAAGAAATTGGTGTCCGTTTTGTAGACTTCAAAAGTGTATGAGGGTCAACATGAACGTTTCTGGTAAATATTTCGTGTACAGATAATATTATCTATATATAGGTATTACACTGATAATATATATATATTATACTGACATAATGACGGTATTATATTCAAGTGACGTAGAACATATTTTCCAGTTTGTTAGTTTTTTTTTTTTTTATCGGCTTCGTTATTTTTTAACCGTCCGATCTTATGGTCCTCTTTTTCCCCAGCCGTTCAAGACGAACGAGGTCCGAGAAAGTCCAAGTTGCCTAAAATAACTGAAATCAACACCGTTGTGCCAAAAAACTGGAAGACAAGAAGTAAGATGATGTTATATATTAGCTTAATGTTACCGTTTGTTACATCAACTCCGCGATCAAAGAGTTCAATATATAAATTCGTCCGTATGCAAATATCATTGATTTCTTGTCCACTCCTTTAAAATCCGATTGGATGTCAGCATAATTTGCCTTATATATGCTACGGTTGCAATCGATATTGCATCGATAAGTCCTCCAATCACTCGTGAAAAAAGCTATTGAAAAAAAGGTTACTGTGAATATACCTATATATATCGTACGTTTTGTCACGCGGTTTAGGCGAATACGTATACGAAATTGGCGCCCAAATATTTTTAACGAGTCTCAGGCAATGTAGATTCAACGAATCGATGGCCATACTACCAAACGCTGACCAAAACGAAATACTCAATAGGACGTGGTATCAATCGTTCGTGCTGATGGCGGCGTTTTGGCCGACGAACCTCATAACACTTTTATCCGGGTGAGCTCCATATATAATAATACATACTGCAAAGACATATTATAACACTGTCGTTTTCGTCGCAATGATTATTATAAACATTTGTTGTTGGTTTTTTGTTTTTCGTTCACATATAGATCCAACTCAAGCATCGAACACATAGTCGCCACGTTGATCGCCAGTCACCGGGCCATGAGACTCGATTCGATCGAATACAATTTAGTGCTTACCCTCGTCCTGTGCCGACCCGGTAAGTGATGTTTTCTTGCGGCAGTTTTGATTTGTATGTGTATATGGTTCTGTGTTCTGTTATGAGATCTCTGCGGTTCGGCCGAGTTCAGAAACGACTTGACGGTCATCGGAACAAACGCCAAGGACGCTCTGATGAAACACGCTGCGTTCAAGTCACCGACCAGATACTACGGAATACTGGCCTGTATACTTTCCGTCACCGAAGACCTGGCGGGATACATAAAAATAATTTTTTTCGAACCGTCTGTCAGAAATGTACCGATGAACCACCTCGTGTCGGTCATTACTTAGACGCCTTGGCGATCTCTTTATTTCATAGTCAGCTTTTACAGTTATACACAAACGAATAATGAACAATACTGCAGTATAGTTTATACACATGTTATAATATTATAATATTTAATATTTTTATGTTAACGAAACATTAGTAAACGCTCAACGTATAAATATATACCAATATAATACTCTACAATATAGTATCATAGTCATACCTTGTTCTTTTCTTAGATTTTAAAAAACTGAGCAAGTCACATTGTTTTTGTAACACGTACTCCCAGGTACCAATATATATAGTAAAATAGCTATCTACCACAAGTCTGTTGCAATTTTTATTTCTGTAGGTACCATAAAATTGTTCACTAGTGCACTACAAGTTATTCAGAAACCAACTAATCTAAAATACAACAGACTAAAGTAGATTTCGTGATTTTCCAAAATAAATAAATGCTATAACATTTTTTAGTTTGTATTTTGTAGTCATTATTGACGCTGGGTTACAGTTATTGAGGAAAAATTATTGGCGAGAAGAATGATCTATGGTTCAAAAACGACCAAAAATTATGCATTTTGTAAGGTTTTAAATTTTTTGCATACCTAAATTTTATTTATAATAAATATTTGTTAATAATTTGAACTAAATGACTAAATTAACTTATAAACCTGAAAATTAATGATATATAGTTACTAATAAAATGAAAAAATACAACTCGTTATAGCTCCAGAGATTTGAGAGATAATAAAAAAGTTCAAAGCTACCTAGTATAACTAATACTCATAAGTCATAACTATTACTGTGTTATAATATTTTACAAAATATTCAATGCCCAGCTTCGTCCATACATATATTATACATTTATACCACACTAACACAGAACAATGGTTATACAGTACACACACTTTTTTAAACTGAACATTTTTAGAGAAGTTTATTCAATTACAATTAAAATATTATATTTATTTAGGCACAGAGTTTATTAAGAAACAAATTTGGAGTAAAAATTAAAAAATATTAATTATTTTACATGAACTATTTTGTAAACAGCTGCTGTAGTTACAAATTGATATTTGATTTATTTGATTATTGTTTACTGTGCATTAAATGCTAAATAAATATAGATACTTTTTAACGAATGATAATTGTCTTACAAGTTACGCTAAAAAAAATTATTATTTTGTACCTTTAGTATATAACAAGAACATTAATATTTAGTAAGTACGTTTCGTGATACACAACAATAATAGCATAGACGTATATGGTGTAGAAGATATTGAGTTTTAAAGGCAGTTAAATTTTACAAAATATCTAGGTATTCAAATAAAAGTAACAACAGTAAAATATAATGTCAATATTATTATTTTATTTTTACTATCTAAAATATTATTATTGTTTAGCCAACTAAATACCTTCGCATATATTAATAATTTGGAAGTGTATGAAATCGAAACGTGATCTTAAACAATTTAAGTTATAATTCTTGTATTGTTTAGTTTGGTCGACAATTTCAAAATCATATCATAATATTGCTATAGGTACTGCAAATGTGCAACAATAAATAATAGATATATATACATACAGTGGAACCTCGATAACTCGAATTTTCGATAACTCAAAGGAATGTTTTGGCGCCTTCGCCCATGTATATACATACAATTTTTTTTATAATTTGATTTTTTGTCGCCCCTAACTGATTCCAGTTATCGAGGTTTTACTGCATTTGTACAATAGTACGAAAATTAAGATCAAAATGTCTAAAAATGTTGAAAATAACGGTTTCGGGATAAAATATAAATTAATATTTTAATATGCATATAAATGTTTAATGTTCAAACGATATAATAAATAAACAATTAAGCAATAAATGTTTATTGATTCAGTCATTAAATACGTACACTAAATCAGTCGATTGGAAGCAGTTTTCGTTTAGGTTAGTGCAAGTTTATTATATTTTCCGAAGTCTCTAACCTCTAACCTCTTATTAATAATAATAATAATAATATATTTAACCGGACGTAGTTTTGATTATTAACATGTATATATGAATAAATGATTTATTTATTTTACAGCGGTGTCGGGTTTGTTTGTCTGTTAAAATAACCTCCGTCACGCCTTTTACGCCGAATTTCACCACCACCCCGAAACGATTTTGAAGACGAGTACCGCAAAGGATTTGCGGACAATAATAATATTATAATATAATATGTTGTGTACACCCGCGTCCGAAAAAAAACCTTTTTAACCAAAGCCATTGTTCTGCGGCACGTGCGCTTAAATAATGCGCTTTATACATATATATATATAATAATATCAAATGTATTAATGATACGTCGTCGTCGTCGACAGTAACGACCATAACAATGACGACTACAGAGTCGACCCGAATGTTCCTTTGACGGCCCGTCAAAAAACGATTAAGGTAGTCGGCGCGGTAGGAGGTATTATAAAACGTCATAATATTATTCCACTTTGAGTGGCTGCCGCCGCCGCCGCAAGTACTGTGTACATATACTTCGTGTATTATATTGTTGTTTCCGGTCCTTATTATTTCGCCTCCACGTCCTTCACCCGTCGGATATTACACCCTTTCGACCACCGTACCGGTCTGATTCTCCGCCGCCATTCTCGAGAGTAAGACTTATTACGTTATATTATTGTATATTGACAAATGATGATATTGTTAATAATTGTATTTTGTGATATTTTAATATTGACGACAATATTATATGTTTTATAACTTTGTTTTACATAGTAAAACATGCGCCTAAACGCCCTAAACATGGGCCGCAGTTTTTTTTTTGTGAAACCATTATTTATTCAATTTATTTCAATTATTTTGATTTTGAGTTCAATTAAGATAGTTACCTATATACCAATGTCTTAACAGTATTGTTAATCGAGTTTTTGGAGATTTAATATGTATGTGTATTGTGTATTATTTCATGGCAAATGGAGTCAATTAGTTAATTCAAAAAAATAAAAATAAACTAGGCGTATATCATATAAAAATAAGCGCACCTACTTAGAATTGGAAAAAATTTGTTTTTATTGGTACAAGTGGTGGTACCACAGGTAAACAAAAAAAATCACATACAAATAAAAACCAAAAAGAAAAAAAACTAAATTTGTTATTTTGCTTTTGAGTCATATTTCATTGAACAAAATAGTTTTAACTAAAAATTCAGATCAATAATAACTATAATTATAATGTCAATTAAAATTATATTTACCTAAAGTTGAATTTATTTTGTATAGGTACTTATCTATGTTTTAGATTTTGAGCGGAGCGATTAAATTTTACAATGATGTGTTTTTTTTGTCATCGCGTTTTGGAAGTAGAAGTGCTTGAATTATAAACTTTAAGAGTGATTAGACGTGAAACAATTTTCAAAATATTTTATGACCAATGACTACAGTTTTAAATATAACTATAATCACAAGGTATGAGTTTCAACAGAAAAAATTTAAAATAATATAATATAATATACAGAATAATGGAAATAATGAAATATATTATATATAACTATATAATACTCGTGTTATAATGTCATACAGTTGTCGCGACTGATCTTCTTCGTCGATAAAAAATCGCATACAGAAATACCATAAAAAGCTAGACCGATTTATCTAGATTCTCGAACATAATAGCATAATATAATAAGCGCAATCATTAATTGTGCGTTTTTTTTTCGAAATACAAGGTTACAATTGTAAGACTGTAGGTTATATAGGTAAGTGTAGTTACATATTACTTTACACGATTACACGATACCGGGTGATCCATTTAACACTCATTAATTCAAAAACTATAAAAGTTTTTGAAAATATTATTTACATAGATATTTTTAAGTAATTGCAATTTTTTTAAAAACTTATACTTTTTACTGTTATTATTTATTTTTACTTTTTTTAAAGATAACGACGTGCTATTTCAATTTCTCATTCCAAAGCAAATAATTTTCAGAGTTTTTTGATGTATGAAAATTGAATTGTTGGACGAGATGTTTATGAGTTATATAGGTAAGTAGGTATTAAGAGTTATATCTACTGATCCGAAATTGTACATATAATTTTATAGATTGAAATACTCTGAATAATAGGTCTGCTTTAGAATATGAAATATCTTTCAAAGGAGTAAAAACTTAAAAATTATAACGAAAAAAAAATAGAAAAGAATATTGTTTTGAACCTAACGACCTAAAATTATGTAAAAACGTCTTGTATTAAATGGATCACTCCGAATACAATATACATGCAGTTTCCATGCACAATTATTTAAAAATGTAAGTCAAATGATGTGTGGTATAAATAACGAATCAAAATACAGCTACAAGGCTACCTCCATAACTTTTATCTACCTATTAATATAATATTCATACCGATTATTGTCGCTTTCCGATCGATCGCAACAGTCTAACATACAAAATGTTGGCAGAAAGTAGAGATTAAATAACAGTAGGTTGTGTTAAGTAAAGAAGAATAATAATATATTGAATTTTAAGTTCAAAATGATATATAATATCTAAGTAGGTACATAAATCTAAGGTTTAATAGTGTGGTGTGAAGGTGCTTGAAGATAAGTGACTATGGTATATCTGAAAATGGAGTGAAAATTGGGTTCTCTTATAATGGCTTTTATATGGTATCCCTTTTACCTCTTTTCACGGATTGAAGGCCACTACAATTGCTTATTTGTACTTGCTTTTGTGTGTATGGATATAATATTTAAACCTGTCATTATTATAATGATACCGACAACATTTTTAATTTTGTTCATTGCTAAAAACACCAGAATCTTCCACGATTTCTATCGAAGTAAACAATTCCTTTAACAAATCCTTGACTTTTAGATATCAATATGTATAATTTAGATGTGTATAATTTAAATTGTAATTCTTATCATAACTCTAATTATAAAAGCAAGTCCCTAATGGTAAGTTTGGCGGAATCCACGAGTCCGTAACACAATATTTAAATAATAATATATATATAGGTTACCCGTACATAAATTATAATTTATCAAGATGTCGTCATATCATTAAATAATGGTTTATACCCATAAAGTCAATATGGTTACATGACCTTATTTTATGTTATATTTTATTTGGTAGGTATAATATGTATTATGTAGTGTATACCATTTTTTTACGCTTTCATATATATATATATATATATTATAAATTATAATAATAACATCAATTTCGAAGAGCCGATCAAATTGTTCTGACATAATAATATTTTGTACACTTAATAAAAATAATAATGACGATGATCCATATAACACATATTTATGTATCCGTAGTGCATAACACATTCGACAAAGCTAATTTTTTACTCCGGTCCACTGAACTACGATTACATGTCTGTTTCACTTGAATAACTCAGCAGTGGTCGTTTTCGAATACAACAATTCTAAAAAAAAAAAATTAAGTATAACGCAATATTATAGTGTCTAAATAAACGAAGTAAATTAGTATCTATACAATAATAAACATTATATTATAATCATTATTGTTCAAAAGTTTTACATTAACACCTACACACCTAACCTTATTTTTATCGACCCCGTCAAAAGTGATACATTCTAGTGAATTTCTTTTAGGTTATCTATGTATTTGGGGTCCTGTTTCCATTATTAGTGGTCTTCGGCCAATGGATAGCGACGACCCAATTATGAGTCTTGTGAGCTTCAGAATTTAGTTGTGAATTTCATTATACTTTTGAAAATAAAATTTTACATTTACTGTATTGAACTATTATAAGTATAAAATATTATGCAATTGATAATGAACAAGAAACTAAAGAACCAGAAGCAAGTATAAACAAAGTGATTTACATTTGATACATTCAAATTCTGATTTTTGAAATGTTTAAATACGCTTGAAGACCATATTTTTGAACTCTTGAGATATTTTGCTTAACAATTCTAAAAATTGGAATTTGAATAAATAAAATAAAATATGTATTATAAAAAGAAATAAAGAGGATGAGCATGCTTAAAAATACACCTTGTATTTCCATGTTAAGATTTGTATTTGTACCCCAAAAAAAATTATACTATTTATCAAAAATAATAGTTTATTAAGATAAAGTTAGTGTAGATGTACCTTAATAGATTTCACCGGGTTTCACGAAACTTTGCGACACTTGATAGATTATTATGTTAATTACAATACGGTGTTAAGTTGATACCATAGCTACTAAATTATACAATACTTAATTATATATTTATATAAGCAAATAAGTTGCGATATAGATTAGGAATAACACTCATTTAAAATAATTAAATTGTATTTACTATTTTATTTTTGAAAATTAGGGAACGCACAAGCATTACTGGTAAGATTTTAAACTACCTAACAATATATCGACAAGACGATAAAAAAAAAATGTAAATAAAAACAAAACAATGGTTAATTGCACAATACGAGATATAAAATTCTATTAAATAAGAAAATTTGCCCCCCCCCCCCAAAAAAAATCTGATTTATATACTGAAACTTGCTTAATAGTTTAACACGGTTATTAAATATTTGGAATTTGGATTTTGAAATACGAATGATACTCAAGTTATGATATCAATAGTTGATACTTGATGTACAAAATAGCTCACTAACTTATAGAATATTTATTAATTAATTTATTAATTTATTAATTTATCTATTAATTTATTATCATTTATTTTTAGTTTTTACAATATTTATAAACATAACATCCAAGACATATCTTTAATTTTTAATTTTTATCTCCCAATTAGGGTATGTCAAAATGTCCTGATATACTTATCTATTAAACTTCTTTGATATTCGTAAAAACTGCGCTACTGCAGTTATTATGGTGACGAACCGTCCACTATAATAAATGTGGGAGGTACTTGCGCTAGAGGAGCAGATGGGTCTATTTTCGTAATAAGTAGAATAATTATTATAGTGGTGTAACAGTTTAGGTAAAAGATCACGAGTGGTTAATAGGTATATAATATACCGTATATTATAATATATTAGATCGCAAAATCTATACCAAATTGTAGTTCAATATAGCAATAGCCAATAGGTATTGGTAAATATTATAATACTACTTGCTTCCGAGATTATTAATATCAATAGGCGAGTTGCGTCCAGACAATTTAGGTTCTAAAAGGGTCATAGCCTATTTTCGCGCAAGAGTATTTTTTTAGACAGCCTAGTTGAGTTCCAGTTTTTAATAGCATACATGTATTCTTTATTACAAACTATAATATAACATAATAGATTAATTACATGCTTCCATTACGTTTGATTATATTACATTATCACACTTTTAAATAATTACGACTTTACAAATTATGTACAGTAAGTATATGTAAATAAACATATAATCAACGTGTAACACATAAAAAAATTATGCATAGTTAAAAAAATATTTTAAAAAATATTAATTATTTTAAATAACACTTAATAAGATCGTTAATTGTCAACTCGCAAACTTTTAAAATTTAAAATTTAGAAGAAAAATACTGCCAAATTGCGTCGCCAAAACGGTACACAAGTTACCTGTTGAATTCATTACTTGCAAAATATACCTTTTTTTGGGACGCAAGTAATATGCACCCATTATAATGACGTAAATTCGCAGACAGAAATATTATATATTTCTGACGTAATAATAAATCGTTCCTATATAATAATAATAACCTATAATACTCGTATCACTCGCGATTCGCAACGACGAATCGAAATGATTAAACTCCCGTGATATACCATTCACATAATATATATACTGAATGCAGTACACTTCTGCACCTACCTCACGTTTTAATGTATTATTTATTATTTTGGTTCAACGGACGATCGTCCCCCGTGTTTAGCTCTGATTTCTACGTACACCGAGTTACACCCCCCCCACCCTGTCGTATTATATAAAATAATAGTACCTACTTACGCGTTTTCGATTCAATTCCATTCGGTCGACTGTATAATATGTACGCTCGTTGTACGAGTAATACTTCACATAATATGTAAACTGAAAGACATCGCGGAACAATGTTCGTTTATTGGACAGTTATCACTACGCTGTGTTTGGTGAGTACAAATGCTAAACAAATAATAATTTCACTGACTGTTATTATGCCAAGGTATTATTATTACTATACACTATAGCGTTTTGAATTTTTTTTATTTTTTTCTGACCAAGGTCGCCAAACAATTATTTCAATAATAAAATGTTACAATTTTAACAAATACTTATTCATTTTTTTTTTTATATAATTTCCGATGTTTTTAAAAGTACTAGGAATTTTTTACTCTGACCTCTCAAAGTATACAAATATTAGATAAAATTTTGAAGTTTCTTCCAGAATCGCCATCAAAGTTGAAAATCAAAGCATTTTTTCTTCAAATATAAAAAATATCATTGTAAAATCGCTCCGCTCAAAATTAAATTATAAATTGTTGACTCAGATATCTGGGTGTTAAATATTTTATTTAATGATTATTAATTAACAAAGTAAAACAATTTTTCACCGTTACAACAACTCACTTGTATAGTATTGCAGTATTGTACGTTTGTAACTGAATGAAAGTCATAATGTCTTAAATAACAAGTATATACCTTAAAAGTAAATCGTTGCTGATAACTCAGGACTAGACATACAAATATTTAGTAAATTACATACAAATATAAGATCTTTTTTCGTATTTCTAACGAGCCTAAATTTAAGTGGTCTAATAGTGGTGTGTATTTGATGACTATGGTTCTCTATAATTAATACTAAAATACAATGATGAGAAACAAATCTTAAGAATTTATTTCGAATAGCCTCTTTAGGTTTTTATTTACCCCATTATGGAAACTAAAGGGTCGAAATTATACTCTAGACACGACCTAACTAATAATGAGCAATATAAAGACTCGAATGCATCAGGGTTAGTAAAACTATTACAATGACATTTTACAAAGACTAATTGCCTATAGTCTATAGACACTTTATTAACTATCTATATTTGAAATATGAATATTAAAAGTTAAGTTTGAGTCACAAATAAACACAAATACGTTAAAAAGCGCTGTTACAATTACATAAGCTGTGATAGTTACTAACAACTACGGATGTCATCAAACACAAATCAGTAATAATTTGATATTTCAGGCGTAATCCTCAAAGTAAATAACATAAAAAAAAACGTTTGTATTTTTTTTTAGGAAATCTCTTATTTAAATATATAAAACCGAAAATTGAAACCTTTGATGCTAATGTTCTCAGAAACTACTCAACCGATTGTCTTAATTTTTTTTTTTAATGAAAGATTATATCACGGAGAAAGTTTCTATTGCAAAAAAAAATATAGTTAAGTATAATTTAGAGGTGCTCACACACAGATTTTAAAATTCATGATGTAAATCGAAAATTTGTGTTTTGTGTATAAATGGTTGCTATTGGTTACAATTATTAGTTATTTATTATTGAATAAATATATTATTATTAGTTTATTATTTTATTTTTTATTATTTATTATTAGTTAGTTAATATCAGTTTTTCCTACGCACATATTATACGCTATTAATTATAAAATACTGAAAGTGCTATTTTTTATGAGATATATATGAATAATCTCCGTTTATTTATAGGGTTGTCAATGGTTACATCTTATAACTAATTAGTAGGAATATGGCAAATACATATTTTTACAAATGAATTTATAAAAATAAAAAAATCTTTGGCGCAGGCCAATATTGCGAGGTTTTTCGTGTGCCTAAAATTCTGATATCACTATCTTACTTATTTCATCTTTGACTTCGCCGGGTGGGATAGCTATTATTTAATATAGAACAAAAGTAATTTTCTCTTCTAATCTTAAAAAAAACCTAGTATTTTGCAAAAGTAGATTTTATTGACATAAAGCGATCTTGGGTGGAACTGGCAGTCATCCTACCACTTTAGGGCCAACCACTTAGGGGACTTTTATAACTTTCACTGAACGCGTGTCTACAAAATTCAGATTTCTCGATTTTATTTTTTCCGTCATATTTTTCCTAGACTATACATAGATTTGTATTGTTTTCAGAGCCTGCTGCAGCGGAACGGAGTTTTGTCTCTGACGTATCCGCACGACTACGGTCCGACGCTTTTTGCGGGCGCAGCCGACAACGTGACGTTCGACTTCATAGTGGTGGGCGCCGGTAGCGCCGGCGCTACGGTCGCGGCTCGCCTCAGCGAGATACCTGAATGGAATGTACTACTGTTGGAGGCGGGCAGCGACCCGCCGCTCTACACGGAAACGCCGCTCAGGTACAGCGAATCTTTTACGAGCGACGTCGACTGGACGTTCATCACCGAACCCGAACCGCACATGTTCGGGGGCTTGGAACGCGGCCGGGGCCAGGTGTCCAGGGGCCTGATGCTGGGCGGGTCGTCGTCCATGAACGCCATGATGTACTTGCGGGGCACCGAGCGCGACTTTGACGAGTGGGAGCGGCTGGGAAACGCGGGCTGGGGGTTTGGCGACGTGCTGCCGTACTTCGTCAAGTCGGAAAACTTCACGGGCAGCTTCGATCGGCGAGACGCGGTGCCGCACGGGCGCGGCGGCCCGCTCACCGTCAGTCCGCTGGTGTCCATCGACCCGGCGTACTCGGCCGTCTCCGACGGCAACCGGCAGCTCCGGTTAGCCGAATTGGACGACATGAACCGGTTCGCGCCCCCGGCAATCGGCTACGGCCCAATGGACTTCACGGTGCGCGACGGCCTCAGGTGCAGCACGCTCAAGGCGTTCCTGTTGCCGGCCAGCGAACGGCCAAACCTGTTCGTGGCGAAAAACGCCAGGGTGACCAGGGTGATTATGCGACGGACCACGGCACCGAGTGGGGGAAACTGCTCCAGGGCTGTGGGCGTCGAGTACGTCACGCCGTCGGGGCGGGTAAGGAGCGTGTACGGAGCCCGCGAAGTGATACTTTCCGCGGGCGTGATTATGAGCCCTCAGATCCTCATGGTGTCGGGCGTGGGGCCCGCAGGACACTTGCGCCAACACGGAATTCAAGTCATCAGTGACTTGCCGGTCGGCTACAACTACCAGGACCACGTTTCGTTCGCCGGACTAGTGTTCAGCGACCGGAAGAACCGATCCCAGGCTGACATAGCCCGCGACACAGCTGACCTGGTCCGGGACACCTTCGACTTGGTGTCCAAAGGTGTAGGAACGTTGGGCCTGACAAACCTCGTGAGCTTTGTCGACACCGCGGCCAAAGGACGCGCTGACACGCAGATCGTGTACCTCAGGTTCCCGTACAACAGTACGAGGAACACGCCGAACAAACGGAGCAGGATGGGAGACCTGTTCGGGTACTCAGACCGCGTGGCGGCGCTCTACGACAAGCTTAACATGCTGAGCGACTCTGTGCTCGCGATACCGATCAACGTCGACAACCGGAGCACCGGGCGCGTGGCCCTGCGGTCGGCTGACCCTCTGGCACGCCCGAAGATTTACACTAATTACTTGTCACAAGGTGAAGAGATCGAGACGCTGCTTCGCGGAATCGATTTCGTCGTGAAATTGTCCAAAACCAAACCGATGGTAGACGCGGGACTGGTTCTAGAACCGGTCGCATTTCCAAACTGCGTGGCTCACGCCTGGGGAACCAGGGATTATTGGGTGTGTGCAATCCGCAACGTTGCCACGTCGTTCTATCACCCGGTGGGCACGTGCCGGATGGGCCCTGCCTACGATCACCGGTCCGTCGTCGACACCATGCTAAACGTGAAGGGCGTGAGCGGTCTCCGGGTGATCGACAGCTCGATAATGCCCAAAGTCGTTTCTGTAAACACGAACGCCGCGACCATAATGATCGCCGAAAAGGGATCGGACATTATAAAAAAATGTTACGGGAAGCTTGAGCAATATGTTAAATAATAATATAACGATGTAGAACTACGTGTAGGTACAGTACAGACACCTTCCATGTGCGTTTTGGACCAGATCATATTAGGATATTATTATACATTATTATTCTTAATTATTATTTATGTTACATTATAGGCCACAAGGCCCAAACTAGTACCGTGAGTACAACAATGTGTATACAATTAAAACTGATCACTTTTGGGATTAATTAAAACATTTTCCGACACGTTTATAATTTATATATATTAAAATAGCCTATGCCAGAAGAAAAGAAGGTCATCATTAGCATTCCACATAATTAGGATTATCATAATCATTGGGAGTTTATTGGAAGGTAACCACAAACAGACCAAAAGTATACCAGTTGTGCGCGAGGAAGCTTTAAAATTGAATAATGCTGATAAACCAGGACAGTGAATTGACAAGTCGAGAAGATGGGGTACCTGCCTGTGCTTGAATATCATCAATAACTGTAGTTGAGCAGATATAGCAACATAATATAATGATGACGCTCAATTCTTAATTCATACGTCACAAAGTTTTTTTCACTGCATCCTTTCAATTTACTTCCCCCCAACAACGTCGCATTAAACAAACTCCAAGATTAATTAGATTACCATAGAGCAATAAAAGTTATAACGTCTCCAGAGAACGAACAAGTTCTAACTCGCTCGACTCACATTTTACGAACCCTGCAAGTGTTTTAAGAGCTTTACAAGTGACAATCGCAATATGCTTTATGGTTAAGTTGATTGAGTAGACAATTCCTAAATCTACTTCGTAGAAGACATCACATTATACTGCGACTATCTTCGTAGTGTTATAATTTGATTTTAGCACTAAAATTGTTTTATTATTAACTGATTTGTGATCAGTATTTTATACATATTATTGTTATGTTGTTATCACATTTTATAGATTTTAATTCATATCGATAACGCGAATTATATTATGTACATCAATTAAATTCAAAATAAAAATTACTACTTGCAGTATTCATCTGCCGCGGAAGTTTGACTTCCAAGAAGCACGTGGTCAATAAAATATATTGTGAATTATTGTTAACATTTTTTTTTTCGGTCACCGCCGAATTACAAATCTTGTGTTTGTCGTAGGGACAGTGGGTTTTTTTTAGAACTCGCTACTTCGTCAATCGCTGACTCCGGCCATATATTCACTATATAGCGAGCAAGGTTTATATAGTCGCTATCCATCGGCGGAAATGAAGAGAATAAAAGGTGCATAATAATATACATCGGATGACGGACACCCGTAAAACTCAAACGAGTTCTATACGTCTGCAATATATACGTATTGTATAGACATATAATAATATAATAATACGCGTTTACGCGTTTGCCGACTTACCGATCCATATAGGAATGCGTCTAGACCTTGACTGTAATTTGTGTGTGTGTGTCTCGGTGTGTAAGCTCGTCTGTTTTATAAGTATATAAATACGTACTTAATATAAAAAAAATACTCTGTCTACGGCGCGTAAATATAGAATCAACTCGCGTAATTTAACATAATATCGTCTAGGCCTATCGCGTCTGCGGCGAGTGCATTTCGTAATTATTATTATTTATGTTGTTGGGCTATTGTACATTGTCGTGGGGCGTATATAGTGTACCTATGTGTACAACTGACGTCGTACGGTCAACCATCACTCGCCCGAAAACCTACAGAAAAGTTAAACATTTATACTGCAATATAGGTATACTGGAATAAGACACTTAGCTGTGTGTAACGTTTTAAATTTCATACATATTTTATTGTATGTATATAATATATATGATACAACCAAACCGTCATAATAACCTGCAATCGACTAAATGTATGGAAACAATGACTATATATATCATCAATAACGGCTGTATATAAAAAAGTATTTGTATTTTAACAGCTTGTCTGTTATAACTTATAATCAACCAATATTACAACTTACCAAATGTTTATTGTATAATTTTAACAAACAGTACTATTTTCACGGGTGCAACCAAAAACTCTAGAAGTGTCTACCGGGGCCGATTTTATGGGAGGGGTACCGACGGCCAATTGCCCGGGGGCCGAAAAATTTTCTCAGATAAAATAAACGAACAGTTCAATTTTTTTCTGCAAAGAAAACATTACATTTTCAAATCTTGGATATGAAGGTACAAATTTTAACAAAATAATTCTTTTATTTTTGCCCTATTATTTTTAAAATTCTAACTTATTTGGCATAAAAAACTGTTTAATATTTTTAAAACGATCCCATTAAAATATATCTATTGCATGGATGGATATAAGGGCTGAAGCCATCCTTGGTCATATTTTAAAGATATATACCTACCTCTCTTGTTTATTACCTAACTAATTTATAATGAAGTGTAATAGATACCGAATTTAAGTCTCTTACTGATATGTACGTCCATATCTACAATATTTTAAAATACGTTTATACATGATGGTTTATGCACATTACACATCATTTATACGAGTGCATATTTTTTGTCTAGCTAGTTCCCCTTTTTTTCAATTCTAGATTCACTCCGAGTAATTTATTACAGGTAAATCGTAAAGAACACATTCACGATAAACGATGTAGACGATATGTCGATATGTACAAGGTATGTTGTACAAGTATATACGACGTATAATATTGTATAGGCACGACCTAAACGTAGTAATGATGAATACGCAGTTTAGGTTAACAAAATATGTAAAAATAAGCAATTTATAGTAATAACTAATAATATAGGCTTTAATACTGTATAATAAATGAGTTATGAACTATGGTAGTCAAATGTGTACCGCATATACTAATATAATATGTACCTATACTATTGACCAAACGATTTTTTGTAGAAAATGTATCCGTATAGGTTTTTTTGATTGCTTAATCTTCAGTAGTGAGTTTCTATCGTAAGCGTGATTTTGGCTGTTCTATCATTGAAAATCCTACCGAAAAATGTGTAATTTATACGGTACCTAATACTGCAGTGTGATCCAACTAACGTATAACACTCAATATTTCAAAAAGTATTTACGTTTTTGATAATAGTTTTATTACATGGTATTAAGTCGTAACAAAACATATTTTCAAAAAAAAATTGTTTATTTTTAAGCTAATTATAGGCCTAAGAAATTTTTGGTTTTTTTCAAATTTTTTTTCTTTAAATATCGATAAAAAAAATGTTGTTCCGATAAATTTCTTGAAAATTTAATACAAGATTCCCCATAAGTTGTTTAAATAATACACCAAAAATAATAAAAATACATTGGGCCAATTTTTTTTTATAAGCATTTAAACTTCAAATTTTGGCCGAAATTCATCATCGAACAATTGTTTTGTGGTTAAAAATTCATAAAAAATGTTCTATTTAAATCTAAGATTTGAAAATTCAACACAAGATATTCTATAAGTTTTTCTATCTTTTAAATTTACTTAAATGTTTGAAATCATTAATAATGGCAATATAAAATATACCTATCCTAGGCTGACAGATCGTCTCCGCTCAGAATCGTTTTTCGTATACAATGATATATCATTACAAATTTAACACCATCCATAACAGTGACCCACTTGTAACCTAGTGTAGGTACAGCAGAGCGACATCCACTTGCCACCCCTTTTTTTTTGAATAATATATTTATTTATTAATTTATGACGAGAAAAACTTTATAGTAATATGCTCTTGATCAGAGTCCCCCCCCCCCCCGAGTGAGAGAGAGACCCACGTATGGATACCGAAAAGGGTTAGGCGGTCGTCGTCGTCAATTCCGTCGGGTTTGACATTTGGCATTGCAGTCGTCGTCGTCGTCGCCGTGGCCGCCGTATAGTCGCAGCAGCAACACCGCCGCCTCCGGTCGTTGTGAGATGATATTTAAATTTAGATCGCGTGTAGGCCTTGGTCGCGGCGGCGGCGGCGGCGGCGGTGGCGTCGTCGTCGTCGTCGTCGTCGTCGTCGTGGCGAACGAGAACGTGTACAACACTCGGAAGCGCTGCTGCCGGGGACGAATGCTCTTAATGGGCCTAATATAGGTACCGCGGACGGCTTTGCGAATTTACCAAACGCCCCACCACGTGTGTGTGATGAATGTATAATAATATATTATTATTTTCCTTCCGCCGCCGGAATGTGCGCATATAAATTTATATCTAAGCACGTTTCCCGCAGCAGTTGACGTGTGCCACGTGTGTATAATATTATGTTAGGTACTTTTTATTTTTCATTTTTTTTTTTGGGGGGGGGGGAGTCTTCAAAATATGTGACGACAGATTTAAAAAAAAAAATAAATAATTGCAACGAATGAGAAAATACTAAAACTAATCAATATGATATCATTATATGCCGTACAGGAAATAATAGGTATGGCACGAGTGATGCGTAATGTGCAACTGCATTGAACGAGATTAATCTCGCGTAAATTCTTTATAATGATTTAAGTGATTACATCGACGTTCTGTACAACCATCGTAATATTTATTACTTAAAGTCTTAAACTATAAATCTCACTATTCTCGATCTATATGAAATTGTATTATAATAATATATCATAATATTATATTATAGCGATTTATTATTTATTCTCTACATATAATGTTCAGAATGAAATAGAATAGAATATGTATATATATTGATAACAGTTCATATATATAAGACGTAACCGTTGCATAGTGATTATCGCAGCGTATTTATGTAATAACAAAATGAGGTAGGTCGTAGGCTTATATAAAAAGTTATAACTTGTTTAATCCCAAGTGGATTTCAACTATCTAAGTAGTAGGTATAATCATTATCATACGTGATGGCAAATGTACCATAGCACGTTGCAGTGTAAGAAAATACATACTGGAAAAGTATATATGAATACGATGACCGCCTTAGTAGGTATTTGTGATGACCAGAGCTTGGGACTTTATGCATTGGCATACTTTGTTCGGGAAGGAAATGGAATAAATCTGATCCGGTACAAATTTGCTTTCTGGCGTTTATGGAGTTGAACTTTAAAAGTTTATTGTGCATATTTTGGATTGTTTTTTCTAAAAATGCATATTTTTAAGAATTTTTTAAGATTCAAAGTCCTGAGCTCCGGTGATAACGTATAGGAATATGCCTAAAATCCATATTGAGTGGATGTTGCCTATAGTAGGTAATCAATCATTTTTAATAGCATATAATATACGTCATATGAAAACGACGTGGACTGCAGTTGCAGTCTCAGAATGGGATCAAGTTAAAACTGCAAACGAACCGTATGTGTATAAAAGTCTCAACTATTTATTTTAGAATATATTATACTAACTGCAGTTCCCGATAATATATTAAAGTGTAAATATTTTATACTCGAAATTCGTATTAGTCAATGTCGGCGCGACAACTGGGCGTGTTTGCTAATATTATGATATATAATATATAAAGAACGATAATCGAGCTTCGCGGCGGGACACGAGGAAGAAAATCTGTCGCGCGCCTAAAATATTATAATACGATCGAATTTCCAGTCAGAATTTTCCGCCGCCGCCGCCGGCGACGCGGTCGGCGCCGGACCATCGCGGATCCTCCGTGACACGGGAATCATAATATAATACGTACACCGCCTTTGCTCGCCACACACGCCTAACCGTCAGTCTATTTATTTATTTTAATATAATATAATATTATATTATATAAGAAACGCGTCGCGAGTATTTACGTTGGCAGGCCCGCGAGCGCCCGAACGCCGCGGCCGCAGCCGGCGGGTGGGACATATTTTAAATAGCTCAGCGGCCGCCGCCGCCACTGCCGCCGTGTGTAAGCCGCGGCCGCGCGCGTGTCAGTGTGTGACTACGCCTAAACACGTGCGCTCGTGTCCGTGTGCAGCAGCCGCGTAAAAAATATTATTATATCGTCGTCGTCGTCGTCGTCGTCGTCGTCGTGATGAGTGTGCACGTGCGAAAAACCCGCGTGACGGCGTAATAATACATATAATATTATAATATCGGGTACTCGGGGGGCTGCCGATATACACACGTAGAACACGGAGGTTGTGGTTCGTCGCGCAGCCATCGGGTTCGATGCGGCCGCGGCCGTCATGGGCGGCGGCGGCGGCGGTGGCGGCGGTGGCGGCGGAACGGCGACGCTGGCCCTGCAGGTCCTGGTGACCGCGGCCGCGGCCGTGGTGGCGGTGGCCGGCGGCGTCCGTCCCGAAGTGCTCGGCTACACCGACACGGTGTGGCTGGACCGGCAGGGACCGCTCAAAGGCCTCATCACCACTGTCGGCGGCGGCACCGAGCAGCGGCTGGACAGGGTCGAAGTGTACCTGGGCGTCCCGTACGCCGCGTCCCAAGAGCGGTTCATGCCGCCCGGCGAGTCGCCCACGTGGTGCCCGAAGGCGGACGACGGGTCGTTCGACCGGAGCCACTGCCGGCCGCTGCGGGCCGAGTACCTGAAACCGGTGTGCCCTCAGCGGCCGCCCGACCTGTTGGTGGCCAACAAGCGGCTGTCGGCCGTCCGGCAGAACTACCTGAAGCGGCTGACGCCGTACCTGGGCAACCAGAGCGAGGACTGTCTGTACCTGAACATATATGCCCCGCACGGTAAGTCGTCTCAATAATGGTTTTGAGAATCTGGTTCAGCCCGCTGGCCGAACTTCGGTTAGGGTGTATACAGGTTTTCGATGCGATTGGGACTTAACGTGATCGAATATTGAAAGCATAACCGCGATTCGGGAGAACACGGTTGAATGTGGTTTTAAGCTCTGCCCATTTCGATAATATAGCCGGATTAAAGTAAAAATGAGCTAATTTCACTATTGTATATTTTTATATAGGTATACTGTTTTACCGTACAATATATCACGACAAATGGGTTAAATTGAAATAACAAAAATAATAAACAAACACTTACGTCGTACGAGTAGAATTTGTTACGCGAAACGATTAGATAATCAATAGATATTAAATAAACTAAAATAAATAATAATTAAAACAATTAATAAAATATGGTGATCTGTATCTACTGATGCACTCGCCGCGCACTATCATTATAGAATACTATATCGATGTAGTAATATTGCTGTTTTCGTGCGATTTATCTATTTTAAAGCAAAATAATAGTGTTTCATTAATTTGTTTATCTAAATTACTGTATTATCAATTATCATAATATGATCGTCTATATAGCATTAAAGGTCAATAATTTAATTTCAATCCATTTATCTTTTCAGCGATCGCACGTAAATGTGATAAATTACTTGCATAAAATCAATGCTATTATGTCTTACGATGTTACGCGTGTAACCTTTGTCGGTTTTTTAACTTTTTAAAATTTATGTGAAAGTCAATATTCTTTCTTACTTTCAAATCAAATACTTTTTTACTCTTATAATTTATAGTTTTAAATACCTATATGAACTGGTACTATGCATCTTTTTTGTTTATTTCCATAATAAACTTACAGGAAGAGTGTCTGATAACTGATAAGTGTTCAATACATTACAACGTATTATTAAGTATAACATTAGTGACTTGGCGTAATTTTATGATTTTAATGAACAACATCGACGATAGTATAACAGCAAGTACACATGTTTTTACGGAGAATATAATTTTTGTTTAATTTTTGAATTTTTCGTCTTAGTAAAATAATTTTAATAACGTTAACACGCCTCGGTGTACCTATTTCTTCGCTGACCAGGTTAGGACGTCGTCGGTAAAGTTATATAATATTTATACACTCAGATAATACGTTTAAAATGTATTTCAAATCCAATAAATATTTTAATTATTAGATTTGTTCAAAAAATAATAATTCGCTCATAAATGTATAAATATTTGTATACGGTTCAAAATTACCACACATCAAAAGGCTCTCCACGCTAATTATATTTTCTACGGTTCGATTAAGTTTGCCTGATTTTTAATTTATGTTTCAAACTTGACACGTTTAAATGGAGTAGATTTTCATGGTTAAAAAGCTAACCTAATGATTATTTTTTCTCGTGCGAAATTCGTTATTTTCTTAAAATACATTTCAAATAAATCTCGATCTCGTTCACTCCGACTTCGTTTTCAATAATTCGTTTGGAGTGAACGGTGCAAAACGTTACGTACGCGTAGACACTATAGGCACACATTATTAATGCACATCGTGTAAGTATATTAATTTTAATACGGTGATAAAATAATGCTGACAAGATGCGTCGAGACATTGGGGCTGATGGAACCACACCGCCGCACGTTGTTTGTTTCCGGTTTCTGATTACTTTCGAGGAGGAGAATATTATGGTAACAAGGTCTGCTGCAGTGCAGTGCAGTGTGTTTGCCTGAAAAAAACGACATTTTTAATACCGGAACGCATAAACGCGTAAAGTAACGACGCTTTAAAAATAACTATAGCTGTACTACATAATATTATACACGTCGAATACAAATATTTCTATCGGTTACACTGCTTAAACGTTAAAAATATCAAACATTATATACCTTGTTTAACTGTAGTGATATCACGCTAGAAACTCGATGAAAATCTGACGACAGTCAACGTCATCAGATATATTTTTTTTTTGTCATTTCAAGTAACCCAACCAAAATTTGATACATGTTTATTTCCCCGGTATTGCCAAAATCGAAGCTAAAAGCAATGGGAAATTAAAAAGGCTTTCTAAGAAAACTAAACTCATTACTCAATCTGTTGTAGCAACTATTGCTTCAGAAGTAATATATACAATTCGCTAAAATTAACAATAATTTAATTTTTCTAGAATAATATCATAACCTAATATAATTTTAAATAGTTTTACGACCAATTTTACCACGACCAATTTCATACGACCAATTGACTGTACACCCCCTGCAGTTATATGGATACATTCAAGCTGAAAGAACTTATAAACAATCAATATTTGGTACACACTCATGTCAAATCTTCAGATTTCTTCTTCATACAATAATTGTCAAGTTTAGAAACTGGAGTAAAAATTTAAATTTTAAAAAAAATGTTTCTATGGCCTATTTTCTAGAAGCTGCTTTACTTATTCTTTTGCTCTGGATTTTAATACACTAATGTTGTTATACTGTTATTAATGATTGTATCAACTAAAATCCATAAAAGTTAATATTGAATACAACAATCTACAACTATAAACTATAAACCACAACAAGACTGAAAATAAGATTTAAGAATAATTCACTCAGTTAGATCTTAAAATGATAAAAACGTAAAATAACTAAGCAATTAGTGATAAATTATCTTTATACATTTAAACAGATAACTTGGATTTCAGAGCGATACAGCAGCAGCAGCAGCAGCAGCTGCCAGCTGTACTGCAGTTTAGACGTGCAGCTATTACGTGTTAACCATGATATTATAGATTATGTACACTAGTTTTAGATAACAAAAGTTAAATTATATTTTACGGATACAATATTCTTGATTTTTACACATAAATGTGATATGAAATGTCATGTAACAAAATATACCTTAAACATACATTTTCGCGTTTTTGTAGTTTAAATATACAATAATATTAATTTAATTCAAGATGCAAAAGTATGCAAAAAAAAAAACACCACCATTTACCTTGAAATGAGCTGATTCGTGGACATCGCTGACGACAAAACCAGCAGCAATCAAAAGTTGCAATAAAAAAACATACCAATATGCATATAAATCCTAGCCCTAAATATCACTATTATGAATGTTCATCTGAATGTATTCTGGCTTTACATTTTTTTTAAATTTTCACCACATATCCATATGGTTTTTTCACTATTTTTACTTTCAAAACGATATAAATAACCATTGTGCACGAGCATATTTCTTCCTCTTTCACTTCTTATAAAATCTAGAGGCATATTAATTATTATTTCTGTATTTTTGTATTAACTATAAAATTAGCACTAGACTACACTGTCTATCACAATCAACTGAAATGCGTGCTCACAGTTTGGACTGTAGAGGAAACATATTTGGTCATTTGGATTCCAGATAAACGACATCCGATAATATTTACCATCGCAAAACATGTAGGTACCTACATATAATATATAATAATGATTATTGTCCATTTGTACCTACGCATAACGTTCTTAAACTAGTATTCACTTCTCGTGACGGAAATTATACCACTACCAATTCACCAAACGTTCAATTTCCGACAACTAATTTCATACGACCAATTGACGTAAACTCGACAGCAGGTGATTCATTATATTTTAAGGAGTGGGATAAAGGGTTAGCATCTAAGCTTTATTAGTAAACCTTACACCAAGAGCGTCAAAACACTAAATACGTCTCTGTTTGAGACTCGAGTATACAGTATGATTTTTTTATTGCAGTAAACTCTCACTATCCTAAAAAGTATAAACGTTTTAGGAAACATTTTTAAGTCCTTATTTGAAGCCATCAAAGATCAACATTTTAGAAGAAAAAATATGATTTTAAACGTTATAATGATTTTCCAGACGTTTTATTTTTAAGTTTTAACTGTGCTGACTGTTAAATGAATCACTGTAGTGTATAACGTTTTCCCTCAGTTGAGAATTTCCTTGTATTGCCACATTTTCATATACGGATTTCGTATATTATTTGAACTTTATATAAGTCATGGACCATGGTAAGTTTAAAGAAAGTAAACAACGATGCCAGGTATCTGAGACTGACTATGATTACATAAACAATTTTAAATATAGGCTATGATGAAATTTGGATTTTTCACGTAGAACATGCTGTTCTAATCTCAAAACAAAAATACTTAAAACACAGTCTCATGAGTCTCGAAAACATGAATCCGTTGACGTACTTATAAAACGCGAATTTGATTTTTTTTTACATCGGCCATCATGGTTCTAGTTGGCGATATTATGTATTATTATTTTTCAAATTTTTCAAAATGTCTTCATAAACACATTTATACGTCTTTAATAAAAGAACTGTTAATCAAAATCATAACACCTATTTATAACCAAACACTCTCTTTACCTATATGTGTGTACAACATTTAGCTGCAACATTCTGTAATCGTTGATGATCGGGGAACATTACAAAACCGCATCAAAACCAGTTATAATTTTTTCAAAATTCAATGCTATAATATGCATTCATATAATCATATCTATTAAATAGCTACCAAAATTCCATAGTGAATTTATAAAAAAAATGATCAAATTGTCTTTAAAATATAGCTACCTAATTAATAAACAGTTATAGTAATCCAACAAACGAGAAGGAAACTCAAAATATGATCCAATAAATAAAAAAACATTTATTCATAACATAGGTGTTATACCTTATAAGGTGTATATATAGTATTATAGTGTTCACCTATATTATTTATAATTATGCTGCAGTAGGCTTAAAATGGTAAATCGATTTATTATAGAAATGCATGATTTTTAATATGCTGTATAATACACAACGTAAATAATAATATACAATTAGGTCATTTTAAATAAGACGAAAACGTATCGTGGCTATTGTACACAGACATAAGACACGACGACCGTGGATCGGTCAGCGTATTTTTAGTCGTACATGATTTATGTCGGATAGAACAGCAGTAAGTCATCCTAGCTAGGTTTTTGCTTCCGGTGAAAAAAATCCCCGTAACATATTTTCGTTAAATATGTTTTTGACGTAAAACTAACGGCGTGTTCTTCTAGAACTACGTGGCGCAATGCAAGACATATGATGTTTGGATGTCATTCAAACGTCGTGAACGAGTTAATTGAATATTTGTCGTAAAATGCACCAATTGTCGAAATTCTATTTTAACCCTTCAGAGAACCGGTGAGAGAGAGAGAGAGTCGTAGAGACATAAGCAGTGGTATTTAACATAACTTAAATTTATGACGATGTATATTATATTCCTCCTCACCCGAAATTTCTTCAACATTTTTAAATAATATAACATAAATATTTTTTAGTCATAAATGGTCGTAATATATCTGTTTTTGTCTACTATATTAACTAAACGTCAAAACGTAAATTCCGTATCGATTAAAATTACAATATACATAGTTTAGATATTCGTCCCCAAAAAAATATCTAGATACGACTTTGTGTATTCTGTTATAGAGGTTGTAATAGAAACACCAGACAAATAAAAAAAAAAAAATTGATATCAGTTAAACGTATGAAATAAATTATGAAAATTATGTGGATAGTAAAAAGTTTAATATTTACTTACATCGGAAAATTCCCGAAAAGAATATTGCAACAAATAATTCTTGACATTCATAAATGTTTTTACCATCAACATTTTTTCAAAAATAAGATTCACAAATTGACTATTTTAATAATTTTTTATCTTTAGTTTAAAAAAAAAAAAATAAGAAATGTTTAGTAAACAATCTTGTAACGCATGCGTCTATAAATTATTTATACAAAAAAAAGTTTTAAAATATTGATTATAACAAAAGTTATTTCATTTGTCGGGTCATTCTGTTACACTTTGTATAATATGTATCCACAAACGGATTTCTGAAAATAATATTATAATGTGGAGGGGGCTCAATTTTATGTTTATTGTACGTAATTAATTTCCTTGCAATTGGATTACAACGGACGAGAACGATAATAAACAAAGCCGTTAACAAATAATTATGTGTAACTCATCATTTAATATCCGTGTAGGTAGTAAATAATAATAATAATAATATATAATTCGTTTAATGCGAGAGAGCGTAATCGTAAAATATGCCAAGAATCGGAATTTGGTTTAGAATTTTTAAACATTTTTCACGTAGTGAAAAAATGTTGTTTTCAAATATATATTTTTTTTTCGACTGTTTACTGTCAAACCGTATAATAAGATTTTTGGCATGTAATCGCGAAATGTAAAATATAGTTTTAGCGTTCACTTTCGTTTTAGGATATTTTTATCGCCGCATACTATATACCTACTAAAGTTTGTATTTTAATGTCGTATAACATACAACTGAGGTCTGAGATTATGTAAATATTGATCTTACGCGCGGGTGGCGTGTCGGCTGAATGTGTAGTTCACGGACAAGGGATTCTGAAAATTCTATACACCTCTAAGCAGGTGGCTATACAATACGCACGTAGTACAATAGACACAATAATATTTAAATATGACTGTACGTATAATATAGCCTTCGAAACGAATACACTGCACTGCACATTATTATACAGTTGAAAACGGAAAGACGAGTGTTCGCTTCTCGATTTGTATAGATATAAGAAAATATGAGAATATTATAGACGCCCTTTGGCATTGCAAGGAATTGAATACGCCGCCGTGTCGTCGTCGTAGTCGTCACGTGTCTACTTAGCCCATAACAACGACACCGGTAAACGACCTCACGAAAGAGCACGTGGTATCTTATATATAGGTATATAAATTCGAAAAATCGCATAAAAAAGCTATTCTCTTCGCGCCGTTCCTCGTCCTTTCCGCGCGGCGTCGTGTCGTGTCGTTCTCGTCGACGCATAGGCGCGCGACGGAGATGGACAGACAAGTGACGGCGGCGGTGTATACTCCGCCTATGTAGACAGAGAAAGAGAAATACGTACAGGCGGCACTATACTCGTGCTACTGTAGTGTGTATATATACACATATATATATATATATATATATAGGTGGTGTATACACGGCAGCACACACACACATATAAATGCTGAGTCTCATGTGTGTAAAAATGTAATAAAAAGAACCCGGTAATTGCCCGGCGTGGACGTGTTGGCCCGGGTCCAAAGCGAGAATGAATACACGTCCGCAAGCACCCTATATCGCTATTTCAGTGTGTATTTTCAATATTGTATATAATTATCATTTTTTTTATTATAATATGACATCACTACGACTGTGATGAAGGTAAAGGGATGAGGAGAAGTATCGTTATGATTTAAATATTAGAGGAATAGTAAGTTCCTACACGAGACCTAGCAGGTAAACGATTACATACGTTAGCTCCCACAAATGTGATGTGTTAATTCCTACACGAATATAAAAATGAGATGTGTAAAATCCTTCACGGTAAAAAAAGTTCAAATGTCAGTAAGTGTATATACTTAAGCTATATATTATGGATTAGACGACAAAACAATAAAAATAGGTACATTTTCATAAACAAATAGATATGATGATACTAAAATATAGTAAAAATTACATACTGTATACCTATTATCAATAATGCATTATGTTATTTTTATTATATTTATTTATTTATGAAAATGTATTGTTCGATTTTTATTTTACTGTATTATCAATGAATTATACGATTTTTATTATATTTTACTATTTTAGTATCATCATCTATTTATTTATGAAAATGTACCTTTTTTTTATTATTTTGTCGTCTAATCCATAATATACGAGTAGCTTAAGTATACACTTACTAACATTTGAACTTTTTTTGCCGTGTAGGAACTAACATATGTATTTTTACCGGCTAGGTCTCGTGTAGGAACTTACATATGTATTTTTACCGGCTATGTCTCGTGTAGGAACTTACATTCGCCCAAATATTATGTTGCACTTGCGGTGTGCCGGTGAGTGATTCGAATAAGTTATGATCTCCGAGTGCTGTGGAAGTGTAACGTAATATAATATATAATAATATTCATTACCTTACGATAACTGCTGAAGTACCCCAGTCCCCAAGGTCAAGACTTTTCTAATTGGTTATCGCATATTTGCACGAGTGTATTTGTATATATATTTTTAGGGGTTAAAGCGGTAAAGGCGTGGTTTCCGTAGTTTCCTCACATTAAGAAGACGTTGTACGTCGACTCGCATGTGTTGTGTCTTCGACTTACTAACGATTAACACATTCTACGTACAAGATGAGAACCCATTTCAATCTGTTTTTTTTAAATATTAGAGTGAAACACTTGCGGGTACGACGACGTCCTCTTAAGAATCAAGAAGTTGTTGGCAAACCAACCCGCTTATGATCAGCCGGATGAGTTATATTTTTGTGTAAACATGCGCGTTGTACCTATACAGTATATTATTAATTATAATATTATTATGTTAAAAAGGAACGGTTTGTGATATACGACATCAGCAATTTAAGTTAAAACGTCCGTTACCTGCACGTTTTTCGTACGAAAATTTTGAAAATCTTTTTTTGGAGCTCGGTGTTAGGTGAATTGAGTCCGAAACACCTTTTTTGTGGTAAACTTATAGTCCCGGGTTTGAAAATATTTAAGGTAATCTGAAGCCCAGGTTTGAAAAAATGTATGGAGTTTCCCAAAAAGCACATTTTTCTTTTCACTTTTACAGGCTACTTTTTAGGACTACCTGTGTTAACAGGCAATATGTTAGAAATGCCCTACTTTGTTTTTTTGTAATTATTTTAATTCGCTATGTCGTGCATAAAAATCACAATTAAGTACCTATATATATAATATACAAATTCAAGTCAATTTTTTTTTTTTTTTTTATTATTATTTACTGAGTAAAGATTTATTTGATTTGTTTTTATTTTCATATTTCACCATTACTATTGTCTCAAAAAAATTAGACGCAGTACATATTGAATGTAGAGACTAGAGACTTAATTTTTATGTATATCGTTGTTATTTATAAATTATTTTTCCGAAAAATTAAATTATTTTATTACTCGGGACTCAATTTACCTATCCTCGATATTCACCCAATTATTTGGTACTCAGTTCACAACTCCTGTCGTATCCACTATACACATACATAGTTTATATGAAAGTGTGTTTTAACATAGAGAATGCATACGTAGACACTGCATACAGGATTTAAACCAAGTGGACACAATAAGACACATTTTTTTTTTTAATATTATTTGGTAAACGCTTCAACAACAAAGGTTTTTAGCCTGCATTATCTTAATATTTAAACACAGAGGTATGAATACAGATTAGAACTTAATACTAGTGTTGAAAAAAATTATTAACAGCTTATGGTTAAGGTTTATACTGCGGAAAAATATGCTGATTGCAACGGTGTTCTCTTCATTGAGGGCTTGGTGAAGTGTAGTAGGGTTGTTGAGGATCTTGCGTGCTTCGGTGTGTTTGGGACAGTTGATGATTATGTTACACATATTTTATGATATGTATATATAATGTACAATATACCGGTGTAATCGTATTAGTGTATGAAATAAATATATATATATTGGTATGTGTTTAAAAATATACTATATAGGTACCGTAACATCGTATGTGTATTTTTGTATAACTTTTTAGACGGCCGCCCCAGATGGTACACGTGGACCGAAACGGCTGCTGCGTTGTCAAACGTAGGCCGCCACCATATTATATTATGGTGTGAATTCTGTCATTCGGAAAAAAATGAATATTAATAATAAACAGTAAAAAATATTATCCGTAAATCGGTAATTATATACGTATAGTTCCATTTCCTCTACGTCCATTGTTGGATATTGCCGTTAGTTATTAATCACTCAAAAGTCGTGTCTTACATTCCGCCAGCCACCCACATAATATTATGACATATCAATCGTTTTGAATGCACAAAGCATTTTATTCGTACGTTTCTAATTATACAATTAATATTATCATAATATACTTACCTACGCAATACATTTTGTGAGTCATCGACCGATATTTTTAACTTTACCGATATTCAATACAATTATATTGCCGATATTAAGTCTGAAAAATGAAAGGAAATTATTTATTTTTCAATTAATTATTTTTGACGTAATTTATGTATAAGTACAAAATACTAATAAGGCAGCAATTTACGTGACCCGTACCTATATAATATTATTTGTTTGTTAGATAATCAATAATCATATTAAGCTATAAATCCATTATAATAGATATACCTATACCAATTATATATTCTATCCTTCTATCCATCTTCTAGCCAAGTTACTACATTATACTACATTCACACACTTGTTTTGAGTCTTTTGAATTATTATTAATAGTGTTGTGGGTTATAAGCTTATTAACGTTATGGGTCCATCGTCCATGAATCTGACAATGATTTCATAAATGTTATAGAATTATAAACTTGTTAACCATTGTTATAACTCATAAGCAGGGCTCGTAAGTCCATGCATTTGCATATCAACCTTGCTAAGTTGTATTTAATGCTAGATGACATAGAAATCCATTTCAAGGTACCACGGTTAAATATGTGAAGTCTTATTTTGCATGTTTTTGCATATTTAGAGGTTTTTTGCCTATTTGCCATATATTTATGCATATTTATATTTTATCGGGCATATTATACATGGTTTTGAATTCCTATTGATATTATTATATCAATATGCATTTTTTTATGAAAGAATCAACATTTGATGAAAAAAAAAAACACGATCGTTTATAATTTTTCATTATAATATTAATACATTATATATTTATATAAAATGTTTGAGAATTCGGTCGACACATAAAATAATTAAAATTAAATAGCTATAATATAGAAGTAATTACTTCATTCAGTTTATCAGTGTTTCAGTCTAAAAATAATATATAGAAAATTAAAAATATAAAATTTCAAAAATTGTTTACGATTTTTTAAGTATGCATTTTTTAAGTGCATAATTTTAGATATTTTGTGCATATGAATGCATATTTTTTAACTTTTTAAGGCATATTTCAATGCATATTTTGACGAATTTGAGTGCACAAATGCAAGCTTATTTATGCATTTTTTAGGACATGAACTTACGAGCCCTGCTCATAAGTCATAATCTACAGGTAGGTATGACATTGTAAACACAACACTTATCGGCTCTAGTGATTTCTTATACGTAGGTAAACTCGCGCCTACGTAGCCTATGCCTTAAGTCGCCCCTGACATATATACATTTTGTTTAAATCTCTAGGCCAAATTAAAATATAATACCTACTGAATTATTATTGGAAAATAAATAACAATAATATTATAAATTATAATAAAATAAGAAATTATAAGGGATAACATTATTATTATGAATCGAGTCGTCGAATACAGGCAATCTTATCCACGCTTACAGTGTGAACTACAAAACTAGTCTCATTTATGCAGTTTATACGTCATCCGGCCAAGAATACGGGGTGGAAAAAATGATAATGATTATTGCTAGTTGTTACTATAAGAACATCACCCTGATAACCTGATCAAAAAACTGTATATGCTTTGTATCTTGCGTTTATAAGCTAAAAATACATAATATTTTAGATGAAAAAATGTATTGCAGACAAAAACTATTTATAAATTTAATTTAATTAATGCACGTGATACAATATACAATGTAACAAAACTAAAGAACAAAATCTACGATTAATCAAGTTATTAATCTAATAAACAATAACCAAAGCTGCAACAATAGAAATAATCAGAAGCAAGATATTAGATATAATTGATTATATTGCCTTAACACCTAAATATAGTTTTATAAAGTAGAATAAAATTATATTTATTTTAAAATTGTACATACCTAGCTGAAAATAGAGTTGAGAAGCTGCGTTCTGGAGTTACTACACCAACGGGGAGTGTGCAAAGCGTACAAAATATTTTCTGATACGAGGGAAAACTAAATCCGGTTGAAGTGCAAAACATTACACGGCGCATTTAAGGGGGGCGTTTGCCTTATATCACCCCCTCAATGACGCGGCTGCTTAGATAACGGGCGGGGCACTCGACCACGAAGGGCGAAGGACACGTCTGCAGCAGTTACGCCATATAAAAGGGGGTTCATCATAAGACAATAGAGAAGTATATATTGCGACTATAGTCTATAATACCACATAATTTTAATCTCTGTCAGCGATTGCTATATCGCGCCCGACACACTCGAATAAATATTATCAACCCGGCGGGTATGCAAATTGGCGTATTAAAATCAACGGCGCAATAGCAACATTTGTGTGTATAGGTACTTAGCCGTTCAGCTGTCGCCTTTCCTAACCAAATCATAGTCACTTATATATATATACATATAGTTGCCTGCATCAAAAAAAAAAATGTCAAACGAGTATCATTTTATAACCGTGGCTTGCAGGTCTTGTTTACCTTTTGTAACTTTTGTCGGAAATTGCAAACAACCCGTGCACACGCTGCACGTATAAGTAATATATTACAGCTGTACGCAAGCGTAGGTATTGCCAAAATATCGTGAGGTTTATCCGTGGCAACCTATTTTTTCTTCGACTATCTGTATGTAAATCTGTCATCGGCCCTCGTCCGCTGCGTCTCTTAAAATAATCGCACCGTAACCTATAACCGTCGCCGCACACGCGACGGCACACGTACCGACTTATCGTTATCCTATACATTATATTATAAATATATATAATATGTAGCTACCATAATATATTATAAATTATTAAGTATCCACTTTGTTTGATTTTTGAACTGAATGTGTGATTACCGAGACCGCCGAAAAGCAAATACGAAATGTATATATACAACAATGCATAATATACCTATTACAATTGAACTTTTAATTATTTAAAATAATAAAAATATGCCCAACGAATAAAATATAAGGTGAACGAAATAAAGTTTAATTATACAATTGGTTTTAGAATAGTATTAATTTTTAATAAAATATGTATATAATTAAAATTATAGTAATACGTATATTATTATAATATTATATTATATACAAATAATATTTCGTAAGTCATTTTTGAATTGTGCAAGAAAATGGAGGGTTATTGCCAATTTGCATAGAAAAAACGTGTAATATTTTTAATGATTTGCACCTATGCCCTATATACACATATACGATGTGTGTTTATATCGTCCTACTATACTCGTCTATACTCGCAAAAACCAACTTGATTGGGAATAGGCCAAATATTTATTAGGAAAAAATACGTAGGAGTGTGAGATAAATAGAGTAAAGAAAAACTACACGTCTGTAAGTTTGCCATTATACTCGGTGGTTAGCAGTGGCGGTGGTGGTTTATTCCCCACGCATATATTATAATGAATTATTTAAAGCTCAATCGGAATGAAAAGCTAATGTTTACTCTACCACGTCGGTAAACAAAATAACACTGAGACAGCGTCAATCTGCATGTATTCGAGTAACCTATAAAAAATCATTCTCGCGGTTTGAGTTAATAGCGGTATTTTATTAAAAACATAACATCAATTACATAATTATAGCAGGATTATAAACATATATATTATTGAGAATAGGTAGATCTATAAAAGTGTAAAAATTATAATATCCATAAGCAATAATTCAGTTTAATACCGCAGCGGTCCACGACTCTTTAGAATTACCTATATTTCATATTGCATTTGATAAAATAATAAGCTAAATATATATTATTTTATTTCAGGTTTATAAGTACCATAGATAATTTTTTTTTAAATACAATTTGACATTTGACAAATATTTTTAATAACAATTTCTATTTTTGATAATATTATGATGTATATCATACAATATAAATACGTATAGTTCTTTAAATAAACTTATTACTGTATTACAGCTATTTAGTACATTATACAAGCATAGTATGGAAATTGTTTTGGCGGAAACGTGGTAAATAGCTCATTTGCTGGAAACGAGTACCTATTAAGAAAAAGGTACACTTTTGGTGTAAACGTGGGATGAGTGAAATGTCAAAATAACAAAAAAATATATCAATTAAGTGTGTATATAAATATTGTAATACACAATATTATTTATTTTCATTTTAAGAATAAATATTTTTTCAGATAACTTTTTTCCTGATATTATTTTTGCACGCGTGATAGGTGATTCTATAGTTAGGTACATACGCTTTTATATCACGATGTTAAAACTCAAAAGTGTGAAGATGGCGTCTCCAACTAAAAAGTATTAATGTTGTATTACTCATTAATACAAATATACTAGATTGTACTGTACAATTTAAATCGAAAAATTGGAGTTCAAAAAAATCTTATTGCAATGCGTTGTCTACATAACTGTTTACGGAAAAACGAGGGTCATCTATATCAGTGGTCTTACCCATATCAGAAAAATAAAATAAAGACAAAGTAGCAATAAATATATCTTTTTAAATGCACTGATAAAAAATAAAAACGTTTGACTTGCCGCGACCCATTTTTAAAGCTTACGCGACCCACCGGTTGAAGACCACTGAATACTGATCTATATAATCATAATACATACTATACATACAGAACGATACATTAAGAATCTGCAGCCAGAATATACATGCCATCATGTATATTAAATACGATTTATATATAATATTTTTGGTTTATAGATCCAAAAAACGAGATGAACGATGGAGTGGGAAACGATTACAAAACCACCACCAAGAAGACCAAGTACGCTGTGATAATGTTCATTCATGGGGAATCGTTTGAGTGGAACTCTGGCAACCCGTACGACGGTTCTGTGCTGGCTAGCTACGGAAAAGTTATTTTTATTACAATTAACTATCGCGTGGGCGTTTTAGGTGAGTCCTCTCTCCTGTGTATATAATATATAATATACCTGACTTCGCGTTCGTGTTTGCGACTGATCGTAGTATAGGCATTGTGCTCGAAATTCTTGCCCATTGACCCAAAATAGGATGTTGAAAGTTTGATACTGGGAAGGTAAAGATTTAGGAGATTTCGTAGAAGTTTAGGCACCTACTTTTTATCAACAGTGTTTATTATTTTGATGTCTTACGACATTATTGGACGGGATTCTGAGGTTGTTGAAAAGATATTTAATCTGCCCTTGGTCATAAAAATCCTAAAAACTATATAAGAAAACCTACTTATATTTATTCTTATTTTTCAAATCGTATTAATTGTAAGTGGAATGAATATAATTTTTTTTTCAACTGCCTGTAATGTTTAAGTCTAAATGCCCGTTGGTATAAGGCCGACAACTGAAATGTCTATATCTGCAGACTATATTATATTATGCATACATGGTTAAGCTACGATTTCGCGATTCCGCTGAGGGAAATTATCGCACAATATATTATGTCGTATTACATACTAAAAAGTAAAGGTAATAAGTATAGGTACACAATAAGTATACGCTATACCTCATATAGTATTTTGTATCTATCACATATATGGCATATTTAAGATCCCTGAAGTAGTTTTTTTTTACTATTAAATAGGATATTAAAAGTGTAACGTATATTACATAATATTGTTATGTAATTAATAAAGTATTTTTGTCTATTATATTCATTTAGGTTTTTTAAAGTCCAACGGTGGAGACATTCCGGCTAGTAATTTCGGCCTGTTAGATCAAATGGCTGCCTTAGAGTGGATCAAGAATAACATACAAGCGTTTGGCGGTAACCCAAATGCGGTTACGGTGATGGGACACGGTACCGGTGCGGCTTGCGCAAATTTTCTAATGATGGCGCCACCGGTCAATAACAATAGTGAGTACCACACACTTATACTTAGATACAGTTATATACAGTGAACGAAATAACGAATTTATATTTTTCAAAACAACTCGTTTTGGCTATAATAGTAATAGAGCTATATATAGAAGTAGAATTGCCTACAGGGTACAATTTTATACATACCTACTAAAATAACACCATTAATTTCATACTAAAATTAATGCTGTATAGCTATAATACAACCGCGTTATAATCTGCACACGTTTGACAAAAGTTGTTTATATTTATACTTAATTTTTATAAACAAGTTCGATTTTTGTGCGAATTCCGCCAGATTTATTCCAAAGAGCTATACTGATGAGTGGTTCTGCTTTGTCGGATTGGGCCTGGGTGAAAAATCCGATCATGAACACCATACAAGTTGGTCAATCGTTAAACTGCGAGCCGGGTGGCAATGAGAAATTTTTCGACTGCTTGCGAAGAAAACGGTTTACAGATCTGGTGTCCACCAAGATGTACTTACCACCTTTCGTCACCGTATTCGGTCCAATGGTCGATGGTGTGATGATTACCAACGAACCGCTGCCGTTATTGAAAGAGCACAAGAACTTAATGAAAAAGTATAAATTATACTAACACGAACGACCAATTAATCATAATAATAATCAGGGCTCGTAAGTTCATACCCTAAAAAATGGCTAAATAAGCATGCATTTATGCACTCAAAATTGGCAAAATATGCATTGAAATTTTCCTTAAAAATATGCATTTATGTACACTATAAATATCTAAAATTAAACACTTAGAAAAATCATAAACAATTTTTGAAATAACATGAATTATCAGTTTCGTCAAATGTTGATTCTTCCATAGTATTTTCATAAAAAATGCATATTGATATAATAATATGAATAGGAATATCAAAATCATGTATAATATGCCCAATAAAATAAAATTATGCATAAATATGCCAAATAGGCAAAAAACCTCTAAATATGCAAAAACATGCAAAATAAAACTTCACATATTTAACCATGGTACCTTGAAATGGATTTCTGTGTCATCTAGTATTAAATACAACTTAGCAAGATTGATATGCAAATGCACGAACTTACGAGCCCTGATAATAATACTAATATACACAAAATACGATCATATTTTTTAACCAATTTAATTTTCAGCTATAAAATCCTAGCCGGAGTCACTGAATATGAAAGTTACCACTTGCTGGACAGCGTGTCACTAGCGCATGGCATGTTAGAAAACGAACAACACAAAGTGTTGTTGGATTACATGAAAGCTAAGTTCGAGGTAAGTAACTAATTTTCTTTTCTTTTATATTATATGTACACATAATAATATAATATAATATTATGTATAATGGTAATTGTTTTTTAAAGCTTTTTCCAGATCTCACTCTTACGGCCACTTTAGCACAATACACCGACCGTGATCGAACGTGGTCTTCGTCGGGAGCCCTGGAAAATCGCGATGTCTTGTTGGATATTCTAAGTGATGCCATGGTATTGGCACCTTTAACTCAACTTGCCGAAATCCAATCAGAGGTCAACGAAAATACGTACTTTTACGTTTTTACTCATAGAAGCACTTTTAGTGAATACGACGTGGTAAACCCCATTTTAAACAATATAAGATAAATTATTTGACAATTATGTTGTTTTGTTATTTACAATAGTATATCTTTATTATATTATAGGTAAAAAAAAGTATAAACGGTGAAGATTTACCGTACGCTTTGGGTGTACCATTGGGTGGTAATACAATTCATCTTAAAACTCAGTATGATCAAAAGGAAAAAAGATTATCAGAAATGATAATGACTCATTGGAGTAATTTTGCTAAAACAGGGTAAAAATAATTGATTTATATGTTTTTATTATAAATTCTTAATTAATAAGTGATAAAATCAAAAAAAAAAACAAATTTATATTTACTTAGAGACCCAAATTTTTCGAAAAAATCATACCAAAATGAATGGAAAATGAATAATGTACGATGGCCGAAATACAATATTGCAAATCGTGCTTACTTGGAACTAAGTCAGTCGATACTTTATATAATAATAAGATGATTCAATTCACCTGATCTAATATGATTTTTATATTTAAACTGTTTTAGATTTGACCAATCGGCAAAGAGTGAATTATAGAACAAGTAAGTGTAAATTTTGGAATGTGGATCTTCCACAAAGGATCGAAGACAAACGGCAAAAAGACGCCGAACAGTCTAAGCCATCGTACTCTTCATTACCTGCTATACCAAAAGAGTCTCAACCTCCATGGATTGATCGTGAGCCAATATTTAGCTTGCCCACATTGATGCCAGATGACCCGATGCCGAAGCCCGATGAGTTCCCAGAAGAACCCAACCCTGGCGAAGAGCCTTCGGCTGAACCATCCGACAAGAAGACCCAGGAAACCGTAGAAGCATCGTCTTCCGTGGTCGTGTCTCTGATAATTATCATCGGGATTCTTTTTCTGTTGGTCAACATCTGCGCATTCGGTGGAATTTACTACCAAAGGGATAAGTTGAGAGTTCGCGAGCGTTTATTCAACAACCGGTTTAGATGCAACGGTGCAAACACGAGCCGGACATTTGACGACGACGACGACAACCAAGACGACGTGTACATGAAAACCGCTGCACAAGAACCAGAAATGTCTAACGTGCATAAGTTCAACAAGACTCAAGGGTACGATTCAGTCGCGTTGGCCAGCGTAAAACCCGAGGCCATCGGTGGTAAACGGTTGGGTAAATGGGCTGAAATATCGAGGCAAAGGAGTAGTAGCACGATAACTATGGACCCACACACCAGAGTCAAGGAATGGATCAACACGGAAATCATACAACGATATTCCCCTAGGATTTTGAGGAGACAACGAAGGGAAGAGAAAAAAAGACAGTTAGTGTGTGCTGAAGATCCGTTGGTGATGGCCGAAAAATCTGAAATAACGGATATGCATAAAGCAGCTGAAAAGTCTAGAAATAAAGTAATTTATCGCACAGAAATTTAATTTTTTTTCTTCTAAATAATAAATTGTTTGGTCTTCTTAGGTTTCTATCGGTATCGACGCTACGCCGGCTGCACGGACGATAAGTGTGTTAAAACAAACGCCTATAGAGCTCACGAAATCCATGGACGCGATGGGTCACTTAGAAAGAGTAGAAATAAAACCATCATTGTCATTGGGTTCGATTAACAAAAAAACTTTAACCAGAAGCGACGCACTCCACGATTGTGACGACTTGTTGATGTCTTCGCAAGACACGTTGCACAAGAGTTCCACTAGTATTCAATTGAAACCCGCTGTGAAGGAGAAGAGGCCCGGCATTAAGGTCACTCATGGATACTCAAAGTCGGAACCAGCGCGAGACATCCCAAAAGAACCATTATACACCCAAGTTAGTATCACACAGCAAAATGTCTCACAAGGATTGAAATTGGCATGGCAACTTTTATTACTCCTACAGTCCCGTTGCAGCATATTATGTATATAATTGGCTATTTGATTTGAACTTACAAAATGTAATGCATATAATATCGTATAGAAAAATAATCATAACTAATATGGTAGTTTCAGTAATTTTAATTTTTAAGGGGAAAGGGGTGAGCCTAGCCTATCTGATAACATTTCTGAAATCGAATTTAAATTAGTCATAAAGTTTACTTGAAAACGAAAAACTTGTATTATTAAATACATTTTTTTTTAGTTAAATATTATTACTATTTTAGAATTATTAATATTATTCTAATTTTAGATTCTGGGTGGAGCAAAAGAATGTATTGATTTTACAAAGATGAGTGTTTTTTTTGTCTGTCATCACTCATCAGTAGGGCTAGGATTTTGTAGCATTTGCATTTTCTTTCATAGTACTCCAGGACATAGCTAATCAAAAACAAAATTCGATTCATTCATCACAGAGTTCAAATATGCAATTTTGTTTTTGCTTTTTTTGCATTTTCTTATGATATTTGTAAATAAATACTTTTTTGGTACTTTTTTGTCAATTTATTAGCTTTTTAATTAGTTTTTGTTAATTATACCCATATTTAACATTTTTAGAACATTTACGTACATATTTTTCTAAATTATTATTTATTCATTAATTGTAATTGTATTATTTGTATAATATAATATATTTAATTGTATATATTTCGTGATTTCGTAGTGAAATATTATCGCCTCTTCGGAAAATATTTCTGAAAATAGATTCTTAGATTTTGTCAAAATGATTACCGAGTGGGGAGTAGTGGTTAGGTAATACGTTGACTGTCTGGACTTCAGACACAATGAGAACGATATTTATTGACTTGTTTACTATGTCTAAATTTACTATAATATTATTTAACATTTATTAATTATAGGAATTTCTATGGGGGTTTATATTCGAATGCTAGCGTACGGAGTATTCCCAGTAGTTTTCAAATGCACCGAGAAAAACAAAAAATTTTAATGTTTACCAAAAACCATTTTTTTGACAAAATTGTTTTGTTTTTTAGTGTAAATAAAAAACAAATAACCTTAGCTACTTTATATTTTTACCAAATGTTATGTATATGATCATTTTTTATACACCATACCGGGTGGCGGACAATAATCGGTAAAATTTCGTGCATGCATCCCCACCACAGGCAACGTATTGTCATTTGTCACACCATTTTAACTGTAGTACATGGCATTACAGTGTAATACTATAATATAAGTTGTTAATTCAATTCCCTGTATACGCAACGGCGGCGGCCGACTAACGGTGACTAATCACAGAGCGATTACACTCAAGCCTGCATTGGGTCCGGACGTCGTTCCGAGATTCATTTGGAATTTGGATGCGCCAAAGCGGTGCGCTCTTAGATGGAACAGAGTATACTTACTAATTACTTGGAAATATAAGCCGACATACCGTCTCCGCTCAGAATCGTTTTTCGTATACAATGATTATAAATTATTAAATGCAAATTTAACACATCCATTACAGTGACCCACACAAGTACACGACACCTAAAGTACAACAAAGCAGTACCCACCTGTCTGCCTTTTTTTTAAATTAATATTTAATAGGTTTAAGTGTTCAAATTCAAAAAAAATACTCGTATCACTGCAGTAGTCGGTACGATTGGCATGAAATAGATATTTCTACGTTAGAGCCTTTCACTGTTTCCGTGTGAATATAGGACATGTGTACAATTTATTATATTTTTAAGGATATAAAAAAATGACTGTATAAAATGTATAGGTTATTTATTCCGATTTTTATCAGTAAACTTATAAGTTATAAACTTTATTTTTTTAAAAATTTTTTTTTATTAGCTTTTAGTGTAACGATTACAAATCAACAATTATTTGAACAACATAACTACTAGAAACAATTCTATAGAATACAATATTAAAAAATATATAAAGAGTTAATCACAAAAAAATAAAAAGTATAGAAAGTAAAGTAAATTAAATAATCATATAATAAAACCAGCCTCCAAAATAAAATTAATAATTATATTTGTGGATACTTCCGAATTGGAGTTCAGAGTGGAGGAAAGATTGAGAGGAACATTGATGGAACTAAGAGAATTAAACAAAATAGGGCGTTTCGCGTGCAGAGAAGGGCAATCAAAGAGAAGGTGAGGGAGATCGCAAACACTTTCGTTGGAATGTAGAGTACAGAGTGGAGAGTCGTTTAGTCCTAATTTGTACGAGTGAGCAGGTAATAATGTGTGACCAGAACGTAGACGGTTGAATTATATGATACTGGATCTTGGTAAATTGAGGTTGTTAAACCATGTTTTTTTAAGAACATTTGGTACGATATTTTTGTATCTGGTGGCCAACTCGGCTGGGAGATTTGACCAATATGTAGACCAGAGGTTAGATATATGACACCATAAAATTGGAATGAAATCGGTACGAGGAAGTTGGGTGAAAGCGGGACATATTAAAATGGACGTTGATTTCGCCAGATTGTCGGCGACTTCGTTCCCATGTATACCGATATGGCTTGGAACCCAAAGAAATTGGCTTGATGGAGTTTTAGGATGATTGATTCAATGATAAGGACTAGGGAAGACAGGTGAGAGTCAAAAGGATTAGACATTAATGCTTGTAAACAAGACATTGAATCAGAAGTAATTAAGTATTTATTAGAGACGAGATTTGAAATAAGAGATAAAGCTTCGATGATAGTTTAGCACTCTGCAGTGAAAGATAAAGAAGAAGGAGGTAGATTATTAGAGAAAGTTATAAACTTATAACTAATAATTTGCGTAGGAACCTAATACAGTAGTTAGTACCCACTGGCCACTGTTACTATAATTGTTGTCAAAATCAAAAATTCTGACCTATTTGTTTTACGCAGGTGTGCAAGCCGAAGACGTTGGCCGTGGCTTCGTCAAAAAACGCCAGCTTTGAATCGAGCTCGCACTACGAAGATATAAATGTTACATCCAAGGAGTACGCCATGAACGGCAGCAGCGGCGGCTTGGACTGTTGTTCGGATGGCGGTGGCGGCGTCCGCAGGATCAAATACCCGAAAGTATTGCCGGACTTCCCGGGGCAATGCGGTCCCGGTCCCGAGCGCAGACTGTCACTGCCACCACCGTTGGCGGGCATACCCGAGGGTTCTGGAAAAATACCTCCACCACCGCCACCCAGAGTGTCCTCGACGCTGGGCAGAAAGAAGGATAAGGCGGAAGCCATGACCGTTGCCGGGCCTTTCAACAGGCAGCCGCAACAGGACACCATACCCGAGGAACACAAATCTCTGGTGGTGCCCTGCGTGCCCAACAAGGTCTGTCCGGCGGTGCAGGCGGTGACGGCCACGACGTTAACGGTCAAAAAACCCGCCGAGCCTAGGATCGTCATCAAAGCCAGTTCGGTGCAGCAGCACTCGCAGCAGCAGAACCCACAGCACCTACAGCAGCACCAGCAGAAGCAACCCAAAAGGACGAACATACCGCGCGTAGTACATCCGCAAAACAGCGATCGGAACAACAAAACGACGGCGGCCGGAACCGAAGGCGACACGGGCACGATTAAGAGAAAGAAGAAATGAGTTGCTGATGCACTTTTATTTCCTACAAAAGTGTATACCACGAACCATATTATATTGTTCGATCATATAGTTTATTATTAAAACAATAATGACATGCCGCTGTTCATCGTATTGTTTTGTGTACAGTGTGTTGCTGTATGTACTTGTATATATTATGTTCTGCGATCGCCATACACACAATGATAATGTATATTGTATATTTTTTTTATTTATTTTTTTTTTTATAGAATTCGTAACACTGAGAAAGTTTTATTCGAACGCACTACCTCGGTTGGATTTTTAATATAACGTTAGAAAAAACATTCATATATAATATACTCTTAATATTATTATAATTGTATACTATTTTTTAATTCTTTTTTTTTTTATATATTTATTCTTAATTACCTGCCTTAATGTTAGTTAAACTACAATCGAATTAGGTAGGTATAGGTACCTATTTTTATAGTAAATAGTATAAGTAATAGCGGTCATATCCACTACCAATTGGATTAGATAAATAAAAGGTTTTTATTTTTTTTTTAACGATGCTTGAGATGCGAATTTATTTCATTTCAAACCGTCTGCGTTTGATTACATTACCCACATTTTAATCCGAACGTTGACAATTTGGACTGTTAAAAATTGGAACTCAAAAATAGTTTATTAATTAGTTTACACAGTTACTATAAAGCTGTCATAGTGTCATCGATTGGTTTGCGAAGAAAATGTTTGGGAATATTTTAATAGGTGTTTGCATCCATATTGTTTTTTTTCAAAAACCTATGCTTAAAATAAATCTGAAAACCCGTTTCCAAAATAAATTTTAATTGATTTTTGAGTTTTTTGTAATCAAATTAATTTTTTTGAAAATTGATTTATAAAATTTTATTTTTATGTTTATATAGTTTTATTTGAAATCAATTATAGAAAACGGTTTATCTGCAAATTACAATCTCCTATAACGATTTATGAAATCGATTTACCCAAAAATCATTATGATTGATCATTACTGTAACTAGGTAGTTTCAGAAATGATTTGTCATCAATAATTAGTAATATAATAATAAAGCGACTGTAGAAATCATTTGAAAGTTGAAAATAACATTTCGGTTCAAAGAAATATATTAAAAACAGGACCAGAACAAAGACTGACACTGAAATGTGTTCGAAACATCGCTTTTTATACACAATTTACATAGTTATTACTTATTTCAAGTAACTTTATTTACAATATCTATATAAATAATTATAGTGTGTTTTATCTCTTATATGAAATATAGGTATTTTATAAATCATAATACGTGGCAGCTCAACTTGGTGGAAAGTGCCTAGAAAATTCTTTCAATTTGGTAACAAGTTATTATAATAATATTACTAGCTGAATTACCCGTCACTGGGGGGGGGGTTACAGTTAAAATAAAAAAAAAATTGTTGAATAATTATAAAAAAATATATATAATGCATACAAATTATAAAAAATTAATAGTTCTAAATGTATTACTATTTGTGTACGTTCGATAACGACGATAACGCGTGCTTAGGTTTAATTCTAAATCAATGACAACACATGTGGTCAACCTAAGACATGACAGTATGACACACCATACTGAATGAAATAAAAAAAACACCATTCTTCCACGGCCAGCCGTTACTCTATCCAGGTCACAGGAAGTAATTCTAAATAGACTTCGAATAGGCCACACATGGTTGTCCCACAGACAACTCATGACTATAGAGCGGAACCAGACGATGCCATACGCATGTCTGCATGCAAATACTCACATTTAAACACATAATTTGCCACCAACAAGGAAACTACAGGGACATCAAAGCCAACCTTCAAGAAGCATTAGGTCCCTGATCCAGACAATATCTTATCAGTTTTTAAATTCTTAAAATTATCAAAATTGTAAAGTCTAATTTAATACCAATCTACTGCTATGAATTTATTTTATATACACTAAGGTACTGTCCTCCCTTTTGTTTTTTTCTTTTGTTCATATTTCATAATATAAAATGTAATATTATTTACTTTCTCAGTTCTCTCTATGAAACTAATATTTAAATATCAAAAGGCCAATAATCTTTGTTGTTGTAGCTTCAATAAATAAAAAAAAAATCTTTTGAATAATAACTATAACTAGATGATCCCGTCACTTCGTTGCCATTAAAAAAAATAATAATGCCAACTCTATGTATGAATAATATGTTTAGTTTATAATATAACGGTTAAAATATTATAGGCTAAGTATATTATCGTTACAACAATATTGAATTTAGTTCCACCCTACGTGGCCTGAGCCAAATATTAAGTTAAGATTAACCTCAAGTGATATACATAATATGCATCTAAACCACCAGGCAATAAACTGCAATAGATCGCGGAAAACATAAGAAAAGTATATTATCGCACGTAGACAATCCAACTGCGGTGGATTGAGGACCCCGTGAGGGGCTTAGTAGTAAGTGAAATCAGAATATTGGGCACATGAAAAACATCATAACGGTGGCTTATGCCGGAGATTACACATTTGCACATTAGGTACATATTTTTTTAATTCGATACATAATATTATCTAGCAGTATTTCTTCCTTTCCTGAACAGCTGATTTCGGGGATAAATTATGAGCAACAATCTTGGGACCATTTTCCACGGACATTATACAGGAATTGACACTGAAGCTCGTTAGTCATTAAAAGTTTACAACTACGTTATCGTATAACTGTATAAGCAAGACAAGTGTATAAGCCTTCAGAAATTTAGTGTTAGGTACGCTTGAGCCTGTATAATATATTTTATACACCTTGGCTTGGGCCCACTGCGGACTATGCCGACATCTAGCGGCCAATAAAGCAATTAAGTCGTTTATTTCAATCAAAATGTTTAATATAATATTATTATAATTGTGTACATCAAGGTGGATTGAGATACAATCCACCTTGATGTATAATATTATATTATAGTAAATAGTACTATGGCATTTTTTGTAATGTACCTAATGCAAAAATTTTATTTTTTTTTATACAACATGGTAGATACATGTAAGATGTAAATATAACACAAGTGTATACACCTGAAAACCTAATTTATTATTGTAAAATATATAGGTACCTTATATTATTATGATACTTATTTTAAGAATTTTGTTAACTGTACCACCTACATTTATTTTCTACGTGATATAAATATATTCAACCATTTTATTGACATAAGCTCCATTTCCTCCAAAAAATGTATCTTAATGTTTTGATTTGCCATTTCAAACATCCTGGTTCCAATGGATATAATATATTGCAAAAATATTTGTTCCAATGTACTGTTGTATATATTACATTTGCTCCAGTGAATATTTGATTCAAAAACTAATTGAGACAAAATAATGTCTATGGAAACGAATAATTTATAGTTATTGTGGAATATGAAATACAGTCCCGTTGAAACCATAATAATATAGAGAAGTCGACGTTAATAAGCATCGTCGCCTCGTCGGAACAAAATAATGACATTATGTATTTTAATTCGATTTAAACAAATTTACCTTAGAAGTTGGAACAGATATTTTGTGGAACAAAATGTAGTAGTCAGTAGTCTTATCAAATAACGACTTTCGTGATTTTTTTTAGCCATGATAAATTTTAAGCAACATGGCCGACAATTGTGAAACGTAAACTGTGATTGTATAATGAGTGTTGGTTGGTTGGTTGGTGGGTTTGTTTACAAAATTCAAGTTGTAACGGTCAAGATTTAAGTTTCTGTCTCTATTGTCATCTTACTATAGTTATTATATTGAATAGTGAATACTGAACCGTAAGACGACCGTAGAACGTTAATGTCGTTAACGTCGGCTGTCGGAAGTTTGAATTGTGTTGTGTAAGAATTTATGTAAAGTGAATTGTGAATGTGTTAACTTTTAGGAATAAAATTGACTTAAATTCATAACAATTGTTATAACTGTTATAAGTCATATTTTTTCTAATATAATTTCACTTGTATTTTGACACAATAGAAACTTGTTTTTTTGCAAAATAAACTTGACAATGGCAGACCATCTTCTTCAGAAAAAAAATTCTTCAAATGAAAAACCAATTGAAGTGTTTGTCAGAGTGAGGTATAAGTAACACAATATTATACATGTTTCTTCAATATTCTTTTTTAAAAATGATATATTATTAGGTATGTCTAACGACATCTGAAGGAAAACAATTCTATTACAAAAAACCACTAAATTTACCCTAAATATGAAACTGATTAGAGTAAAGAATTTAAAATATAGGTAGCAGTAATCCATTAGTTTAGAGGCTATTCCTCACAGTAACAGCCTACACTATAATATTCAATAGGTACTGAGTTACACAACTTCTAAATACATATGATGTTAAAATTACTTATTAAATCTTATTGTGATATTGTAGATAAATGTTATTATCCAACTAGGTTTAATATTTATGTGTAATAATTTAAATTTATTTTTTTAAACGTCCCTACATTGGTGTTGAGTAAGTGCCGTTCTCATATCGTTGTTTTTTTATCATCATTTATTTTATAATAAACACAAAGAATAATGAAACCAACACTAAATTATTTGGTACTCGTCTAATATGCTACCTACCCATAAAATGGTATCTACCAAAACACATTTATATTTTAATCTTTTACACAAAATGTCCTTACAATTTTTCTTAATTGTACATTTTTAATCAATAAAAATTAATTTATAATTTTGTATACATAATATAATCACTACCATTTATCTTTGCCCGAGTGGTCTGAGCGCAACTCACTTTATGGATACTATTATACTAATAACATTGCACGTTGATATCATACAAGAAATATATTATATAAAATTATTATATTTACTAAAGTATATTTAGATACATGTCAATTGAAGGCATAAATAGTATCAGATGAATCAAGTAATAAATAAACAAGTGGTTCTCAAAACACTTAATGAGGTGAGCTCCCACGATACCTATGACGGGTATATACTTTCAACACTTTAGGATAATTACGGGATATTTATCTCATTAAATATCATTTCAACCAAGTATTGGCAGTCATATGTACAGTACCTATATCAACTGAATGAGAATTTATTTGTTTAAAATACTAATAACACGTATATACCTGATATAAAATATTTAGTTATAGAACAATATTATGTAGGTACCTATAACAATTTTTGCTCTATTAGTATATTATTCACTATAAATTATTAATTTTGTGTTTTTTTATTAATTTCAGGCCTATGAGTGATGCAGATAAAAATAAAGGCTCATCTGTTGTGGACGTTTCATCTAACCATAAAGAAATTATAGTAACAGAAAAAACCGTTTTAGCTGATCGTCGTACTAAGACATTTCATTTTGATAAAGTTTTTGGACAAAATTCAAAACAAGTATTTACTACTTATTTTTTAATTTACATTCATTTTAATATTATTTCTATTTAGGTTGATGTTTACAATGTTGTTGTATACCCATTAATTAAAGAAGTATTGGATGGCTACAATTGTACAGTATTTGCATATGGACAAACTGGAACAGGAAAGACTTTTACCATGGAAGGTGATAGGTTAAATGGACAATCGTCCGTATCTTGGAATAAGGTATATTATAGGTTAATTATATTAACATTCTCTAAAAATTTGCTAGGCTAAACCGGTTTAAAATTATCTCACATTATCCCATACCGGGATACTGAATTATGTTAATGATATGACCTCCCTGTGCATTTTTTATCACACCGGTTTGAGTAGTTGGCGAATTTCTATTCTTATTATACAAACATTCATAGAATGAATTGTATTTAAAAATCTATGTACCAGATTCTTACTACAGTTTATTTATAGTTAATATTAGAAAAAAATTACATATCAAATTTGTAAAGGAGATTATAAACTGTTTGAGTGATGAGTATTTTTTTCATATTTTTATTTTATAATAAGTTATTAGTACTTAAATAATTCATTAAATTTAAAATGCATACAACTCGTTTTAAAATGAACATGAAAACACCTCATCGCTTAAACATAGTTTATATTCTTCTATACAAATTTGATAGTATGTACCTAATTTGCTCTATTTTAACTAAATAAACTGTAGTAAGAATCCGTTACATAGATTTGTTATGTTATCTGTGTGTAAGACAAACCCGATGCATCTGGGTATAATGTATCAACTCCCTCTTATTAAAAATATGATGCACAATGCCTATTTATTCCTATATTTGTTGTACTGTGAATGTTAAGTTATTTAATGTGATGATAGTGCTCATTTTTAATATTTTTGTATAAATGTTAACAATTTTCTTGTCAAAATTATTTTAGGACCCAATTTCAGGGATTATTCCGCGAGCTTTAAGTCATATGTTTGATGAACTCAGGCTCTTACAAGTTGAACATACTGTTAGAGCATCATTTTTGGAACTTTATAATGAAGAAATTTTTGATCTTCTTTCTTGTTCAGAAGAACCATCTCATAAGTCTCTTAGGTAAAAAAAAAACAACACTTAATTATTTTAATATCTATTTAAAAATGCAAAAAAAGTTTTCAATTATGTATAACCACATTTTACTGTAGAATTTTTGAAGAAAAAAAAGGTTCAGTAATTGTACGTGGTTTAGAAGAAGTTATTGTAAGTAACAAAAATGAAGTCTACAAGTTACTTGAAAAGGGATCAAAAAGAAGACAAACAGCTGCAACATTAATGAACTCTCAATCTAGGTAAATTAATATATAACTTTTCATACTTTCTACATTGTACAATTTTATTATGCTTATGGTTATATCAAATTTTAGTCGTTCACATACAATATTTACCATAACTGTTCATATAAAAGAGTCAACTATTGAGAATGAAGACATTGTTAGAGTTGGAAAGTTAAATCTTGTAGACTTGGCTGGTAGTGAAAATATTGGACGATCTGGTGCTATTGATAGACGCGCTTGTGAAGCTGGTAATATCAATAAATCTTTACTTACACTTGGTCGTTGTATTACATCACTTGTAGAACAAACCCCTCACGTCCCATACAGGTAAACAAATCTAATTAAATGTTTATGATTATAAATTGTAATTTAAAATTATTTTTTTTAGAGAATCAAAACTTACTCGGTTATTACAAGATTCTTTAGGAGGTAAAACTAAAACATCTATTATTGCTACTATATCCCCATCGCATTGTAATTTGGAAGAAACTATGAGCACATTAGATTACGCTTCAAGGGCCAAGAGCATTAAAAATAAGCCAGAAGTAAATCAGAAATTTACAAAAAAAGCATTAATCCGGGTATGTTTATTTACTAATTACAAATTGTAATATTTAACATGTTAATTGAAATAATTAATCATTTTAGGAATATACTGATGAAATCGAAAAACTGAAACGAGATTTAGTTGCAACTAGAGATAAAAATGGTGTTTATGTAGCAGAAGAAAATTATAATGAAATGGTGTTGAGATTAGAAAGAAATGAAGTAGACATCTGTGAAAAAATTGCTACAATACGAGCTGTTAACGAAGAACTAAATAAAAAAGAGGTATGCTTTTAAATTGTCATTTTTAGAGTTGGGTTTAAAAAATGTCAAGTCTAATTTAAGTACTCTACTCGACTACAAAAATGTTGTACTCATAAACACGAGTATTTGACTTAACTCCAATGTTTTACTATTTTTAATTTTTTTCCATACCTTTAAGTAATTACCTACTAAATACCTTGATAACTTGAAATAATGTCTTAGCCATTGCATTTCAATATGCTCATACAACTTTTTTATTGTCTCTGACTGATTTGAATTATTGAAGTTCCACTGTAATAAATTAATAATAATAATAATAACCCTGCAATTTCAGTGTACGTGACCCTTTTCGAGTTAGATTAGGTATTCAGGTTCTTGACTTGAAAAAATTAATACTCGACTTGACTACATAAAAAAAAATAATACTCGTCCGACTAGACATTTTATTAGAATACAAGCTTTTATAGTTTCAATTCAAACTAGTTTTAGTAGGTCTCTAGTTTCAATTCATTTTAAATAACCTAATTATTTTAAGGAAATTATGAGAGAATTAAAAGTTGATTTAATACGAACAATGGATGAACGTGACAGAAGAGACAGTCTTATTGTTAAACTTGACAAAGAAGCTACAAACTTAAGGTCCTTGGCTGAAATTTATGAAAATGACATGAAATTACTTCATGACAAAATAGAACGAACTATGTATGTTTAATTTGTTATTTTCATTTATTTATCTATTTAATGTATATTTGTTCTTGTTTTTCATAATTTTCACATATTTATAATTATCTAGTGATGTGGAAAAAACAAATGAAACAGCTATTGAGAAATTAAGGAATCGAGTGATGGAAACAAATACTTCATTTTCAAATACATTATCGCTATTTGAAAGTAAAAATAGAGAATACTTAGATACACAAGATAAACTCAGTGGTAACATATTTTTTAGAGTTATAAAATGTATTTTATACAATCATTTTTAAACTGTTTTCATTAAAGATGACATGCTGAATCAAAATACGTCAATCAAAAATAATCTACAAATAGTAATGAATAAGATGAATGATAATAATGATGCAACCATGAATATTTTCTCCAATATGAAAAAACAAGTAATTTTTTTATAAAATCTCTACTTCACAGAAAATGTATTTTTTCCTGAAAAAATTTTTATCTTGTTCAATAAAACATAATTTTTATTATTTTTTAGGTAATGGATGTATTGAGCCATGGAGAAAATGAAAAAAATGAAATTGATCAAGCAATACATAATTTACTTAAGGAAATGGAACTTTTGGAAGTTAATATAATAGAAAAATCAGAAACAATAATTAATGTGACAACGTCCATGGATTTATATCATGATGCAATTTCAAATCACATTAATGAGGTATTTTATGATGAGCTAATCCCTTGTTTTTAATCTAAAATATTTCACACATTTTAAACATTATATTACCACCTTCATGCAAGGTTGGGTGGGGGGGGGGGAAATATTCATTCCACGGGAAAGAAGGAAGAGTTATTAATTTTAGTTTGAGTTTTTTTTGTTTCTGGTACTTGTAACTATTTGGATAATCTCCATACAATGTCCTAAATTATAAAAAAATATATTTAAAATAAAATGTTATTACAGACAAAATCTTACAATAAAAATATAAATGAAGTGCTGTGTGAAATTAAGTATCGTTTGACTACTCAAGAAGCTTTTAATAAATCCATAGAAAACCTTTATATTAACCGTTTGAAAAAATGTTATGAATCAATGGATATGGAAAAACACGAAACATTAAAAGTAAAATTATTTTACTTAATAAAAATAAATATACATACATATAAACAATTTAAAATAAATCTTATATTTTTAGAAAATTCAAAAGATCAAGGACCATTTTCTTAACTATAGTTTACAATTTCAACAATTCAATTCCCAATTCTTAGAAAATATTCAAAATGCTGAGGAAACAAAAACATATGATGAAATACATTCAGAATTTAATACTCAAAATAATGAAATATCAGAAATGTTCACAAACCAAGATAAAGGAATAAAAGATTTGGTGCCATGTTTACTAACATTAGAAAGAATACATTTACAAAACTCTAATTTACTCAAACCAATTGAACACCATACAAATGAGGTAATTTTAAATATTTATCTATTGTATAATTAAATTGTTTAATTGTAGATAGTTTCTCTTTTATTATATTGTAATAAAATGTATTTCTCTAGAGTCGTTTAACAATGAATACCATAACTGATGGAGCTCAATTAAAAACATTATCAGAGAAGTGTAATAATAACAAGGATGAACTTACAAAAATTTCAAATGTAATAAATAAAGAATTAAATCATCAAACCCAAGAAATAAAAACTCATGTTGAAACTGCCAATGATAACATTTTGGTAATGTATTTAAATATTATACTTTTAGAGTAAATAAATTAAAAATGTTTTATTTTAATTATTCAGAAAACAACGAACAGTGTATCTGAAACACTTCTTAATGCTAAAAAAATGATGGATGATTTTGGAAATATTTCAAAAGAATTTCACACAAATTTTTCAGTTCTCAAAGAAAGACAGGATGATTGTTTAGGTACAGGCAGCTTATGTGTTAAAGAAGAGTTCTTCAGACAAGAAACAAACATAAATATGTTTTTAAACGAATCTAAACAATGCACACCATTAGGTATGATTGTCAAATGATAAATAATTTATTATAATACAATTATATTTTGAATATTTTATAATAGGAGATACACCAAAAAGAAAACAATTTGACTCTCCGGATTTTGTTAACACAACATTGAGACGTGATATTATTCAAAATTATTTAGTCGATTACAGTGAATCAGTAATAAATTCTATACCTTCATCTATAAGTTCTAGCATACAATCCTTAAGTGGATCTGAATCCAATTTACCATCTAAGGAAAACAGCCCTAAGGCTTTAAAGGTAAACATTTTACAATAACATCAAGATAATTAATAACTTCTTTTTATTTGTAAAATCTAAATTTAAATACACAGTAGCCCTTATGCAACATTTGTATTTCAGAAGCATGAAAAAAAGAAAGGAAACCAAAATATCAGAAAAACTCACAAAATATTGTCAGAACGAAATTAAATTTAGACTAGTATCTTGGTTAAGTATTTCTTAATATAATATTTGAGATTATATATTTACCAATTAAAATTAAATTTTTATATTTTAGTGTAATAATTTTTTTAAGTTCTTGCTGCTTTTATACTGGTAATACAATTTTGATTTTTTTTCGTAATTATTTATTATACTTTTTATTTTAAAAAAATGTGTACTTTTTTGTCATCGTGTATTATGTACAAAACTTGGCTTGTTGCTATATTAATTGATATATTACGAAGAAAAAAATTATTTTTAATTTACTATTTATGATGTTTTCATATAAAGTTTTTAAGTTAGCTTAGTTAATGGATTTTTTTTTTTTATCAATTAAAAAGTGTTTAAATATTAGTTATGTTTGCTCTGTTAATAGATAAACCTAAATGCTTTGAATTGTGACCAAGTTTGAAAACTTTAATAAGTACTGTTACAAATAGTTACATTTCAATTCTTTGTTTTGTTCAGTTTAAATATTGTGGTTGTGGTAGAAATTCTAAACGCTTAGATACATCTTCTAGTATGAGATTACTAGATACATATCCCAATTTCTAAACTATCGGTATGATTATGTTGTAGTATATAATGATATAATAATGTAATATGAAAAATAAATGTTCTAATGTTGCAAGACAAAATTAATAAATATATGTTATAAATTGCAATATATTTAAATTTTTTCAAATGCCTGGTGTAATTGTAAATTAAGGGTGTGTGGTCAGTCAGTCAGTATGATGCTCTAGTATGCTCTAGTGATATAAGTATTATTTTATTTTTTAAGAACCAGTTGTACTAAATAACGGGTAAAATCATTTCCACAATTGCATAGTTAGCTAACAAATTTGTTAATGCTAATTCACTATAAATGTGTAAGTCTTCTTGTACTTTTGATTACCAACACAAGTCCCTAAATCTTAATACTTAGTTTATTTGTAAAAAATAATGACTGAAGTATAACTTTTATACTTATTTATAATAACCTATAAAATGTGCTACATAATTTTACAAAAAAAAAATGTCTAATATATTTTTTTTTTATTTACTCATAGATTAGACCAATAAAATAAAAGTTTAGCATAAACAAAATATTTATATTTTTCGTGTGGCGGGGCTGGTAGTGGGAACCCGGTAAGATTTTTTAATAATTCAAAGGGCTATTTCCCTACTTGAATGACCGCTTATATAAAATAATTTCTACAAATATTTATAGTTTATACCATCCCCCGGAGAGGCCCATCTCGAATTTGATATCACAACCCTCGGGCCCAAACAGCCCGATAACAGCAATGTTGCCACTGGGTGGTAAGAAGGATTGTTTTCTTCCCGAAGACGACACTACGACGGTATTTGATAATAAAACAATGAATTACGATGTTAAAAAAAAAAATGAAAATACGAGGCCTACACCGAAGATTTTCGTAAATTCGCGCGTCCGAATCCCGAGCCAATTACGTTTGGGAAACCCTTGACGAAAACACGCCCATCAGAAGTGTATAATAATAATACAAAATAAACCGACCACAACATTGACGACAACCCGATGTTGGTGGTGCGAATTTTTGGCGATTGGGAGTTATCTGATATTTCTTTGTTGTTTTTATTTATAATTCCGTGGTGCGATTAATTACAATTTCGAAAACCGTCAAATGGAAACCGACGCGCACATGATGTCACAACAGTATGCACAAGCTCCACAGCCAACACAAATCCAACACCCGCCGGCACCTCAACCAAGTACGTTCCTATCGCCTAAAATCGGTCCGTTCCGTTCGAACCGCGTCGGCGTCGACGGCTTCGGTCTTTCGACTCGATAGCCTGCGAAACCACCGTACCCACGTCGCGCCGCGGTCTATAGGGGACGCGATTGAGAATAATAATAATTTGATGCGTGCACGATCGCGGGGTGGGGGGCCTCATGCGTGTGCGAACAGCGTAATATCCGTCCGTGTTGGTCAACGGTCTCGGACTCTCGGAGGTATCGCGGCGCAGAAGAACGGGTCCACGATCCGCGGGAATCGATCGTCCGCCGAATCGTGGGTCAAAATATTTACGATTTGATACAAAGTACCTAACCTATAAAAGTTTTAATTCGTATAATTGCAAATATGAAAGAATAATAACAATATTAAAAAAAAAAAAAAAAACAATATTATTTATCACCATAATTTATAATAAGTAATAACATTAAGTCCCTTGCGGAGTTGTCGACGACCGCAGAGGCGCAGACCAACTGTGTGACAAACTTGAAAGTGTCCGCAGCCTGCTTGACGTTTTGTCGTTTTCGTTTTCTCGATATTAAATTTACTACTCGCGAACAAATTTCAAAAGGAATGTGTTTTTATAAATTTAACTGTCGTACACTTCGGAGTAGTAATTGTATTATTTCATCATAGTACCTATTGTTTATTTTCCTAATTTAAGCCAGAGAAATGCAACAAACCAGTGCACCAACGTCAGCTGATGCCTGTTTGAGTATAGTACACAGTTTGATGTGCCATCGACAGGGATGGGAAAGCGAAGGATTTGCCAAACGTGCTATTGAGTCACTGGTTAAAAAGTTAAAGGTAACTATTTAACGAACAGTTAAAATTAAGTTTGGTTATTACCTGAACTGCCTAATGTAAATTGTAAATTTTAATAGATAAGATCTCTACTATATATATTATGATAATATTCACTTCAATAACATATTCCTTTCCTATAATTGTATTATATTTAGCTTATAAATAATTAATGTTTTACTAATCACCTAGGAAAAAAGAGATGAATTAGACAGTCTTATTCTAGCCATAACCACAAATGGTTCACATCCAAGTAAATGTGTTACTATTCAAAGAACATTAGACGGACGGTTACAGGTGAGCTATTATATTTGAATTTTTCATATCTAAGAATTTGACAATTGAAAAATTGTGTTCATACATTTTATTGAATAGTTAATAATTGTTATTAGCAAAACCAAAATGTACTTGGTATTGCAGATTCTAATTATGATTTTATAAAATTAATATCTCAAACATTAATTAGGTACCTATTATATAAATATTAATTATTATTTATAATCTAAATTTTATTTTGCTATAGGTAGCTGGGCGTAAAGGTTTTCCGCATGTTATATATGCAAGAATTTGGCGATGGCCAGATCTACATAAAAATGAACTCAAGCACTTAAAGTACTGTCAATATGCTTTTGATTTAAAATGTGATTCTGTATGTGTTAACCCGTATCATTATGAACGAGTTGTATCACCGGGTATAGGTAAATATTAATTGTTTACTTATATTACTATGATTATTTATTAAGTCTAATAACTGTTTAGATTTAAGTGGTCTAACGCTACAAAGTGGTACATCTACTAATGGTTCTGGCCGAATAATTGGCCTAAGAGATGAGTATACAGCTGGTGGGGGAGGAATGTCTCCTTCGCCACCTGGTTCTAGTCAAGTTAGCAGTTCCAATATGGACAGTGATGTATCTGGAAACAGCCCAGCTGTGACTGTACAACATCACTTACCACCTTTATATCACCAACAAAATCCAGCCACTGACGTATCTCAACAACCAACTGTCCCTCAAGCTGCTGGTAAGAATTAACTAAGAAAATATATTTAAATTCATAAAATAATAATTGCATGGTATTAATAGGTTAATCATTTCTATACTACTAAATATTTAGTATTGAGATGAATTATTTATGTTTTAGAATTTTTTTTATAGTTATGCATGTGTAGTTATAGTAGTACATAATTATTTGTAGGAGATATTGGTATGTTTCGGCCTACACTACAGCAGCAACAACGTCCTAGTCATCAAATTGGTATAAATTCTCAAGTACAGGTTAAGACTGAATCATGTAACAATTGGATGCCGGGTACACCATCACATATACCCCCCAATAGTAAGTTGCATTACTAATAGTAAGTTTACTTGAGTTTTGAAATACCAAAATAAAACATGATATCAATATATTATAATATATTAATTAATAAAATAAAATTATGAAAGATACTTATTTATTTATAATATCATTATTATTCATATTAAGAAACAATTTTCGCCATATTTTAAAATTGTTGTCTAGTTGTCATTTACATTCTTCTTGAATATACTATCTAATATCTATTAATATAACTGCTTATATTATATGATTATTTATGCTTTAAGCTTAAGTGTCATCACTTAATTCGGATTTTGAAAACTAGTTCAATAGTAAAGCCTGAACCTCGAGTATATTCTTAAAAATTATTCAACAATATTGTAGATGCTCACAATGATATAACAATTGTATACTATTACAATTTTACTATATATCTGGTATTTTTTTTTAACTATTCTATCTATATTTTATTTTTTTATATTATAACATTTATAAAATTAAGTTTTCAATTTAAAATTCAATATGTACTTTAATAATTTACTAAGAAAAATATTAGCTGTATTTTTTCTTAGTAATTTGTGTTTGATTACTATATTTTAAGTAAATTTATAAAGTTCAAAGTCAGGAAAATGAAATAAAAAATAATTTTACTTAAGTTTTTGAATCATATTTTGCTTACATTATTTATCCTGTTGAATGTTTCGTATTATTATTTATTTTATTTGTTTTTGTAGTTAATGGTAAATATTATTAAAACGTAGTTTAAATGTATAACATAAAGCTTTTGAAATATATATCTATACAGTGGCGTAATTACGAGGAGCCTGGGGTTCCTACCCCCTCCCCCTTATGACATTTTTTTTTAAACTGGCAAACCACATTTATGTACTTATTTAATATTTATAGGTACTAATAGTACCTATATTTTATAAAAATAATAACAAAAAACCTGAATCCCCTATGCTATAGCTTAACATAACTAAAATAACACCAGTTATTACTTCGTAATAAACATAGGTAACAAATTCATTAAAATGTCAGGGGGGCTGACATTTTTAACATCAATGTAAGTGGTAGGGCTTCGATCCCACACAACAAGCTGTCTGTTTGGGAGCAGGAGGCTTATAGGATTTATCTTCTCCTACATCCATGACCTAATTACACCATTGTATCTATATAATATAGAAAATATATGATCATTAATCTATACTTATTAGTTATGTCTTATACTTAAGTGCCTAGTAAGAGGCAATTAAGTTAATAAATAATTTTTGCTAATTGTATTAATAAGTACTAATTTATAACATTTTTTGTTATAGGACCACCAAACATGCCATTACAAAATCCCAGTATGTTCCCGGGACAAGAGGAAGAAAATTTATGTATTTATATTATTTTATAATAAAATTATTTTCAATAAACTAATAATATTTTTTATTTAACATACAGTACCTAGTCAAACAATGACACCTCATGATTATCAAGGACCTGCCGCCACGATGCCCGGTACAACAACAGGTAATCGACCAGTACAAAGCACACTTACTTATACACATTCAATGCAACCACCACATCCAACATTTTGTGAGTATTTTTAATATCTATCCTTTTAGAGTTATATTATATTTAAATAACTCTTGAATTTTATTATATTGTTCTTCTAGGGGGTGTGTCTGAAATGGGATTGAGTGGTTTATTATCATCTCAGCCAGCTCCTGAATATTGGTGTTCAATTGCTTACTTTGAATTAGATACTCAAGTTGGAGAAACATTTAAGGTTACATCTACTTGCCCTCATGTCACTGTTGATGGTTATGTTGATCCCTCTGGAAGTAATCGATTTTGTTTGGGAGCCCTTAGTAATGTTCATAGGACAGAACAAAGTGAAAAAGCTAGGTAAAATTAAAAAATATATATTAGTTTAAAGTGTAAGCTTGTGATTTACAACATTAATCCATTTTAGTCTTATTAATAAATAATGTTTTTTACAGATTGCATATTGGGAAAGGTATCCAACTAGATCTAATTGGAGAAGGAGATGTTTGGTTAAAATGTCAGAGTGATCATTCAGTTTTTGTGCAGTCATATTATTTAGATAGAGAAGCTGGCCGAGCACCGGGAGATGCAGTCCATAAAATTTATCCTCATGCATACATTAAAGTATTTTAATCATATATTTATAACTGAATAATAATAGATGATTTTTTTTTTAGTTTCTGATGATATAATACATATTTTAAATCATTTAGGTTTTTGATCTTCGACAGTGTTATAGACAAATGCACCAACAAGCTGAAACGGCTCAAAATGCAGCTGCTGCACAAGCGGCTGCAGTTGCAGGACACTTAGCAGGACCTCATAGTGTAGGAGGTATTGCTCCAGCTATAAGTATGTGATTTTGTCATATACTAAATATATTACAGCCTATACCATAGAATTCATAATTATATGTTTAAACTTTTATTTAAGGCTTGAGTGCTGCAGCAGGTATTGGAGTCGACGATTTAAGAAGATTGTGCATATTAAGATTAAGTTTTGTTAAAGGTTGGGGTCCTGACTATCGGCGAAGTAGCATTAAAGAGACTCCATGCTGGATAGAAGTATGTAATTCTAAAATGATTATATTCAATTTAGTGTTACAAAATAATAATATAATAAACAACTTTAATTTGTATTTAAAATTATTATAAGGTTCATTTACATCGAGCATTACAACTTTTGGATGAAGTGTTACACTCAATGCAAATAGATGGTCCATCAAGAGCTTGACTTAAACCAGAAACTCAAAATGTTCAAATGTAGTAACTAATAAGTTATGTTTAAGAAAAAATGGTTACTTGTTTAGTAAAACAACATTGATTTTTCATTTTGTTGTGTTTATCAAACATAATGTTTTACTACTAAGAGCCTTGGTTTAAATTGTTTAGTTTTTCCTGTGTACATTTATTTTGTTTATTTTTTTAACACAATAACTGTTTTTAATCATCAGGTCCTAAACATTTTTAAATTTCATAAATATTTAAGGTTACAAAAAACCTCTACCTTAGTTGTTAAGAAACGGGTTTCCATTATTATGACTTATGAGTTATGACTATATAATATTTATTTACCTACAACTTGATTTTGAGCCATTGTTTTTTTTTATTTATTTTATTTTACTAAAAAGCAAATATAAAGATATTTTATACTTGTATTTAAATACTTCATCCTATGTTGCTTGTTACATTTTTAGAAACCAGTATTTTTTCTATTTATACTTTTTGATGACTTAGAAAGTTTACCCGATTTTTAAAAAGAAAGTCCTTTTAGCTTTATTATTTGGAAATATTTCTTTACCCTTCAAAATAAAATGTTTTTGCTCTATAACATTTGGGCATTTATTTAATCTAATTTCTCAACTACCTCAAACCCCTTTATTATATAATATGTTATAAATTATAAATGCATAGTATGGACGTGTAGTAATATACTGTCAAACGTGTCCCATTTTTTTATTTCTTTAAAAATACTTAATAAACTAAAATTACTTAAAATTCACTAATTGTTAATCATTACATTTTTTTCATCAAACATATCTTTAATTATGGTTTAACATTAAGCAAATTCAATTAACTGTTTTGAAAGCATAATATCCAATTTTTCATTTTTACAAAATACTAATTGTTTTAATTTGATATTAACCATACAAATTTCTTACAGTTTCATAGTAAAACTTATTCAGCTTAAAATATTTCGAACAAAATTTGAAATGTTATTAGAATATATTTTATTATTTAGGAAGAACATTTTTCAGCAAAACTTAACACTAATTATTCAATAAAATATACATTTTATTAAATTAAAATACAATTTTAAATAGTCCCCAATAATAGATATAAAAAAAAAAAGTAAGATTTATGCAGGGCTTTGTTTTAGGAAATTAATTATGTAAAACAATTTATTTTGATGTAAATGTACTGGTTTTTTAAATAAAATTATGAGTTTTCAGAAATTTAATCTATTTTTAAAGAAATAAAAATTTAGAACAGGACTTGCAGTCTATATTCTATTTATTTATATATATATATATTATATTGTACTTATTTATATTTTAAAATGTATGTCTGTATTTATAATCATTGACAATTAAGAAAAAAGTTGAAATTAATGTATGTTGTAAGACGTAAATTGTTTATTATTATTTAATATCAAGTGTTCAAACATTTAAATGTTAATATTATTCTCTATTTATAATTATAAAAAAACATACTGTGTATAGTTTATTATGTACTTATTATAATAATTTTATTGTACACTTAAAATAATGTAAAAGTTGAATATTTTTAAATTTTTTTCTACTAATACGGTTACCAAAACATTTATTTCTGCAGAAAGTTATTTTTCAATATGTAAATGTAAAATGTTTTTATATTAATGCGGATGTCTATTTTTATTGTTTTTGCACTTTTTATTTTACAATTTTGTTAAGCTCTACAATAGATAATTGATTATACTATTATATTATATTATATAAATATGCATACAATCTGTATTCAAAAGTATACTTTTTATATTAATGTGATAATTGGTATTATTTTCATTAACAATCCAATATATTATATACAAAAAAAAATGTAGTATAGATTATTTAGAATGAAGATTCATAATAAAAATAATTTTATAATAAAACATTGACTTAATTTTATGCATCTCATCATCAATTTTATCAGAGGGGCTGAAAGTTGGTTTTGCCAATGACGTGTTATAGCGCCTTACGTAAATTAATAGTAGGAGATTTTTTTTAATAGTATTTGAGAGTTGTGAGTGGGTGTTTAAGCTAAAAATAATCATTTCAGGTGTTTCAATCTAGTTTATATTTTGATGATTTAGCTGTCAATAAGAAAATAAGAAAATCGGTAGTTAACGGGTGAATATCCAATGTCTAATTTCAAACGCTCATAAAAAATTTGTATAACCTTCCTGTAAACTTTTTTTTTTGTGAAAGGAAGAAAAACTTATGCAAAATCTTGTGTTGGATTTCCAAATCTAAGGTTGAAACAAAAAAAATATGAATTTTTAAATCAATAAAAACTGCAAATTTTCATGATTTTTGTCGACATTTTAACTTTAAACATTTAAGAAAAACTATTGTGGCGCTTAACTAATGTCCACTTGCAATAAGTAATGGGAAACTTTGTACAGTGAAACCTCCCCTAACGGACACCTCTAAAAAGTGGACACCTCCGAATAGAGGACACTATTTCAGTGACCGAGAGTGTCAGGTATTTAGAGGTTTCACTGTATACAATTTTCAAGTATTTGACAAAGCAAAAAAAATTTTATCGGCAATCATAAAAAAAAAATGTACTGAAAATGTCTTACATCTATAAATAGCTCAAAAAGAGTCAAAATATATTGAAAATGTTATGGTGTATTTAAAATGCGTATATAATCATTCGGTAAAAATGTTATTTATCTACGTTCATTATTTCTTTTATTACATTAAAAATCAAAATAAGTATACAATCTGTAATTATAAACATACAATGATTAATTTTAGTTTTTTTTTTTTTTTTTTGTTCAAGGCTTGGTGGCGTGATAGAAGAGGGTGCCCAGTGACTATAAATGTTGTTAAAAATTTTGCTTTACGAAAAAATTCCAGTTTTTTCTTAATTTTCGATTCTGCAGAACGGAACGAGGAATGTACCTACAATAATTTGTGGTTTTTTTGTCTGTCTGTATACCTAACCTAACCTACACGATAAAATGTCGAAATAATGCTTCGATTTTCTTCGTCATTAGGTATCTTTTGGGCAAGTGAATCTATTTTGTATAGTTGGTACTCTTGAGAGGTCATTTTTAAAAAATCACAATAGTTTTCATAAGTCCCGGGAAAAACAAAAAAAATTGAAGAAATAACGGGAATTTTTACGCAAAACTGTTTTTTTGACCAAATTGATTTTATTTTTGGCGTAGGTAATATTACGTAAATCGACCTATTGTAATTATTAATAGTAAAATATCAATAATATCATAAAATACACTTCGTTATATATTAATATATAGGCCGACAGAACATCTTCGCTCAGAATCGTTTTTCGTATATAGCCATATAGGCATATAGGTACAAATGTACAATGATTTTATATCAAATTTAACAAATCCATTACTGTAATGGTCACTGTGACCACCACTAACAGTATACATCCACTGTACAGCAGATCCGTATACCCACTTGCCGACCTTTTTTTGTTTAAAAACTATTGAGAATTTTTTTACTTTTGACTCCACAAAGTACTAAATATATTAAACATAGAAATGACCCCACTGATTTCAAATGCTTATCGAACAAAAATACGTGACGATATATCTTGAATGTTTTTCAATTGCTATTGTATCAACTCACGAGGAATGTTGTATATGTTTTTAAAGTTTTTGACCCTAAAAAAAAATTGTTATCGATCTTTATAGAAAAAAAAATTTGAAAAAAAAAATCAAAAATGTCGTATAAATAGCTTAAAAATAGTTAAAATATTTTGAAAATTTGATGATGTATAGAAAATGATAATATTAGGTGATAATTTCAAGTACCTATTTATGATAATTAATTTCAATTTTCCAAACGCTTTTAAAATCTATTGAGAAAATTCAATTTTGACCTCCTTAAAGAACCAGTTAGATTCAATTCCCCACCAGAATAGATGCTGATCAAGAAAATAGAAAAAAATAAAAACGCACATTATTGTAAAGTCAAAACATCTATCATTCTTCTTCACTCAAATTCTAAACAGCGCATTATATAGTAAAACGAATACATTCATCGCTCAAAAAACCTGTCCCGTTTTGGTAATCATGCATAATTTTGGTAAATCTATTCTATGAAATGATAATATTTAATTAATAAATACAATAATATAACAGTTATACATTTTAGATAATATTTAATATATTATTATGGATATACATTATTTTCGCTCGGACCACGATGTTTTTATTTTTCGCTTTTCAGTTGTAACTTGTAATGGAATAAGTCTCCACGTCCAGTGTTTTAGTATTACCCATTAACGATTAACCCATGAACTAAGATATTAGAACTATGTTATTTCATGGTATACCGTAGATAATAGACAAATGTTTAATAATAATAATTTTTTTAAATTTTAATTCTACCATTCTATATAGGATTACCCACGGTTGTAGATAGATACTGTTCCGTGGTATCACTGTGACTCTATATAGATCAGTGGAATATTGTATTTGATATCACCTAAATAAACAACACGACCTATACAACTACAACTCCTATCAAATGAGTTGGTGTACCACCGAGACCACCGACGTACACCAATACAGTATTACAGTTCTGTGGTTCCATACTCCATAGCTACTTCAACGTATATTGTTTGTACATACATTTAAATTTAATCAGTAATTACTAATTATTACAGTAATAAATAGTAAAAACATTTTATGTATTTATGAATACATAGGCATAGTCCTGTTACTTACTAACTATTTTAGAATAAAGAGAAAAAATGTATTTTAACTTAAATAATTTATGGTGTTAGATTTATGCAAGGTGTCGTTTGGATATGAACATATGTTACCATTTAGTTCCCGAATAGAAATATACCTATTCCAAGGTTTCAGAAATGGATTTAAAACAATTATTTGTGACACGATCACATGACGGGTACTTAGGAAAGGAGGATAATGTAAGTAATTCAAAATATTATGTGTAGTTGTTATGCTTACTGTCTTAGTATATCATCAAATCATATAAATGACTTGCATCGAATCAAGTTGTATAATAGGTATGTTTCCATTAATTTATGTATGGGACATATTTTTAAAGTGTATACTCCTGAAGTTAATTAGGTACTTTTTTATTTGTTTAGGCAGGTAGGTTAAATGTTAAATTAACATAATTAAATTTATATTATTTTTGAATATCTGGTTATGTTTATGTTTAGCAGGTTCGAATTGAAACTGCTCTAGAAACAGAAGATGAAGAAGACAATGACCTAATTATTAATGAAGAATTGAAAAATGCACTTGCTTTAGATAATTTGAAAGAATGGGGCAACAATATTAAACTTACCAAAGGGAAACCATTTTCTGGTCTAACTCCTTCCATGTGGCCAGAGGATATTGTTGTTAGCTATACTCAATATGACAATACATCTCCACCAAGTCATCAATGGTAACTTAGAATTAAATATATTAACTTAAAACACCTAAGAAAATTTAGAAAAGAGCTATTATCAAGTATAAGTTGTTTGTATTTTATTATTCCACTGAATTCATTAAAGTTGAACAATTAGATAAATTTTGCTAAATTTATTTTTGTCTTAAAAAAATGATAAAATGTCTCATAACTCACATTTTAAATTCTGAGCGAGTATGTGTTTTTATCTGTCTGTCATCACCTTTTGGTGCTGTGAAAATGATATAATTTTCAAATCAGTGATGGATTTTGGTAGAAAATTGTATCTAATTATTATTTTAGGGGGTTAAAAGGTTTTAATTCCTAGTATTTTTCAAAATTAACAGGAAAAAAATAAATAAATAAGGAAAACCGGGAAATTTCACTCAAAACCAGTATTTAACAAAATTAATTTTTTTTTTTTGATGTTGCTCAAAAACCAATAGTGTTAGGTATCTGAAGTTTTTACCCTTTATTTATATTAGTATTTTCTATACATGATCCATTTTTTATAAATAGTTAAACTCTTTTTAGGCTATTTATAGACATTTTCAATTTATTTTTCTATAAATGTTCTGAGTTCGAAAATGACATACAAGGTTCTTTATGAGTTTTTTAACATCACAGTGATACTTTTCTCAATGACGAGGTACAGTCTACACCTACTGTTCAGTAGAGAAAATCCTTACTTTCCCCCATTTTTCAATTTATACTTTCAAATTTGCATAAGTAAGTAGCATGTACAAAATCATGTTGCTATCATCCATTGTATATATTTTGTATGTGCAATTTTAAATATTGTAAGGATATTGAAATGTGTATGTAAAAAAATAAAAATTCAGTTTACCCCCAGATATACACATTGCTATAAAATAGACATTCATTCAAATTAATTTTTGTATAAAATATTTATATATTATAATACATTAATTTAAAGGTTTGATGAATTTGGTTTTCGTGTTGAAAATCACAATGATTTTTCAAAGGAATCCATATTAGCAGATGATATATATGAAGATCCTCAACACAGGTACTACTTACTAAATCAATATATTATACATAATATTATACATAATTCAACCATTGTCTATTGGTGTCTTAGATTCTAGCCTTAGAATTGAAGCAATGAATGTATTGATTTTAGAATGTGTTTTTTTTTTATGTGTACACAAAAGTTGAAAAACTGCTTAGATCTTTAACCTTGAGAGTTGATTCTGGTAGAATGATAGATGTAGTTAGTACTTTTGTTTAATTAAATTAAAATTATCTGTATTTTTCAAAGAAATTAGAAAAAAAAAAATTGGAAAAGCTGAAATTTTTACTCAGAGTTAGTTTTGAAAAATTGATTTAATTTGTTTTTGTAGTTCAAAAATATAATAATTGTAGAGAATTTATACTTGTATTAAATATTCATATAAACATTTACTAAACCTGACATCATTTTCAAATAATTTAGGCTCTTTTTGTGTTGTAAATAGATTTTTAAAATTTTTCTTTTTTTATTAAGTATAGATACAAGTTTTCTCAAAAGTTGGTTTTTACTGCATTTAAAATATTTAGAAATTTTATAGTCACAATTTATTATTTGTAAGCGTTTAAAGTTCAACATTTGTCATAAACACATGTTTGCAAATTATTATGTAGTTAAATTTAAAAAATGTAACTTAGATTTCAAAATATAATACAAGGTTCCTCATAAGTAGTTCTCACTGAAACACAAAAATCCTAAAAAAACCCCAATTTTTTTTTGTCTGAGGTTTTTAAGGTCTTTTAATTATGGGCCTAGATAGTTAATAGGACCGGATGAACTTCCTCCTATCTAAATTTTGTTATGCTCTTGCTTTCCGTGTATCACCTTATTTAATATGTTCCTTACTATAATGCCTATCTTTAAGTCTATCATAATTCAGTTAGAAATTATCTTTAAATTAAACTGGTTGAAAAAATAATTAATACAGTAGCAATATGCTGATAGATTATCTACGCTCAGAATCGCTTTTAGTATATAATGACTTATCATTGGACTCAAATTTAACAAATCCATTACTGTGACTTCCTCCATGTCGAGGTATACTCCGACACTCGACAACTACTGTACAGCAGAGTGGTTACCTACTTGTCCACTTTTTTTATTTGGTTCCTGGCCTTGAAGACCATTTTGTAAACAAACTCTCATAGATACTTATCTCTGTTTTCAGCTGCTTCCCTCTAATTGATACTTGGGTCTACTGCTTGAACATCACTTTCACAATTTCTTTTCAAAGGTGTATAGCCTCAATCTTTCGTTTTTCTCATGGCCCATTTCTCGAAGCAATATATTATCACAGGACACGATCCGTATTAATATTGTATATATTTTAATTTTTAGGTTATTAAGTATAGTTCTAGATTTTAAGAGAGTTGCAACTCTAAAATAACATTTATTTTCCATTTGTATTAGATTTTGAGTAGAGCAATAAATTTATTGATTTTACAATGATGTGTGTTTTTATGTCGGTATATACCAAAGTAAGTTGTAATAATGTTTCAATTTTCAACTTCAGTAACTTTTTTGGTCAGAAAGTAAAATTAGTTAGGGTGCATCCAAGAGATCAAAATTGAAAATTCACTGTAATTTTTTAGTGTCTGTGAAAAACAAAAAACCAATTGAGGAAAAATGGGAGTTTTTAGCAAAATCATTTTTTGATAAAATTGATTTTCTTTTTTTAGTGTTACTCTAAAACTAATAACTCTACATTTTTACCAAATGTTTATTTTACCATTTTCCATACATAATAACATTTCATAATATTTTGACTCTACAATTTTTAATTTTTAAATTTATTTTTGTACTTAATACTAACATCTTTTTGATTTGTCTAAAAACTTGAAAATTGAATATAAGGTTCCTCATAAATTGTTGAAATAGAAGATCAATAATATTAAAGATACATAGACCCTAATTTTTTTTTTTTATAAGCAATTAAAGTTTATATTTTGACAAAATTCATCAATATCAAAAAAATTTACTGGCGGAAATACCCACTTGCTCATTTAATTTTTTTATACTTATGTTCTTAATTTGTTGTATTGGGTTAAGAAATACATTTTAGTATATAACATTCTTGTAAATTGTAATAGTTATTAAATTATTTTCATTTTGAAATGTTTTAACAGAAATCAATGGATCACCTACTTTGAAAATTTGTACATAAATGAATTGTCAGAAAAAGAAAAAAAAACTTTGAAACCTCATTCAGAAATATTACAGTCAATGGTTCGTCAAGGTATACCGCATTCACTTAGACCCCAGCTATGGATGCGATTTTCTGGTATATATTGTTATATTTAAGATGATTACACAAGTATTTTCTCCGTCTTACTAACATATTACATTGCTCATTTTATGTTCAGAAGAATCCATTTTAATCTATTATTTTTAGTCTCAGTAATTTGACTTATCATCAAATTGAAAGATATTAATTTAATTATCTAGGGCCTCATTTAGGTTTTTTGTTATATTTTAATTTTTAAATTGAAGCAAGTTATGAACATTTTAAATGACGGAGTAATATTGATTTTTCTGATTGTATAATTTGCTATGTAATGCATCAGTAAGACGGAACCAACAGATGCGGTACAATATTCTCTTAAAATTTTTATTTAATTCATACCTAATAAATTATTGTTTTATAATTTAGGCGCATATTTGAAAAAACAATCTCATAGTGTCAACTACAAAGAGATAGTAAGATCATCAAATAATGATACTTTGGTTTCATCAAAACAAATTGAAAAAGATCTTTTGCGTACCATGCCTAGTCACGTTTGTTTTAATAATCTCCAGAGTACTGGAATTCCAAGATTACGAAGGGTATTGCGATCACTAGCCTGGCTTTACCCTGATATTGGGTAATTTATTTAAACCAATTCAGTTAAAAAGATGTTTACTATGTGTCCTGGCTGGAAGTAGCCGGCTAGCTTCATAGAAATAAACCAAAAATTTTGGGGAAAGTCCTTAAAAGGGCTCTATTTTTTTTACTTTTTACATCTACCAAACTATTTAATCTTTTAAGGAAGAATTTTTAGATTATGAACGGAGTGATGAATGTAATAATTTTACAATGATGTGGGTTTTTTTTCTGAAATTACCTTTTGAGGCGGTTCTAAATGCTTCAATTTTGTATTTCAACATCTTTTCATGTAAGGAAATGAATCTATTTGGAATTTTAGGGGGTCAACAGTAAAAAATTCCCAGAAGTTTTCAAAAGTCTCTGTAAAACCAAAAAAAATTAAGGAAAAATGGGAATTTGTATAATTTATTAATTTTTGTCCATAAAAAAATATTTCTTCTATAAAAAAAACTTGAAAATTTAATCCAATGTTCTTCACAAGTGGTTATTAGTGTAATTATGAAAAAAAGTTGAGCGTATAACCATAATAATTTTTAAAGTTTGTCTAAAGCCAAAACTGATCAAAATGGCGAAAATTAGCAAATTATTTTCAGTTTGAAATTTATAAAAACTTTTCTTTTTATAGCTAAGCTTTTAAGGAAGTAGTTCCTAAAACAATTTACAAAAGCAATTAATGCACATGAACGTAAAACCAATTAAGTTTATCGCATGCCGTTCACGATAAAATACTATTAAAATGACAAATAACAGATATTATTATATTAATAATAAACATGCAAGAACTACATCAGATAAAACTACATTCAATAAAATTGTTCGATAGCATTAATTGTGTAGTTATTATTGATTAAATATTAACCAGAAATATTATATAATAATATTATTTTAATTAAAAATATAGATGTTAGTAATGTTAATATTATATGATCCACGGCTCAGTCCCACACTGCCTGCGGTCCATAGGTTAGGAACCGCTACTCTGGACATTTGAAATTTTCACCAGATATTTATTTTATCATTTTCAATACACAATACCATTTTTAAAAGATTTAGTTTTTTTGAGCTAGTTACAAACATTTGAAATTTCCTTTTTTTAGTTTTTTTTTTTTATAAATAACAATAAAAAAAATGTTTGCTTGGTCTAAATCAGGGGTCGCCAACCAGTCGATCGTTATAAAAATTAATTTTACCATTATATAAATAATCGGATAATGTGGATTGCTATATTGTATTCTATGAATTTATCATTGTCGGTCAATCGTAATAGTCATTTATTCTTTAGAGCTTAGACCTTTTTTTTTTTTTTTTGCTCATAAAACAAATTTTTTACCTAAATTCTCCTGGATGTCGATCACCTGGGATTAAAAATTTCAAATGTAGCTCACTTGTTTGAAAAGGTTGGCGACCCCTGGTCTAAATGCTTGAAAATTTAATTAAAGGTTCCTCGTAAGTTGTTATAATACAATTTTGAAAATATCAAAGATTTATAGGCAAATTTTCTGTTGAAAATCAACCAATTTTTTATTTAAAAAAAATAGAGATAATTTTAGTTACATATTCATATGATGCCAGCCGGTCACTACTAACTTTCCTCCGGGACACATTGTTTAGTATTAACAAATCACAAATGATATTGTTTAGTTATTGCCAAGGAACCAGTATGATTGTGGCATCGCTCTTACTTATTCTTGAAGAGGAAGAATCATTTTGGGTAATGTGTGCTATTGTTGAAGATTTATTACCCGCATTATACTACACTACAACATTAATAGGTACCATACTGGACAAATATAATAATGCATTTTTAGTTTATAAACTTTAATGTTTGTTTTATTCAAGGTGTGAAAGCAGATCAACTAGTGTTACAAACTGTTTTAGGAAATTGTTTACCAGGAATTTGTCAACTTTTGAGATTACATGATATAGAGTTGAGTTTAATCACAGTCAACTGGTTTTTAACATTGTTTTCCAATGTTGTCAACTTCAAAGTTTTATTAAGAATTTGGGATTTATTATTCTTTGAAGGGTCAATTATTCTTTTCCAAATTACAATCGGTCTTCTAAAATCTAAAGGTAAATCTAATATTTATTCTCTGATGGATAATAACTTGGGCTCGGATTTGAATGCATTTGATATCTAATATATAAAATGGTTCTAACTTTTAATTGCATACTATTCTAACACATTTTTTTATTTTAGATCAAGTAAATTTTTTTAGAAGTGTCAAATGTTTTTAATATTGGATATTCACCCGTAAATTAACTTTTACATCTCAATTGATTTTTGATATTTTGTTATACCTAATTTAAAAAACAAATAACCATTGATACTTAAAATGTTCACCAAATCTTAATTTTATCTTTTACTATGTATTCAATTTTAAATTTGTTTTAGTTTTACAATGTTGTGGGTTTTTTTTTTATGTTTGTATCAGTTTTTAGGGCAGTAAAAGTGCTTTGATTTTCTTCATTAGCATCTTTTTTGGTAAGAAAGTAAATCTAGTTTCAAAATATTGAATTTTTGCAAATTATTTTAGAGTTAAAATTGTATAAAATGTTCAATTTTATAACTTAGGATTGAAAATTTAAAGCTAGGTTTCTCGTAAGTAATTAATATTAAAACCAAAAATTCTCAAAAATGTATTTACATGGTGATTTTTATACACATTTTATGTTCAAAATGGGGGCGAAATTAGATATTAAATAAATCAGCAAAGAATATCAATATTAGTTATATTAAAAATATTTTCCGTGGATGCTTGACAGTTTTAAAGTGAATAATTTTATACACTCAACATTTTCAAATGCAATGTTTTCATCAAAAATGAATCCAACTTACTGTATTATTAATAGTAAAATGAATTACTTTAATAGTAATCATATCATAAAATATTTTAGTATCTAGTCATACAACCTGTCTTCACTCAGTATCATTTTTCGTATACAATGATTTTTAACGATTTTTTTTTAGGAGATTAAAACTGAGCTCTAGTAATAACTTATTGTTTAAGTTATTATTTTTTAACATTTCTACAGCAATTGTTACTTGTATTGAAATGCAAATGTTATGTATGATTTTAAGTTGAAATTACATAGGTATAAACTTATAAGTTTAGGAATATTCATATTTTAACTAATAAATTATTTTTGTATGCAATGTAATCTATTTATATATATTATACATATAAGCATAATTTTTTTAAAATTATTATTTGTAGAACCATTATTAAAAACGCTTGATAATTCAGCTGATATATTCAATGCATTATCTAATATACCAGGAAATATATCCAATATTAAAGAATTATTTCAAGTAAATATCAATCAATATTTCTTTTATTATTGTTAAAATATTGACTATTATATTGACATCACTTAGGTGTGTTTTGAAGAATGTCCAGAAATTACTGATGAAAAAATTGAAGCTTATCGGAAACAATATTTGGGATATCTAATGGCTGATGGAGGAGCTTTAGTTCCAAACATAAATTCTTCAACAAACCTACCCAAACAACATCTTAATAGGTTAGAAATTATTTTTATTTGTTAAATAAATAATAAATAATACATTTTTTGTTTTGATTTTCTAATATTGTTACTAGAAGACAAATTCGAAAACCTAGATCTTTAATGCAAATGTTGCTTTTTAGTGATGAAATGAATGAAGATAATTCTAAAGTTATATTAAAATGCAAAAATATTCGTCAAACTGGTCTGTCAAAATCATTAATTATTATATTATTTAAGTACTTAAATGCAAAATAGTTACTGATAATTATAATTATTACTTTAGAATTTTTAGTTGACTTAAGAGAAGCAATAATGCAAGTATCTCGTCATTTTGTGTTTGTTGATCCTAAACTTAGTAATCTCTCTTTAAAACCAGACTATACTAAAGAAAGTCACTCAAAAGACTTAGAAACATATGCAAATGTATCAAGAAATAAAAAGAGAAGAGCTAAAGCACTTTTAGGTAAATATTTATATTATTATTCAATAAAAATATTTTAGATATTAATAGCTAATGTTACCACACACAAAAAATGTAAAATACAAAAATGATTACAGATATAAGATTGCTATATAATTTAAACCATATTAAAAATAAATAATTGAATTTGAATCTTGTAGATAAACATTGTATTTAGGGACTTCTAAAATGTCCTTGATTTTTTTTTAAGAGTTCGATAAATGTCAAGCAAAGTTAAATAAAAATCTAATATGTGGTACAAAGAATTTTAATTCAAAATTCTATTTTACATATTATTTTCATAATTCAAGGTTTTTGCATATAAGACCATATTTATGCATTAACTAGATTTTTAGTGCTTTTTTTCTTACTTTTCTAAAAATTGTATTTTGTAACTTTAGCCACATAAGCTCCTTTCCTTTAATCTCCACTCAATAAATATGTAAGCTAATATTATATTATACATAATTTATCGTGATTCTATCAAAAAAATCTTAATTAATGTCCCAGATAATATTCCTATCTTTAAATTTAATAATGGTCAATTCACTCTAATATCTAACAGAGTAAAACAGAAATGTAAAATTTGCTTTGAATCAATGATATGCTTAGTAAAATGCAGGCAATACATGCGGCTATAACGTCCATTATCTAACCATTAATTCTGTACAAATGTGTTAGTTATGTATGTTTTCATTAATTGTTGGGACTTGGGCTATATTGTTTTGGTGATAGAACCTTAAAAAAATACCAATTTTTTTTTTGCAAGCCATCAAGGTATTTAGCAATTTTTATTAAACTTTTCCAGTTATCCCAGTCTAAGAAGTATTCCAAACTCGCTGAATTGACAACCACTCTTAAATATTGTTATACTGTATCCAACCATCGCTTCGAGACCTTCCACAAGGTTGTTTTCAGGATAGGCTCCTGATCACCACATTTTTATTACTTTTCTGTCACCTCGCCACATATGTCCAGACCATTCTGCCTTTTGGTATTTGGTTTATTGTATAATTGTTCCAGATCTGAATTTGTTCTTTTCATAATCACTTGTAGTTGCATGCTTTGTTGATCTGTAAATCGTTCTTAATACTTTCCTTTCAAAGGTTAATAATTTGTTCTCGTCACTATTTGTGGTTGATCATGTTTCATAAGCATACATGACAATTGGCCTTAGATAGAAAGTGTTTAGTTGTTCTTAAGTTTTCTACAACAATAATCTGGAGTAGAGCATTTTATTCATTGCGAAATATACACGGTCAGGTCTGTTTATTCTCTGCCATAATGCATTGTGCATGTTTTTCTAAGATTGATATTTACTCCTAAATACTTAAAATTTTCAACTTGTTTAATCACTAATTTTCTAATTTTTAAGTTTGTCATGTACTCATATCTTCCAAATTTCAAGACATAATCATATATTTGGTTTTGGTATTACTAACTATCAGTCCAATTTCTTTACTGTATCATAGTATTGGGGAGGACCACGAATAATCTGCAAAACAGTTAATCAAGAGTTTACTGTATATTCATTTATGTAGCATAGAATTGGTCTCTTCTCTTTTGTTGTGGAGTTTCATTTGTGTTTTTGCATACCAAAAATAAAATGAAAACACCTGATGTTTAAAGAAAGAAGACAGCAACAGAATATCATTACCTTTTTTGTTAATTCATGTTGTTATCTAAATATCTTAATAGGGTATTTTATTAAAAACTATAAAGAATATAGGTAACTAGAGACTAGAGTACAATAATAAAACTCTCAACTGGACATGCAATTTCATATATTTTTCCTGCTCGCCATATATAGTATATACACCTCTTAAATTGTATATTAATTTTAGATTTTGAAAGACATGATGATGATGAATTAGGATTTCGAAAAAATGATATTATTACAATTGTTAGCCGGAAAGATGAACATTGTTGGGTTGGAGAATTAAATAGTTTGAGAGGTAAGTTAATTATAGATAGTACAAAGTAATTTATAAAATTAAAATATATACAACATACACAATAGGATGGTTTCCTGCAAAATTTGTCGAACTTTTGGATGAAAGAAGTAAACAATACAGTATAGCCGGGGATGATTCAATATCAGAAACGATTACAGATTTGGTTAGAGGAACTCTATGTCCAGCAATTAAACAGGTTCTTGAACATGGAATGAAACGACCATCAATTTTGGGTAAATAAAAGTTTTGTATTAATTGCTCTTACTGAAACTTGATAATTATAATAATAATTTATTACCTAATTGTTAAAATATAATTATATGTCAAACTTACAAAAACAGTTATTCCCATTTATCCACAATCACAATTCAACAATTTAAATTTATTATAAAACACCATTTTATATCTAAACTTTATTCACTTAATAATATTTCTGTAATAAAATTATATTATATGGGTGATAATTATAATCAAATCATAAATATTATTTATTAATGTAATATAAATTTACTTAGGTGGTCCATGTCATCCATGGTTATTTATTGAAGAAGCAGCAATGACTGAAGTTGAAAGAGATTATAGTTCTGTGTATAGTAGATTAATGTTATGTAAAACATATAGGTTAGATGAAGATGGCAAAGTATTAACTCCTGAAGAAGTAATTATATGTTTTATTGTACTAAATATAATTTTAAATAATTAATTGGTCATGTGCATAATGTTTGGATTAATTAATTATTACTTTCAAAATAGTTGTTTAATTAAAAATATTAAATACTCTATTATAATAAATTAAATATTTGTTTTTAAGCTTTTATATAGATGTATTCAATGTATAAATCAAAGTCATGATGCTGCTGGTTGTCAAATGGATGTAAAATTAAGAAGTCTTGTGTGTCTTGGTCTTAATGAACAAGCATTACATTTATGGTTAGAGCTATTGTGTTGCTCCGATCAAGTTGTTAAGAAATGGTGATAGTTTTAATTATACAAAATTAAAATTAAAAATATGTTTTTAATAATTCTTTTATACATTAGGTATCAGCCATGGAGTTTTGTTTGCAGTCCAGGATGGGTTCAAGTGAAATGCGAGTTAAGAGTCTTATCACAGTTTCCATTCAATTTAAACCCAGATTGGGAACTACCTCCAAAAAAAGAAAATACTCAGACATTAAAAGCTGGTGTTAGAGATATGCTTGTAAAACATCATTTATTTAGCTGGGATCTTTAAAAGTATTTAATTCCATTGTGATTTGTGTGGCAAATACATAATATAATATGTATTTTAAGTTCTAAAATGTTAATTTTCATTTGTATTCCTTATAAATATTAATTTATTAATTATTGTTTTTTTCCATTTATTTCTTTTATTTGTGTGGCTGTGAATTATTTTATTTTCTAAATATTTACAAATATTATAATTATGTATAAATATATCGGTTTGTAAGTTTTTTAATTTTAAAATGTATTAAATGAATTCAATATAAATAATAATTTCATCATTTTGGACCATTGAATGAAAAAGGTATAAAATTTAAATTATAAAATTGTTTACAGTTAATTGCAATAAACAACCACACTTAAATCTTGATAAATATTTTTTACAAACCATTTATACATAATACCCTAAATAAATTTAGAAAAAGTTTTAAGATTAATCTAAAATGTATAGAAAATATATGAATAAAATTATTTATTTGTTATTATTGACATGACTAATGTATTATACAAATTGCAATTTTTATTTAAGTATAGTACAAATTAACTATTATTTTACTATAATCTTAGAAATGTTTTAATGTAATATTTAAAATATAAATAAGTATAAAATGCATGATGCTCCGGGCCCTCAGGGTCCTGACTTGTAGTTGGCATGAGTTCGAAACAACTACAAGATATTTGTATCGTGGGACATCGATAACACAAGTGGTTTCACCAAATATTATTTATCTTTAATATTTAAAAGACTGTAAGTAATAGAATAAAATAAATGTATGGCCACCACATACATATCATAAATTAAAAATACTGTACATAGTCACAAGGATAAATACACTTTTAGAAATAATATTTAAAAAAAAACTCAAATATTTCCTTTTTCAAATAATTCATTTATTTACATACAACAAAGAAAACCCAACTTAATTTGTTTAACTAAAAATTAGGCAACGTTTTTCTGTTAACAAAATAATATAATAGCTTTAAAACAATGAACAATTAGATTATCACCCTGCGATTGCAATTTCATTACCTACATTATCCTAATTATGTACTGAAAAGTTTAAAACATATTTTCAAAGTGGCCTCTATTTATAAATATTGATATACAATTTATTTTTATACTGAAACCTTGTAATTTCAGTTTATGTTTATTAAATTACATAAAAGAAATACAAAATGCACAATATATAGAGGCCCAATTATTAATTCAATTTAAATTTTATTGTGCTTGAGCACTTGTATAATTATTTTAATAATAATTTTTAATGAGACATAATTTATCCAAATCCTAGATGATTAAATGAAGCACAAAATTAACTTGATTGAAACCTAGACATCACATTTATCACAGCTTATAATATTCCTCAATAAAACAACAAAATATAACCAATACATCGAGATTTCAATCTTACAAACATTTTTTTAATAAATTGAATAACTAATAAAACGTAATTGATTATAATATTATATAATATGACGTATAGTTTATCTAATAACAATAAAAAAAATCATAGAATTGAGATCTAATTTAACTTAGTTTTTGAAAGTACGTTTTGAATATAAAATATAAATAAACATGACTGAACATCAAGAATTACTGATTATGATCAGGTTTATTATATTAGATTATATTAGATTAATTTATTTTTGTTTGTCTGATAGATAAAATACATATTTTCCATTAAATTTGTGTCCAATATTAAGTTTGTTAAATAAGTATTATTTAATATATATAAGTGATATTAATTACTAATATATAAGAATATTAATATTGTATTAGAATAAAATATAAATTAATAAATATAATACTATAAATATTATTAAATTTAGTCTCCATATATCACCATACTTCTACATGAACCATTAAATTTTAACTTCATAGAACAGTTCAATCAAAATGGTTAACATTTTTTTTACTCTCACTATTAAGTCTAATTTTGAATGACTAGCATCTAAATGACGGTAAAAGGCACTTGGATATAACAAAAATAAAATAAACAATCATGCAGGTTCATGGAACAATAGTAGACGAAAGAAAAAAAATTATCACAGTTGACTAATTTCATACATTTAAACATTGCAAATTTTGCAAAAATTCAAAAACTGAATCTCAAATGTATGTCTAATATATATAACCAATTCTATGGTTTCATACTAAAAATAGACAATAATATTCTAACTTTTTTTTTAAAGAGCCCGTATCACAGTAAATTTAACAATGATAACCTTTTACAGTGGTCGGTAATAATTTACATAATATTAATTTATCACAGAAGTAAAAAAAAATTAAGTTATTGTTTATACCGTCAACAAACCATATGGAGACATTAAAATGAGCCTACTATGCTATTCTCCATAAAAAAATTACATCAGTAGGCTATAATAATTATGTAAACAATATTAGATTAAAGATTGGTAACTTAAACTGATATATCATTGGTAATCTATTTTATAATCTAAAGGTATGATATAATATAATATAATATTAATAAATAACATTGAAAATAAATACAAATAAACATATTTGAAAACATTAATTTGATGTGAACAGGTCAAAAAAGCAGCATTATAGCCTGTTGTATCAATATTAATTGTAATTAGATAAATCTAGATGTATCTTTAACATGAAATATACTTTTTAGTTAAGGGATAGATATTTATAAATAGTTATTTAACTAGATTTATAATAGTTTATTATAATATAAAGATAAAATGATAAATGTCTTAAAGTTTAATCAAGACTCCGAGGACAGTTACTATTATTTTTAAACTGAACGTTTTTAGTACTCTAATGACTAATATATATGCTTGTAATTTACTTGTGGTATGGTTGAATATTTCCAAAGCAAGTTTATAATTTATATTTAAAATGGACCATCTTACATTATTTTTCTATTATCATTTCAACAACAGCTTATAAATTTTAACAATATATAACAATAACAATCAAACACTCACACAATAAAATTAACAGGTCAACGATTAATATGGATATAACTAGAAGAAAAAATTAACTAAAGGGTAACAACAATAAATTAAACAATAACAATAAATGTATCATACGTATTTTTTTGGGTCAAGTTGATGGAAGCTTGTTTACATTATGTGAAGAATCCACTGTAGAAGAATTATCCGTAGTTGTATTATTATTGTTGGGACGTGGATGTCTATAAGATACGTGTTTTCTTAATGCATCCCTGGATCGAGAAACATGACTACACACTGAACAAGCATACTGTGCATTTTGATGGGTTTCCATATGAACGCGCAAATTGTAATGATTACTCAGCTGTTTACCACAAATGAAACACATTGTATACAGCTTGGATACAGGTGTTCTAGATTTAATATTATCTGACTGTGAACCCTGTACAACTGGACCTATAAACCGTGCATAGTTTTAAAGTTGAGTTGTAGACATAATAAAATTAATTATGTAAATAAACATTTTAATATGTATAATATAATATATAAGGTGAATGTAAAAATGTTTATTAAATATTAAAAATATTATCTAATGGCCTTTCAATAAATAATAAAATTTGTAGTTTACATACATAGTTGACATTATTATATTATTAATAATATGCTACAATTTTTTATTGGTATAGGTAAAATAAAACAAATTAAAGGTATATGGTTATAAGGTATAAGCAAGATAATATTTAATCTAGGTCAATGCTAGAAATTAGTCAGAAAAAACTCGTCCAACTTTGCGCAGCACTGCCATATTTGAGTGAAGGAAATAGTATCCCAGGACGTTCAACGCCATGCGCAAAAAAGTACCTTCTCTCGTAAGCCGGAGTATACGGTTTTTAATAGTTTAAAACAATAGATTAAAATGTTGTTAAAACAATACGATACAAAAATCTTATGTTATCTATGTTATATATAAAAATGAATGTTTGTTTCTTAGCTAGATAATCAAAAACTATTGGACCGTTTTCAATAAAACTTATATCAATAGATGACTTGAGATTTGGAGGGTGTTTATATTTATAGGGTTGCCATTCGTTACAAATTATATTACTAAAATGATTAGTAAAAATATTGCATTTACATTTTTTACAAATATATTAATAAAAAAACCAATCTTCATCAAGAGCAACCCCTGGTGGGATACTTAGTTTATTATAATATAGCAAAACGATTCAAAAATATTCTTGTTTTTATAACTAGGTCCACTTAAACTCCATTAATACAATGTATCCGTTAATCAGATGACCTATTCGCAAAACTATGTGTCAGCGCACCAGTTTAGTATGATAAAAATTATTGTAAAAAATGTTATCATGACTATTAGGTTCATTATTAAGTTAATCCTGTTGTTGCTTGAATATTTTATTAAATACTTAAAAGTTATTAAGTATTCAAACAGTTATAGACTTGTATTAAATCATATAAGTGCATACCTTGAACTAAATCTGTAGGTGTTGGAGCTTCTTCACCATAAGATACATTTATTTCTGATGTGGTCGGTTTATGGTCAGCAGTAGTTGCTAAGTTTACAGTATCGTCTTGATGATCATTTTCTGGAACACGCTTACTTAGATCTTGAGCAACATCTAAATCAGCAAAAACTTCAGTTTCACTTAATGTTGGTCTTGACATCACCCTGTTAAAAGATTCCGATTCTTCAACTCGTGGTCTTTTCCATTTAGAAGATTTCTCAAATGTGCCAGATGTATAACCAGGTACCTGATAAATAGTAAAAATTTGTCTGAGATATAAACATTAAATTTAATCAAAAATAAGAATTGTCCTAGCATTGGTGTAAGAATTTATTAATAATATAGATTTTCATGTTAAATAGTAGGTAAAATACTAATTATTAGATAAAAGACGTTAAATATTTTTTTACAATGATCTACCAGTAAGTAATTATTAATTTTAAATAAATTATATTTATATATCATTGGATAGATAAGCAATATTATATTTTAGTTTAATATAATTTTGGATTTTATTTATTTTAGCTGATTAAGTGATAAATAGTTTTTAAAAGGAACAAATGTAAAAATATTTAAATTTTTTTATAATATACCTAGAAATGAAACCTTTTCAATTTTTTTATATTTTCAGTTATAAAAAATATAATTAATTTATTGCAAAAAATGATAATAGCAAGATAATAGTTGTTAAAATTAATTAGGTTCTCAAACTATGCAACTTACAACTTTAAAAAATCAATACCTACATTAGAAAACTCAGCCAAGCCTTTAATATGTAATGTATCAGCCATGGAAAGCATGCTAGCTAGTTGATGTTCATAAACATTTACTTCACCGCTGTACATAAATGTGACTAGAGCACAGAGATCAGTAAATTCAACACCAGGCAAAACAATCACTGGATGATGGCTTGCTCCTAGTTCCTTTAATAACAATAATTGTAATGTAAAATTAATTAATTAATATGGATAACACTATAGGTCTTATATAAATAATACAAATTAAGAATATTATATCCAATTAAAATTAAAATTATTATACTAAAAGTTATTAAATCCATAAAAATGTTATTAAGTAATTTTTAAATATAAAATAAAATAATAAAGTTTAAATTATAAAATTCAGAATATTATACTTTTACACTTCAAAATATATTATAACAGAAAAACTTCCATGATTTTAGTCTTATAATTGTAATATAAGAATAATAGGATTGTGTAACACTTGTCTGCTTTTCTCGCCTCAGGAATATTTTAGTATAATAAATTTGATTTCAATTGTAAATTATTAAAATTGTTAAATAACTAATTAGAAAATAATTTAATAAACAAGGAATTTGTTGTTATAGTACGTATACAACTATTATAGTTGAACAATATGTATCAAGTTTTCATATTTTGTTTTGGCCTTTAAATTTTAATAATAACAATACGATAATATTCTATGTATATGTACGCTAATAGAGACAAGCAGGCGTGGATCCAGAAAATTTTAACAGGGGGTGCTTTTAAAAAAAATAGATTATACCTTAAAGAACATAAATTACGTAGTTCATAATACAAATTAATTGTATTGGTGGTTTGGATGACAGGGGGTGCCCGAGGACCCATAGCCCCCCCCCCTAAATCCGCGCCTAGAGACAAGTGTATAACTCTTAGACTGTACATAAGTAATTTTCAAAAAATATTATTTACTAAGAATATATTGATCCCTAGGTTACCACAAAAACCAAAATCCTCTTTCAAAATACTGATAACCAAAAAAAAGGCTTAAATAAAGATACAAAACAAAAGAGCAGCAAATTCAAATTTTGCCTAAGTATCCATTTTGTCTAAATCCGACCCAGGATAAAAATAATTAAAATAATATAGAATAATTAAATTGCAAAAAATGTTGGACATTAAAAAAATAACACAACATTAGATTTTAACAAAGTAAAAAAGATTATTAGTACTGATAAAACTTAAAGGTACACATAAATATCTTTATAATTAAAATATGAACATAGAAAACTTTTAGTAGTTATAACTACTAAATGGTTTTGATATTACAGTATTGCCTTTGGTTATACAACATATTTTATATTTATAAGTGATATTACGAGCCCTTATTTTTGAAAATGTTTTGAACCTAAATCAAAACTAGACATTTTTTATTCTAAACCTAATTTAAACTTCTAAAATAAACCCTAACAAAAATTTATTTTTTAGTCATTCTTCGTCAAATTCAGTACATTTAATTTTGATTTAACTGGTCTGGTTTTCACATCAAACTATTAGTTATTTGGTTTAGTTTGAATGTTTGAAATTTTCCGGAATGAAATAGAAATTATAATTCTTATTGAGTCTTTAATAATCTCCTATTTAGAATTCTTAACTATAAATTATAATGTATAAAAAAGCTGCATATATATTTAAATATACTTAAAACTTATCATAAACTAAAAATAAAATCTTTAAAATTAATTTAAAACTCCATTAAATCTTATGTTTATAAAAAAATAATATAAAAATTTAGTTGTCTTACTTTTGTGAGTGCTTTAAATAACTGTTTGAAATAATCACTACACGCAGACAAAACAACACGATGTGCTTTAATTGTTTTTAAACCAGCACATAATGTAACATCAGTCAGATCATTATGATTTAAAAGCTGAGGCAGAGTTGACATAAGTGAACTTTGATAATTATGCCATCTGAGACAGAACTGCTGCGACTCCTCTGTAGTCATTCTGTGAATGTAGATTTTTACGTAACTGAAAATTAATTTTAATTTGAAAATTGTATTATGTACAAACATTACAATTATTTCATTAAACATTTTTTTACATACCTAATTTTATTGAAGATGTTTTAATATGATATCGGTTAGTTTCCAGAAGTATATAAATTAATTTGAAACTTATCAAATTGTTGATTACCTTTAATCTACTTTTTATGTTTATCTTAATAGACTTAGGATTTTATTTTATTTAATTAATATTTTAACGAACATTTTTTAAACTCTAGAATAGGTTTGTGAATTTATTATATCTAACATAAAAATTGTCTTTAAGCTCGTTTCTATATTCACCAAACATAAGATTTTGACTTAACAATAGAATATTTTATTTTTATCTTATCCCGAGTTAAATTATTATTTTGAATAAATGTTGTTATACATTCAAGCTTATATGATGTTTTCAACCCAGAGTTTAAAAAATATTAGTTTAAAAAGCAGCAACTAAAAAAATTAAAATCATAGGTCTACCAAGATAAACATACAAAACAGATAAAAGGTAATAAATTTGATAAGTTAAAAGAAAACATAATACACTTCTGGAATCTAACCAATGCCATATTGAAACATCTTCAATACAATTAATTATCTCATTATAAAAAAAAAAAAAACTATTTTAAAGATTAAAATAATTAAACAAAACACAGATAAAATCAATTGAACTGAAAACCTTGAACACTACTATCTAACCATAGTATGGTATAATTTTCTATTTTATATATACTTAGTGTATCAATGTTTATACCTACTTAAATAATGTGCTAAATACTAATATTATTTAACATATTTATAAGTACAATAATAACAATATTTAAGAATTAAAAATATGACTTACAAATAATAATGTTTATTTATTAAAAAAAAGTACATACTCTATTTTATAATTTAAATAATGTATTCATGGCTATCTAATCCTATTTGTATGATTCTATCTATAACAACTAACAAGGGATATGTGTGGTCTACCGCCATTTTGTATGGTAATTGGAAAAAAGTCTCAGGACATTTTTAACACAAATCAGTCAAAACCATAAAATAAGAAATAATAGATAAATGGTCAAAACATAAGAGAAAGGTATTTTAGATTTCAAGCAGAGCGATCAATGTATTGATTTTCAATACCATGAGTTTCTTAAATTTTTTTGTATATCTTCATTTTTTGGAGCAGTAAAAAGCTTTAGTTCATAAATATCATTTTTTTATAGTGGGAAATCAAACTAAGTTGATAACAAAATGGGTCAAAGGAAAAAATTCTTACACATATTTTAACTGGAATTCTTACGTAAAACCAGTTTTTGACAAAATTGATTCTTATTTTGTTGTAATTCAAAAATGGATAGCCATTCATAATAAAAATTATCACCAAATGTTTATTTATGATTTCATAAAAGTGACTAGGCACTGAATAAATTCATTATTAAACTAAAAAATAGGGATGAGCATGCTTGGTAAATCACTCTGTATATATGTCATATATATACAGGGTGATTTACCAAGCATGTTAACCTCCATTTTTGACAAATCTTTAAATACAATAAATACTACGGTAGGTACTAAAATATAGTATAAAAGAATATTACAAGTATATATATTATATATTTGAAATAAATAATATTAATTAACTATGTTATTCAAAGTATATCTTTAGAATTGCTAAAATAGATATTTCAGAAATGTTAACAGTTGAAACAGGTAGGTACAATGTAACATGATATAGATATTAAATAAATTTGATTAAATAACATTATGACTTAGTACTTTCAGAACCATTAATAAACAGTAAAACCCTTTTGCGATTTCATATCTATTCAAGTTTTGTTAAAAAAAATAGTATTTAAATTAAACAAATTTGTTTTAAGGGAAATAGGGAAATTATTTTAAAAAGGAATAAACAGTAAACATAATTGATATTCAACACATATACTCAATATAGGTAAGCATGAAAAAAAATTCTTACCTTGATTAAAACACTTTAAAATGAAGATAATAAACGAAAACAAAGAAATTAAAATATTATACGACAAAAGGACCAAGGTAATGAGCACCCAGAAAATTTGAATTTGATCCAGCCCAATCTAAAATTATAACTCTGGATATGCTGGAAATAGGATTTTTGGATAACAGCCAATCAGAACAAATATTTTATCTTGACTACGGAAATGTTGAATTTTATAACTGGTTCATGTTATACTCATGAATCATCTCACCTTTTATTCCGACCGATATATTTTACTAGTTTTGTTTGCAAAATACGATATTTAATTTTTTGGATATAAAATAAAAACGAAAACTTACTTTTTTGGTAAATTAAAACAAATCTTCGATCAAATTTTACAAGCACTTGCACAATTTTTTTTTATTTTTTATAATTTTTTTTCAAGTGCACTTGGAGTTTTTGATAAGGTTAAAGAAAAACACGTCACGTGATAAAAAAACAGCTGCTTTTTAATTTATATATCTATTATAATATAATTGCATTTCATTGTGAAATGGCGGGAAGACGTATTTAGAACGTTTAGATAAAAATGTATTTGTATGATTGCTGAACGCCTGAACACAAAATGATAAATTATGTATTGATGTATTAATATAAATTATTGTTATAATATTATGTTCGATGTTGTATTTATTTTGTCATTTGTGTGAAAATGTTTTTCAACGATCTGTTTAGATCGATATGTTTATCAGCCGTCCTACAGTGCGGTGGAGGGGAGGGATTATTGTCCCGCTATTGATACTATGTTCCCCCTGTTTTTAATGGTCCAGCTTTTGTCCAGCATTAACAAAAATTCTAAATATTTGTTATTTTTATTTTATTTTTCAGCAGTTATGTTAAAATGAAATACTTTTTGAAATATTTAATTTTTTAAGTTTGAAAAAAAAAATAGCTCTTCTTATCATACATTATATATAATGCAGTAAATATTTTATAACATTCTGATCTGATATCTCCTATATACGAGCAAAACTCAAATCACAACTCGTCACTCAATAAACTCATGTTTCTACACCTATAGTACATAGTACATACACCTACTTCAAAACATGCAAATTGCCTAAGCTCCATTTGACAATTTGACATTGCTATATAGCCATATCTACTATTAGCTAGCCATATTTCATAATATGAAATACATATAAACGTACACGATGCATTCATTTAAAAAAAATGAACGCACGGACCTATAAAATAGATAATTAATAAATTTACTATGACATGAATACAATGATTTTATATCATTGAACTCAAATTTAACACACCCATGAAAGTGACCCACTCTACATCTATAAAACATGAGATAATCAGTAAAAAAAGACCAAGGATAAAATAATATATATAATATAATTTTGATTTTTGACCACGAGAAAATCAAGGTTTTTTAATGTAAATCCTCACCACCAATATTTTGTAAAAAAAAAAAATTATATACGTTTAAGAAAAATCATAATGGACTTTAGGCATACTTTAATATGTAAGATATAATTTAATAAATGTCTTTCGAAGATTTTTGAAAGAATTGAACCGATTTGATTGTATGAGGAAGAGCAGTAATGTTGGTGGGTAGTGGGTACTGGGTTTTAGGTTTTAAGATACGGCTGATGGTTGAATATTTTGATAAAATAAGAAAATAAGACATCCTGATTATTGTGTTGAATATTTGAGTAAGAAACATTTTAGTTGTATAACGTAGATGATTGATTATTTGGACCGTGATTTGGTCATTTTTTTTGTTGGAATTTAACTTAGAATTTATTTAATAATATTAAAAACAAAAATAGCTTTCAAAATGATGTTACAACCATATAATAGAACAATAATAGGTCTTTTATCAATGATTATTTTACAGGTAATTTTTAGATTATTAAAATGTTTTACAGTCTTTACAATTAAGTAATAGTAATAAACTAATAAATAATAATACTTACAAGTTAAAATAATATAAATTATTATCATATTCGTATTAAACTAAATAATTTAGGTAACTTACATAACAAATAAATAATTTTTAAATTTATTAATGGCAAAAATATTTTACAAAATAAATTATGTACACATAAATTGTTATTAGTTTTTTAACACTTTAATAGCACTACTTTTTATGTTATGTAGTTCAAACTCATAAGTACTATCTGTTAATGTAGAATCTAAATTTGAATCAGGCACACTCAATGGTAGTCTAGCTCTAATGCCAAATGTAGTGGGGCGTAATGTTGGATCTGGTGATAACATTAAGCACAACAAATCATACTAAAAAAAAATCAATGATAAATATTTTTAGTCAGTAAATATATTTTTATTTCATTTAAAAGGTATTCACTTACTTCTTTTTTAAACTTTTTCAGAAAATGAGGAGGAAATATATTATTTCTAAGTTGAGTTAATGTTTGATACCTTTCCATTTCAGTAGTAAAAGGGTTGAGTAATTCAAAAAATATCACTCCAAGGGAATATATATCTACTTTATAATTATATGACATTCCAGATATCTGTAATAGTTTTTTCAAAATAATTAGGTATTACTACATTTTTTTTATCTTATTTACCTGTTCTGGACTCATATACAACTGGGTACCAACTCGATCAGTGTGTTGCTCATTTAACCATTTTTTTTTATTATCATATATAGTCATCCCTTCATCAGATTCTATCATTTCTGTAACTAAACCAAAATCACCTATTTTGATTTGGCCATCTAATGAAAAGAATATATTTGAAGGCTGAAATAAAATAAATTATAATTAATAACTAAATTAATAATCACATTATATTATCAGTGGTATAGCCAAGATTTCTGGGGGGGCGGGGGGGGAGGAGTGAATAAAAAAACCTCAAACCATCAAACCCAAAGTTTAAAAAAAATATTGTACAACAGATATTAATAAATAAAACACTTACAATAAATAAAGAAATGCCACATGGCTGAACAAAATATAACAAATACTGATACCTATGAGTGATGGGAACCTAATGTTTAGGGAACAAAAATAAAAATAATTTAGAGGATAGGGGCCTTACAACAATATTAATTGAGATAATGTTGTTGATACCACAGAATAATGATTAAATATTATTTTACGAAAATAAATGATTCATACCTTTCTTAACCTAACCTAGCCTTTTTTATATACAATATAAAATTAATTTATTGTTTATTGTAAAATAGTAATACATTTCAACAGAACAATTACTGAATAAATTAACTTATCTTAAACTGTTTACAATCCCTTATTTAATAGTCAATAATACTAGACATTTTATAAACTAAACATATTGTAATAAACTAATAACTATAATAATTAATTATTGTTCATACTTTTAAATCCCTGTGTATTAATCCTTGCAAATGAACATATTCAACAGCTTGTATAATTTGGCTAAAAATATTTAAAATATACTTCATATCTCTATTTTTAGTATTGTCTTTCAACCATTCTCGTAAACTATTTTTATGACAAAGTTGCATTTGTATGTACAAGTAGTGTCTAGTTGCCTTTCGTTCATTATGAGCATTGCTTGTTGTATCACACTCGGATTTATATCTTCGTCTTTTACTACCTCCTTTAGTTAAATAGTCTGAACTTATATCTAATATGCAATCTTTTTTATTACTGTCAGTTATTTGACTGTCAAAAACAATAAAAGATGAATCACTTTTATCATTATAATAAGTTCGTAATGCATGAGGGTTATTTAAAATGTCAGATAATTCTTCACTGCTTTCTGGAAGCATTATCATTGTTGACAAACTTTTTGCTCGAACATGATGTTTATTTTGACAAAGATTAGTAATTTGTTTTTCACCAGTTGTTATATTACTACTACTCATGTCCATATCACTAGAAAACAAACACAATATTAAAATACAAGAATAATATGTTAAATCAAATATATCAATTACAAACTATTTCATAGTAAGTATATAACTAAGCTTTTATACATATTTTGTTTTTTTTTTTGTTTGGTATAAAATAGGAATGACAAAAATAATTTGACCTGGGTGCTAATGGTACTATACTAAGATTCATTAATTTTCCATGAGAAATATTTGGTTTTCAGTATTTGTTAGGCATGTAGTCACGAGTAGTAGTGTGTACTATAGGCTAGATTCAACTGGCTCAATAATTGATTACTTAATGTGATTAGCCTTGATGGGAAGTTTTTTGGATAAGGTACTCAACATTAAAAAATTATGAATATTAATTTTCATTTTATTTACCCAGACTTCTGCATCCAATCATCATCATGTTTTTCTTGCCAGCCACTTGGAGGCTCTTCAAGCCAAGTATTGAAATATCGTACTATATGTTGATGATCTAACTTTGCCAATGCTTTAACTTCACGAAGTACACGATTTCTAGATTCTTCTCTAATATAAATAAATCAAATTATAAAAGCAGTTAATGTAAATATGTCATATAGTATTGAGTATTTAATATTTATTCTTAAATATTATAAGTTGATTTTGATAAGCTACCGTGTAGCTTATTAATTATTATAGGTATCTATAAACTTCTAGTACTATCATCTTACTGTGATGGTAAAGGTATCCTTTTAATAGCATAGTGGCAGTCATCAATTTTATTTCGGGCCTCAAATACAATTCCAAAACCTCCTTTTCCTAAACAATGGATTGGTTCAAAATCTTGTAAATATCGTGATTTAAACTCAACTATTGGATGTAATTGTTTTTGAACAATACTGTCTAATGACGATTCAACACCAGAGTCTTTACAACCATCACTATTGTTTTCAATCAATTCTACAATTTTTTCAACATCTTCATTTTTTTTCTAATAATAGAATTTACACAATTATTTATTCCAAGAATCAAAAAATTCTGTATGTATTTTAAATAAATAATAATTAAACTTACTGAACGATTGCGAATAAAAGTAATTATTCGAGCTAAGCGAGATGGAATAAAGATATTTATCAAAACAGCTGTTATAACACTTATAAATAATACTTCTTTCCACCAATACCACAGTGAAACAATAATTATTTCAACTGGAATTTCAAGTTCTTCTTCAAATTCAATACTTTTGTGATTATTTTCAGTTTCATTTTCATTTTCACTACTAAAACTGTTATACTTCTTTCCATCTGTTATTCTTTTTGTTTTTTCGGGGCCATTAAGATAATAACCATTACCTAAAAGAAAAAAAAATAAACTTACGAAATGTATTCAAAATTTAAAAATATTACCATTAATGTACTCTGATGCATACAGTACTGATATAGCTGTAGTTTTAGATACATCATCAGTAGTTTGTACAGCTGAAGAACTTTTTGAAATCAATTGACCTAAGTAATAACAATTAAACATTAATTTCCATTTTCCTTCTAAAAAATGTTATTATCTCTTATGTTATTTGGCAAAATAAGTGATTTCATTAGCATAAAAATATTTCAAAATTAATAACAGGAATAATTATTATTTGTTTTATTTTAAAGTATTAATATTAATAATTATATTTATTATGAATTCTTTCAATGTTTGATATTTGTTAAAAATATTTATTTTTATTTTAAAACAATGTATTATTTATTACTGGTATTACCTGGTTCTGGGTTCTTATTAGTTAAAAGAAGTTATGCTCTAAAACTGTACTAACTATGCTATAATGTTTATATAAGTACAATGTTATGCATTAGTGTCTTCATTTATATAAACTTAGAAAACAAAACAGTAAAGAAAATATGAATACATACCTAAATTAATAAAAAATTAATCTAAATTAAGATAACATTTTTTTTGGATCTAGGATATAATCTCTCCAGATAAAATAAAATAAAATAAAATAAAAACTCTCTATTTTTTTCATGAGCTTATAGACTATAGACGAACAAAATCTCCCCATTAATTGAAGTGAAACTTCCTTTTCGCAGGGACCTACAAAAAACAATTGATTATGTGACTGTAACGTTTGGCCGTAACTCTGAAAACCTGTTTTGTACAAGTGCTTTAAATGCAAAATTCTTATTGTGTTAATATTTATTTATTCGTTTACTATCCGAATTGTTATATTAGAGTGATCTGTAAAAACAAACCACTGCAACAAATCCAAAATATGGTAGTTCCAAGTAAAAAAAATGAAAATAACTGATCTCATTGATGACTGAACGATGGTGGAAATCATTGTAATGTAATTGTGGTTCAAACCAAAATTTATCAGCCATGTTCTCCTGTTAATTGTTATTAACTTTAATATTGTACTTAAGACTGGTACTGAACGTTCGCAAAACTTTCAAGCTTGAAAAAGAGAACAAGCAGTTCCTTGCCAGATGTTTGTTCTTAGCTATGACAATTCATTAATGTCAAGGTAGTACATATTCTGAAGTTGTGTATGAATTTGATCATAAACATTGACATTAAATATTGGATTTCTGACCTGCAAGGCTTATTAATTGTTTCAAGCAATGATGATTTAACATTCTATCAAGGCCGAAAAGCTACTGATTCTACAAAATGTACACCAGATGAATTTAGATGACTAGCTTATAATTATTTAGAAACAATTGATAATGATTAATTAATTTTAATACCAAAGTCTTTGGGCTTATTCTACTGATATTGTAAATACAGTACTTGAAAAATCAAAGATCCTTATGTTTTTTGAGACTTATATACATGAAGACGAGGATATCGATATTCCGAATTTCCATTGTATAGTAAAATAAAAGCGGCCAAACATTCGAGGTAGAGGAGTTGCAATTTATCATAATTCTTATGACACAATGATCATAGTTTACTATCAATTGAAACAACAGTGAGACAATCAAAAAAGTATGCGATAGTCAAAAACAGCAGTTGGTGAATATTGCAATGCTGAATCTTTGGCATCAAACCAGAAGACCATCATGATCATGATGATCGTGCTCTTTATCTCACCCAATCAAAAAATGGTTGATGTAATCGAATTTATACATAAGTCATTCTTATAATAATAATAGGTAATAATTTTTTCTAAAAACAGAAATTTTCTTTTTCCTTCACAACTTAAAATTACGTAAGTGAAATATTTTCAAAATAGTTAATAGTTTTTTAAATAATATGTTGTTTGTGATAAATGAATCAATTAATAGGGAAAAATATTATCCACCCGCTGAGAATGAATGGGAAGTTTGTTTGAGGAGATTTTGTTTGTTTTTATATTTTTTTTATTGTTATTTAAGCTTGTTAAATATACCCATATACACTTATGCATTCATGAAAACTGTTTGTTTGATATATTTATTTTTGAGTTCAATATAATTGTTGATTATTGATTTTAAGTTCATATTATTATCTATATTAAAGTTTGATATTTAAAATTAGGAAATTTAGTTCAATGTAAAATAGGCAATCGCCTAGGGCAGCAACTTTTATGTACAACCTTTTTCCCCAAAAAATGAACTATTGAATAGAGGCAGCGATTTGCTTAGAGAGGTAAAAAACCTAAAAGGACGCCTTTAATGTAATGTTTTAACAAAAAATAATTATTTTAAATGATAAATTTTAAAAGATTAAAATAAATCAAATAGGTGTGCTTAAAAAAGTTTAAAAATTTAATACATTTTAGAATACAATTGTAACATTTTAATTTTTTTATTTAAACACTTACTAGAAACTGGTATTGGTTTCCAAGGAATACTAGATCTATCTATTTCATCCTCTTCAAGAAGAAGTGATTGTTGATATGAAGTTGGATTAATTGCAAATACTTTATCACTTTCTTGAATGTACAGCTGTATAAATTATAATGAATGTATAATAATTGAGTAATATCATAACTATACTACTATACTAATTTTAAATTGCACAATTTGATAATTTTTTCTCTAATTACAATATAATAAAATGATAATGATTCATGAGTTATACCTTATTATTTGATGTTAAAATACTGTTAAATATAATAATACATTAAAATGTAATATACTTTTGTACAATCTAATATTAGTATTTAAGAATCAATAAGATTTACAATCCAATAGGTTAATATAAATAATTGTACTTGTTTTTGATGCATCCCAAGATAAACTATAGGATCTATAGAATTCACATTGTGGTCGCGTTTAAATAAATCAATTGATTCAACTTTTCCATGTTCAAATTTCCAGACATTTACAATGGGAGACTTTGACTAAAATTTTAATTAATTTAATTAATTAATTAATTAAAATATATAAAAAAATAAATACTTTATGAGTCCACACAACTTCTTGAGGCCGGTCAAACGCTACTGCTGTTAAAACTCCTTTAGGAATATTTATTTTAAAATCAAGTTTGACACTAGGATTTGTAGTATGACAATTATTATTTAAATCCATAATAACTTTTATATCATGTAACCCAACACTAAAATTCCACCTAAAACATTTAAAAATATAATTGAACTACAACAAATTTTAAATTAAGAATAAAAAAATGTTTGTAAGTCTACAATATAGGTTAGTACAATGTAATCTATTGTATTTGTGAAGTCATAAAGTGGCACCAATCACGTATCTCAAGTAGTATAAATATTTAAATCCTCAGTAGTTTTTGTGGGAAAGTATAACATTAAGTATTATTTAAGTATACATGCTTACAAATATGCACATTGAGTGTAAATACCCTTATTTTTTTTTTATCTTACAGTAACAAAGTTTTGGGTGGGCGGAAATCAAAAAATATTTTTCACGGTACCCGCCGTTTTTCTCGAATGTCTTAATACCAAATTGAACTTCCCGAACGATCTTTTTCCTAAAACGGCTATTGTATAAAATAATAAAGCAAGTGTCATAATTTAATATTTTAAAATTGATATATTATAATACATATAAATAATCTAAACAGGAGGCCAATGAATCGTATTCCAACAGTAATTGTTAAAAATAATATAAAAATAATTATTTACATTTTAAAAAACAATATTATGTGCGATCGCCCTCAGAAATTCTAACTCCTGGTATGTATCAAAAAACAGTAGTATTATAGCTTCTCGTAATCTGCTGCAATGACGAAATTTCTAAAAAAAAATTTTTTTTTCAGAAACAATAACTGTTGGGAAAAAAGGAGTTTGGGAAAGATTTCAGGGTTATGGACTTTTGGGAAAAAGGTCATTCAAGAATTTTGATTTGGAAAAAATAACCACAATCATTTTTCACCCCAATAATTTAAAAACATTTTGACACCACTAAGTCTTTGAATAATTATAATAGTACCTATCCGAAAAGAAAATTTGTGTTCCACAACATTTTAATTTATAGTTGTTAATACAGACTTTATTAATGAACAAGGTCCAACAGAAGTTAACTTGGAGAGAAAATAAATATTATATTATGATTCACAAAATTGTATGAAGTTAATTTTGAATTAAAACTAAAAATGTACCTTTCTATTCCAGTACGAGGGTCTGATGCTCGAATAGTTTGTGTTTGTCTCTGTAATATCAAAATATTTCCATCTATGCTAGTGAAACTATTACTAGTAATATTATTGCACTGAACCATATCACATTCATATAATAATTGACCAGTGCTCATATCAACACCATATGTTCGACTTATCTTTCCACCTTTAATATTAAACAGAAATGACTATTTAAATTAATATATTTAATAGACACAGTTAAAAACAAACATACCAGATATTAATAAATCATCATTGTATCGAAAAGATGACTTTAATAAAGAATCAACAGTAAATGGTATACGATCAAGATTTTCACCATCAAATTTGTACAAACTTCCACTCAACGATGGAATCATTCGTACCCAATGGCCATGGTTTGATAACTTAAAATAAAAGTATTTTATATTAATAATATAATATAATAGGTATTTATAATTTAAATTTCTTTAGTAGGAATTATATTAATCTACCTATACAGCATACTTGCATTGTTCACTATCTAGCACCTCATAAGTTTTTACACACATAATAAATCATTTTAGCTTGTTTATTAATCCATTTTTATTATTCTTTTTTTTTACCTCTAGTTGGTCAATACTAGAAGATAACAACGCCCCTGGCTCGGTTGACAATTCCCAAGCTTTTGTTCCACCATCAGCAGTATTTAATGCTGTAAGTTTTCCATCCAAAGTACTTATGAATAGAAATCTGTCATGCATAAAATATTTATATTATTATAAATTATGAATACTGTCTTCATTATTTACTCACTGTTTATTGGCTTCATGATCTCCTGGGCAAACTGGTTTGTCACAGAGGACAAATACAGTTTGGACTCCAAAAACTATGAACACTGCTTTTAATAAATACTTTAATATGATTAAATTCATTGTTTACGGAATTCGTTAAGAAACTTAAGAGACATACTTAAATAATTATAATACTTAGTAAAGAAAGCAGCTAAGCGTTTACAAAACACAAATATTATTGAATATTGATAAAAACAATAATAATAACAAGACAAATAATAAACATTATTATTTAAAAATGTAGTGATATCACCGATTAAAAAAATCCACCGTGTCAGAATATATCTATTCTGTGATAGTATTACAGATTTACAACCATCGAGATAAAGAATATATTTCATGATATCTATGATCTATCGGTTTCTAAATCGTGCTTATTCCATGTACACCAATATTATAAAAATAGATAATAAAGATGGATTTCTATTTTGACAATCCCAATATTATAGAATATTATAGAAGTATAAACTATATATTTGTACTTCATTTAGTTCCTATAAACTAATTATTATAAACAAATCACTTTTAAAATGATTTTAAACTGCCACACAGGGGTGATGAATCTATTTCGGGCAATATAACAATTTATTTTTGTCATCATTTTCGAAAAAATTGTAGGTACATGTCAGAAACTCGGAAGTATTATGTTTCTACCGAAAAAACCTAACCTCTTCGTACTTACAAACATTTTTTTTCGGAGTTATTTGGGTTTAGAGAGAATATGAACATTAAGAACTAACATATTTTAATGCCAATTGCCTGGTGTGTATTATATTATTTTGTTGGTTTTAAATGTTTTAATGAAAGACAAGCAACATTATAGCTTCACGATGTCATCCTCTGTTTTGATTGGAATTAATTTATTGTGGACTTGTGGTACACTGGTACCTTAAAATACTTTTACTATTGTAAATATGTGTTGACCAAAATAAGTGAATGAAATAAGTTAGTAGGTACCAATAATTATGAATCTCCTAAGTCCTAATAAATAACTCTCGAATGTAGACCCCGAAAAAATAACCTTAAATACGTCTGTGCTCTACTGCTCTTCACCACTATCTTTAGCTTCACTATTTTTCGGAACACAGATATTATAAAGATAGACTACTACATTGTATACATCATGAATTAATGGCACATCTTTAGGAACGGATATTTCGTTAACCTATGTATTTTTAGTAAAATACTAAAATGTGTTATGGGCTTGGGCTATACGGTTTGTGGAACAAAAGTTCAACATTTGTTCAATAGCACAATTATTTTTTAAAAACAAAACTCATTATTAGAGTGTAAATAAATATTCGTTCCACTAAAGTTGTATTTCAAATTATATAATTTTAAAAAAGGGGGGTTCTCATTTGAAAAATATAGACGTTTGTATGACTGTAGGACACTTCTTAAGTATAGTACAGAAAATCTCAACATTAAAAAATATAGTCTTTATGTATATTTGGAAAAATCAGAATTTGAATAAATTCGTTATTAAATGAAAAAATGGGGGCTAGCAGGCTTGGTGTATCACCATTGATTAAATATACATATATTGTATATTTAATCAATGCTTTAACCTTGTATATAAATAATAAATATATATATAGTTGGTTAAATATAGGTAATTCTTTTTAATTGGAAATTATTTAAAAAACTGAATTTAAATATTTGAACTTGCATACTAAATGTATTACCTTATTTTATTAATTAATAAGTTATTAACAATACCTTTATTTTACAGGGAGATTTAGATTTGAGTTATCAACAGTACAAAGACAGCAAAAATTGTACAAACCAGATTGTTTAACATTCCTTTTAAAGAATGAAAAAAAATTGTAAGGAAAACACAGGCGACTGCAGGTAAACGGGTTTTGAGTATAAAAAAGCGTCAGGAAAAACAAAAACAAAAAAAAGGTCGGCAAGTGGTTATTGTTTTGCTGACACTAGGTGTCGAGTGGGTCACTTTCATGGATTTGTCACGTATTCAATTTGTATTCAATGATATAAAATCATTGTATACGAAAAACGATTCTGAGCGAAGGCGAGATCTGTCACCCTCCATAACTAAGAGTATAAAATAATTCGTTTTAATATTAATAATACAGAAGGTTGAATAAATTTTTGCAGAAAACATTGCATTTGAAAATGTAATTGTGTAAATATAATATAATAATATACTTTTAAAGTTTCAAGCACTAGCGAAAAATATTTTTAAATTACAACGAAATAAATAACATTATTCTTTCCTTACTATTCGTTATTCTTCATTTAAATATCTAATTTCGTCCAAATTTGAACTTAAAATGTCTATAAAAACTTATTTTTTTGATTCTTTCGTTACACTATTAAATATTTACGACAAACATTGTTTTAAATTTTCAATCCTTAGCTATAAAACTTGAATATTTTATACATTTTTAACTACACAACAATTTGCAAATGTTCGATGATGAACAACAATTGAAGTTCAAACGCTTATAAAAAAAAATTGTGCCTATGTATTTTTATTATTTTTGATCTGCTATTTTAACAATTTATGAGAAATATTGTATTAAATTTGTATACAATTATTGATATTATTATAGAAAAAAAATTTAAAAAAACCGAAAATTTCTTAGGCTAACTATTAGCTTAAAAATTGTCAAAATATTTTTTAATTTTTTTGGTGCATAGAAATTGGTAATCTGAAAATTTGCATAATTTTTGTTAATTTTGGTAACAATCATTATAAAGGTTAATCTATTCTATAAACCTATAGTACCTATGTACCTTGTGTACATATATTTTATTCTGATAGTTGTATCTGGCATCTGCAACTGTCTATATTTTGGTAATACTCCGATCGTGTCCACAGGAACGACGGCCCCTATGGGCTATGAGGTTCTTGTTTTTACATATATATTATGATTATCACGGGGGAAATTAAAGCTCCCATCGAAACATTCTATGTTTTTGGTGTTGATTGGCTGTTGGAGTCTTTGGTACATTTGGTACAACTTCTCAAGAGTAAAAATTGACAATAAGTATGTAAGTCGAGATATTATTGATTATAGAACTAATACGGAACATATCATCATAGAATATTGAGCATTTAAAATTTTAAAATAATAAAAAACTGATCGAAATTATATCTAAATTGTCCATCTAATAAAGGTATTATAACTTACTGTCTGAAGTTTTAAACAATTAGTATACAACTATATTAAAATTGGATGTAAAAGTTAACATTTTAATTTTATAATTCGAATATTTAATTTATTTGTTTATTTGCTTTTGAACCCCATATTGAATATTATCTTCCGTTTTCAGTTTTGTAAAATCTCAATAATACATTAAAAAATACCTAAATTTGTTTATTAAATTAAAAACCTAATCATTGTAATCTATGAAATATATGAATTATATAGTTTTATTATAACATATAAAACCTAACATAACCATTAACCAATATTGTATCATGATAAACCTCATAACGATTAACAACCTGAAAAAATGTTTAATACAACCAAAAAGTTGAATAATTTAAATGAAGTATTCAAAGTATTGTATTCTCTAGATTATACTTCAATAAGTTCATATAAAAAATTGAAAAATTGATAATGTTGCATTGTTGATCAAAGTCTCCAAATTTCTCTAGTATTTTTACTAAATATATGAAGCTAAAAGAAAAATCTTTAATAATACTGCTTATACATAAGAGTTGTTTTGATTTTAAGAGTATGTTTCACCTGCTTATTGTGTTGTCTCCAAGTGTTCAAGTTTGTCTTACTTAGAAAACGTACATCCAATCGTATGATTCAAGTTGTACCTAACTTTAGGGATGGTTTCATATACTCTATTCGAGAAAATGAAGAATATTCATTCGGGCATGAATACATATTACTAAACCTATGAAAGTAACTATCGTATCAGTATTCACTATTCAGTACAGGCGCGTATATAATATGGGTGTTTTAGAATCTATATAAACGAGTCTTCTGTTGAAAAAATATATTTTTACGATTTATTAGTCGTTATTAAATATGTAACAAATTGTTATATATATTCATTCAAAAATACGAAAAAAAAGAAACAATAATTTTTTATGTACACGAGTCTTTTTTTAAATTAAATTATCAAGAACAAAAAACGTGAATTTCAACTAACTTTTATTTTTATTTTTTGTATGACGCTTTTTGTCCGGGAGTCCCGAAGGCCTAGTTCGGATGCCTATTTGGCAGAATTTTGAATTGTATGGAAACTTCCGAACTTCTGACGTCCGTGTTCGCTGTTCCTAGCTAATCTCATATTTTATCTCACCCCCCCCCCCACGTCAAACTCTTCGCCACTGGCGCTGTGACGAGTCGCACGTCGTCAAGGTCAACGTCATCGCGCGTCTTCCGTACAGCGACCGAGCACCGCGCCCGCGAACCCGTCGAGGGCGCGGCTGGCCGGAGAAAGTGCTCGGGTGACATGCCACCCTGCACCGTCCGTGCTCAGCCGTCTCGTATCCTAATTACACTGTCCTTAACGTCACCGTCGTCCTGTCCAACGTCTCCAGCTCAGAGAGGGCGAGCGCGTTCGGATGCCGGGCCTCTAAATTCTAATTCCATCGGCAGCTAAACGCCACCCGAAGAAAAAGATACGATAGTTACGGCCAGCGGCCCGGTTAATAGTATTAATGCTCGAATTTGGGCATTCTTATTTTGAATAGAGTATATAAGATGCGATTGATCTCCACATCCGGTCTCAGCGATGAACCGATGACTGCTCTGCCATATGGAACAGCCATAAAGTCGTCCAGGCCGACGATTGTGCTGGTCCTTGAGCAGTTGTGCGGCTCGACGCTGTGGCGCGGCGTTCAATAGCGTCAAAGAAACCGTGCCGGCAATCAACTATATAGTTCGATTTTATTAGCAGACACAAAATTCAAGAGATCGGCCACGCCAACTCGCAGGACTCTTTTTATCCAAGAGACTATAGGTCAGGGTCAATGTTAAACCTATAAAAGCTATGTTGAAGCTATATTGTGATGGTAGACTGGTAGAGGAATATCATCACTGGTCGTGACCTTTACAATGATATTTTCTTAAAAACGAATTCAATATTGTAAACATAACAATGAAAAGAAATATTTAAATATTACCGAGGGAATATCAGACATATATAATAGTCAGGGGCAGATGCCTTCCAGAAATTAATGATTTGCTGGATGGCTGGGTAGTTGCTGGTAGTTAAAGCCTTAGAGGTAACTCTGAAAAAAATAAAAATTGACCAAGCCATATAGGTATACCGAACGTAATATTATTATAATTTTAAGCGCTCTTTTAAAGCCAGGATAGCGTTTACCAATATAATAATAAAAAAACTAAAAACAGTCTATTCTGATGAATGATTTTTTGGGTATAGAACAGTTGTGAACAGATAAGATTAAGATTTAGTTCCTAACTTTTATTTATACTTTTTCATTTCTTTATACCTAGGTAAAAATGTAATATGTATTATTTTGTTTAATTTTTTGTTATTAAGAATCTGAAATATAAGACTGCAGTCTCATTTTATTTTCTATAAATGTAAAACTTTTTTTGAATTTTTTTTTTTGATTTTTAAAACAAAAACACCTTTGGGTGCCCGGTCCCCCTTTCAAATTTTTGTTTTCATTTAATTAACTTGTGTAATTTTTTTTATCCTTAAAACGGAGTAGCCCGAGCCCCGAAGGTGCAGTGTATTTTTTTCATACTTTAAACCAAAGATTAATTGATATTCTATTTATTAATACTTTAAAAAGCTTTATGCTATTACGATCCTTATAATTTATAAATAACCAATACCTAGGTAAAATGTATTACTTTGTTTAATTTTTTGTTATTAAGTGTCTGGAAATTAGACTGTAGTCTCATTTTATTTACTATACCTGTAAAATTGAGTTTTTTGCTTTTTAAAACGAAAATATCTTTGAGTGCTTGGTCCCCCTTTCAATTTTTTTTTTCATTTAATTAACTTGAGTATATTTTTTTATCCTTAAAACGCATTAGTTTGTAGGCATAGTCTATTTTTTCCAAAATGGATCTCTCCCTTTTGTAGTTTTGTTCCACAAATTTTTGTTCCAAGTTCACTTTTTCTAATGATATTAATTTCCAAATTATACCTTTGTTCCTATTTACATTTGTTTCAATACCTATTTGTCGAAAGACATTTGTTCCAAAGGATATATGTTACAACTTCCAAAAACATTTGTTCCAATGTTTCCTTGTTCAAATTACATTTGCTGAAAAGTTTTTGGTATACATATCTATTGGAACGAATAATATTGTGGTCTATCGTCTATGGAACATGAAATACACTCCCATTTTTTGGAACAAAAGACCATTGGAATAAATGTTTTGTGGAACTACGGATATTATCACGTTTAATTTAGTCATGATAACATCCATGTTCTGCTCCCGGAGGCCGGATTATTTTATTGCAACTTGCAATTTTCGATTTTATAATATAGTTTGAAAATATAGCTCTTTAAAATGTTAAATAACTACAGGTATGTTGCTTACTCCTAACTCATGATATTTATTATATCAATGTTCATATTAGGTAAGAATATTTATAATATTTTATTGTTTTATCTCATATACTAGGACTGCGTTCTTAAGAAAATCTAATGAAACTATTCAGTTATTTCGACTGTCATCTAACACTTTGGAAAAATCATCAAGTAGTGGAGTTAAAATCGATATACCTAAATATATAAATCGAAGTTCAACTGACATACTAAAAGTAAATATTATCCATTTTGGCTTAAGTACCTATGTCTTAAAGTACCCAAGTACTTATTAAAAAAATAAAAAATGTATTATTTGTTAAAAAACTAAAAATTTGTTATTAATCAGGCGATCTCGAGTACTATTCAACGAGATCCAACTGCTGCTCACTTTAAATACCATGATGATCCATATCTAATTCCTGTTTCAAATTTTCAAAAAAGAGCTTATGCCTTAAGTCAAGAATCTGGTAGAAAAGCAGCACAATGGATTTGCAATCAGCATCCTGAATTGTTTAATCATAAAGTAGCATTTCCACCTATTGAGGTACAATTGTATATAAATATTTACATTTTTGCAATATGAATCAGCAATTTTAAGTAAACTTAGGTTTTATAATTCATTAAGGATTCATTTAAGCTTTATATTGATACAACTTTGACAATTGAACTATGACAACTTTTATAAATAAATTATTTTACTGTTATTTATTTTAGAAATTTTGCCCTAAAGTTGTATATGATGATAGTTATGAGTTGGATGAGAATGATTTAAAAATAATAATTGAAAAAGCTCTTGTGTCGGATGCTATAACTGTTTATAACCTGATAAGGAAAAAAGACGAAGGTAATTTCATAAATATTATTCCTATATATTTATATTTTATACTAAAATATTTTTAATTTCAACGATCATTAGAAATAAGTTCAGATACAAAACAGTCACTTTTGGAGTTGGTATGTTTTTACAATAATCAAGATGATCTAGAAGAAGACTGGATTGAAGAACGTTGGTATACACAAGCTAATAAAGACCGAGAAGAATTTAGAAATACTTGGAAGTATGTATTTACAAAATATGTACTTTATTCTAGCATATTGTATACATTTTTACAACCATATTTTATTTTAAAACAATAATTTTAGATCTAATGGATTTGCAATGACTCTTTTTTCAACTATTAAATCTCCTAATTCTCATCATTATTCAACAATAATACAAGGGATGGCAAAATATAATCAGGTAACATATATTTATTTTTATAGTTTTAGATTTTTGGTAGTAATGTTATAATTATTTATAATGGTTATAAGTTATAACATTTTAAATATTGCTTATTTTACTAATATTTAGTTTGATGAAGCATACAAGTTATACAAAGAAGCTAATGAAAAAGGATTTATTTTATCAATCGATGCATATAATTCAGCTATAAAAACCGCTATTTATGTCAAAGAAGGAGCAGATCATAAGTGGCTCCATATACAAGTAAATTAATATTATTTTTCTTACGCTTGCTTATAACCAGACTAATATTAGGAGATTCAGAATTCAGATCAATAAATTGTGAAACATGTTATAATTAACAGTGGCATTGTGGGCATACAGTGATAGGCTCATTGGACATGACTGTATTTCTGAATGTTGAACATTTGAAATAATTTCACATTCATAAAAAAAATGTATTGATAGTATTTTCATTGTGTAATAATGATGTCATCCTAACCTAACCTATCTCAATATGGTTTTTTTTAGGAAAATTTGTTTAACCTGTTGTTAGTTGCACTATGGTCAAAACAATCACACTTAATTAATAACTTTTATTGAACATATATATTCAAAACTAGGTATTTAAGACTTCTTAATCAGACCATTAAAATTAATTAAATATAATTAGGAATTTATTTTTAAGATATTTAAAATATTTACAAGAAAAATTTAAACTAAAGATTGATACCCATAATATTGTGGGTCGTATTTTCCTATACAAGACTAATTTTTAAAACTTGACTATTTTAAAATTATCATTAGATTTTGTAAGTATGGTCTTAAATATTGATTTGTATTAGTTTGTTTGTTTGTCATATATTTACAATTGTAAATAAAATAATATCTTTTATATTTTAAATTTATATTGCGATATATCAATTGGAAAGACCAAAATACAACTAATGGCGTATTATATGCTAGCGCGACTAACAATGTCCTTTTTTTGTGGTTGATGTGATTAAATCAACAGAAAGTGTTATTGTATTTATTTAATTAATTTGAAGATGTGTTTGAAATTCTATAGTTTATTATTTAATTAAAATGTATACATTTCATAAGTATACTTGTACTATTTTTATAAAACATGTTGTTGTTGTTAGAATTAAAGGCCACTGTTTTATTTTGCCTCGAACGTTGTAAATTCTATACTTTATCCCAAATAAGAATATGGGGGTGAAAAACAGGTGTTATCTGACTTCTTCCCGACAAAAACTACTCGCCGCCAACTACTACTTTTATTTGAGATAGAGTACATTGTACTTCCATAATATATAAAAGGAAAATTATTTTGTCAAAAAAAAGTTTAGCTTTAGGTATTTATAAGTATAATTGCTCACATGTTAAATTTGTTAAACTTTTAATTTGCAGGTATATTACTATGATAATAATTATAATAACATACAAGTATATATTTATACTTTAATTTAATAAAAAATTCATTTTTTTTTTTCAGGAAATATTAACTCAAATGCATAATTTAGGTGTACCTATGAATTTGTGTACTTTAAATTCAATTCTTAATGTTTTAACTACTATGGTAACAAATAATGAATCAAAAAAATATGCATTAAAAACAATTACCGAAGCCAAACAATTTGATATTGAACCATGTTTAGCGTCATACTATTATTTATTAAAGATATTTTGCGCTGACAGTATGTTAAAAATGTTAATCATTATTATAATTAGATGATTTATTGTAAGCAATTTTGTTCTAGGAAAAAACAAGAGCACTATTCTTGTTGATATTTTAAATCTTATCGAAGAAAAATCATTAAGTATTAAAGACTTGGCGGACACAAATTTTTTTACTGCTGCTATGGAAAATTGTCGGTACCATTTACAAAATGTTGATGTTGCACTTAGAGTTCATTCTATTTTACTGAAGGAAAAGAATTATAATTTAATTGGAGATTCATATAAAGAATCAGTTTATTAGTAAATATATATATATATTTTTTTAGTAGATTCCGTTACTATTTCTTTAGTAATTGGTAGGGTTCGGATTTGTAAGCAAATACCTGAAAAAAAATTGATAGAATAATAATTGTTATAAACAAATGGAATGTACAACATATTGCATTTTCTTGGTTTTCCCCATGTTTAGATAAACGAAAATGAATTGGTGGAAACATGTTTTTTTAATTTATATTGCCTACAATTTTGAACCTTAATAATTAGTTTAATTTAAGATATTTGATTATAATTTACTTTTCTACTTATATTTTAGCAGGCATTTTTTTGCAACTTTATGTCAAAATGAATCTGTTGAATTTTTAATGAAATATTACAATGATTTGATCCCACACATATATATACCTGAACCGACAATCACCGAGGTAACACTAGTGCAAGCATTATAAATTGTATTAAACTATCATTATTTTCTACTCAAAATTTAATTTTTGGATTAACTTATATAAATTAAATAAAACATTTTTTAAACTATTTATCATAATATACTCCGTTTCATATAAGAGAAATCTTGGGCGGCAAATTGTTATCCAGTTCAATTAGACCACACCCTTCAATATATCGGTTTTTGTCATCAGCACTCATTTCCTATTATTAGCCGTGACAAGTAAACTTGGTGACTTCGTAAAATACAAGCAAGGTGGTTCTTGTAATAATAAAGTGATGTTCATGAGAATGCGGCAATTGTCATGTACTCATGCCTGTCTCTTGCCGCCACCCAAGATTACTCTATATAAAACAGAGTATAGTATGATATATTTTAATACTTTTAAAATATTTAATTTTTTGTTGCAGTTGATTGTAAAAACTTTAAATGTTGCTGCAGCAGTTGAGTTGTACCCAAAAATTTGGTCAGATATTTTAATGTTTGATCAAGCAGATAGAGAACCTATTATAATAGAGTTAACTAATGGAATGGCCCAAAATTTATTCCCAAGTTTTGAACCGTCTGTTAAAGAAAAATTAGGTATATTATCTGGTTCAATTTATGATGCTATTGAAGAACGAAAAGAAACTGGTAAAATAAAAATGCCGTAAGTACAACAGACTGTAGCTTGTAGTGTCAGATATACCTTTAAAAATAATTCTTGTTAAAGAAAAAAAAATACAAATATATATATATATATATTAAATTCTGAGCAATCAATGTATTTTTAAATAAAATTTACCTTATTTATTTTAGATGGACCGGTACTATATTGGGAAATTTGATAAACATCTGTTTGTTTGGAGATAATATCAATAAAGCTACTGAAATTATTGTGAAACTGCATAAAAATCAAAATGAAATTATTGGAATTCCAGATAATCATACAATCGCTACATTTTTAGACTATTGCATTGAAAATAACTATTTTAATGAATTATTAGTAAGTAAAATGAAAATAAAAGAGTTAAGTGTTAGTTAAAATTAATTTTTAAATCAAAAGAGCTGTAACCCTGGAAGCACAAACTGAAATCAGTTATGGAAACTAATTAAAAACCATATTATTCTCATCTTGAAACTGATTATTTAACCAATTTTAAAATCTTGCTGCTGTCATAATCAGTTGTATTCAAGGACTCCACAAAGTTTTTAGATGCAATGCATAATCTCAATAACTATTTTTAAAACTTATATTTGATACAGCAATTTTAAAATTTGTTTTTCTAACTAAAATTAAATGGCAGTTTTTAACCAAAACTGAAAAGAAAAATGTAATGGTCTTAGATTTTAACTTATGTAATTAGTCACAACCAAAATTATCTTGTTATATTTATTTAATATTGCTTATAAGTTATAAGGTATGTAACTATAGTGATATAACATTTTAATTTGTAATATTTTTGTGTTAACTTTAGAAATGCATTGAATACTCTTTGGAAGTCAACTATCTTGAACTAGATGATTTCATTTCAAAAATTATGACAAAAATGACTTTATCACCCATGCAGCGTGCACATTTGTCAAAATTGGTTGGAACTGAACATTATGTTGAAATTGAAAATAAAATTGAATTAGTTAGTAGTTAGGTTTGTTTTTAATTAAAACTAAACTAGTAATATATTACATACTATATTATTTGATGTTTCTGTTAAATATACTTTGTACTAAATAGTGTCATTTGTTAGATCCTTTATTTTAACAATAATTGCATAACATGAAAAATATCTATAAAGATACATGTTACTAAGTGTGTGTAAAACATTTAAAGATAGTTCCTTTTTAGTTTTTTTTTTAATATGCATTCATTTTAATAGTTATGTACTGCAAATCTGTCTATACATACTTATTCGGTATATCTACAAAATATTTATAATTAATAAATCTTACATATATACAAACATACATACATACATCATACATTACAATTCCAAGTAAGATATCTTTACTACAATAAAATCTATAAAATATTAATAGTATTTATTATATGTTTCAATAAAACAAAATATAATTCAAAATTATAAACATTTATCATGAATATTAATATTTGATTGGAGTTTTTAAAATACATTACTTTACTTGCAAGTATAACTAAAAAATAAATGGCAATAATAATAATAGTCTCAATGTAAGTTGATTCAAATAAAAAACAAAATATGTTATAAAATAATTGATTATTCATATATTTAATAATAATTTTAATTAAATGGAATAATAAAAAAAAACACTTATTATTAGAACATATTATAATACAACTACTGAATATTTTTAACATCAATAAATTTTGATGGTTGTGATTCAATTTTAGAATTATTACTTTCATCTGAAGTATCTGTTTGAGCAGTATATGGAGTCACTCGGGTAGGTGCAGCCATACCTTCATCAATAAGTTTTTGTCTTTCTCGTAACATTGAAGCTTTCATATTACTCATTTGATGATAATAACAAAGTTTACACATAGTGCAAACTGTCAAACCGACCCAGCAAGACCATGAAGCCCATATTCCAAACTATAAAATGTAATTTTATAGGTATTAAAAATAAACTTCTAAAAAAATTACATGCTTTGTTAACAAAGCCAAAAAAAAAAAACTAATTTAATGATTAAAGTACAAATCATTATGTCCTTAAAATATGATACGCTTATGGCATTATACACCAAACATCAAAATATTTAATTAAATGTAGTTACAATAATATGGAAGAAAGATAGCATATAATGCATTTATTTAATACATGAAACGTTGGAGTTGAATGAGTATACTGGGGAAATACGCACAAAAAGTGGGTAAAAAGAGATATAAACTAATTGAATCAGTAGCGTAATTAGCAATTTGTCCTGGGGTAGGAGGGGGGGCATACACATTTTTTTACATACAAAATACTACATTTTTACTATTTTCATGTACAGTGGTAGCTGGTAATACTATTTTTATCAAATATCAAAGGCTCTGGGGGGGGGATCTATCCTCCTCATCCACCCTTAATTATGCCCCTGTATAGGATATATTATCAGCTACTTTGCAACGAAAGAGAATCCAGTACTAGGTTGTTTTATAAACTGTTGTTAATCGTATAACCATCTAAAATGTTTATTCTTTTTTTTTTGTATTTGATAAGACGTATTAGTCTTCTATGTATTTTTTCAAGTTTTTCTACTTAATAAACAGAAAATAGATTTCATAACAATTTGGTAGATCTAAAAAAAAACCCAATAGTATTTTAAGAATAAGTGATCTAATCCTGACATGTCAAATGCACCCACGTGCTGCCCTCAACCTTTTTATGTGGTTTGTGGCTACCCAGATCATAAGAAAATAAAGAGCCAAAAATAAAAAAACACTAAAAAGATAAATACAATTTTCATTTTGTGTTGCAACTATATTAGAGATGATATATTTGATATACATAGGTATTATCCATGTTATGTACTTTTTCAGGGAATTTTGTATAAAATGTTTTGTGCTGTAGTTCTTTATTTAATATTTTTGGCCAATTTGATACTTTATGTCAGGTTTAAACATTTAGTCAACCATATCTAATTCAGTAATACATATTATGACACAAGTTAACCAAGCCCAGTATACTGCAGGTCTATGTATAATATATTTAAACATATGTCTAAATTTATCATATTATTGTTTTTTACTTGATTAATAAGTAAATTTATGACAAGCTTACAACAAATTGTATAAGCATACCTGAGCTACTCCAAGTTGAAAATAAAAACCAGATGTATCAATTCCATCTTGAATATCAATAGGATTTCCAGCAGCCATTTCACACCTTTAAATTAATAAGGGTTATAAGATAATAAGGTAATAAGATTTTTATTAATAAATATGATATACATAATACACAATTTGTTAGGTATAAAATAACTAAAACTTTAATTGATAACATAATGTCCATTAATTCAGTATTTAATTAAATAGACTACTTGAGTAAATTGTCTTGGTTATTTTTTTTTATTACTTTCAAAGGACTTTGAACAAAAGAATCCTTCTACCATAAGGTATTTAATAGGTTTCATACTTATAACAATTTATTTTATTTAACTGTAATCCACATAGTATATTTTTATTATTATTAAATTGTATTTTATTTCAATTGTATTATTAATTAATAATTATAAATGTTAAATTCCTTAAAATATTAATTAATTAACTTGTATAGACTTTGAGTGTATACAAACGGTACAATATATGTACTATTTATTTATTTTAAATAATAAATGTCATTAGACTTGTGTTTATAGCGAATACAAAAACATATTTAGAATACATTTTACATATAAATTTGATTTAAAAAAAAACATATTTAAAAATTATTTGGTAAGACTCCCAAGCTCTTGTACTTGCTAATGTACCTACAACTCTCAAATATTGGTATTTTAAGTACATTTTAAACAATAGTCAAGTGATTTATGGTTTTTTTTTTCATACGTCGAGCAATCATTCCGAGAAAAAAGTTTTTGTACACTTTTAGTTTGTAATTTAACTTCAGCTGTAACTTTGAACCACACAACAGCTCTATATACTTCACTAATGGTTGAACTAACGAGAAATATCAGGCTAAAAGATATTTACTAGACATTAAGAACAAAGTAAAAAGGCCCCAAAGGATAATAAGTTTATAACATTTTTCTAGTCACTGTGAGAAGGACTGTATATTATATAACTATCGAAAATTGTCAACATTGTAATTTGTAAAATTGTAAATATCACATTGGTTTATAAAGTAATTATATAAAAATAACTTACGATGGAAATCTTTCAATCATGTCATTACACCATGTCATAAATCCAAATGTTATCATGAAAGCAGCATTTATTGTAAAAATACACATAAGTACACATGTAATGGCATCAATAAATGTCAATAAAAATGAACTGAAAAGTACAATAGAAAATAATTATTTGGAACATTATTTAAACTATTGATTATGTATAGGTGTATTTATGTACAAACAACTTAATTTTTTTTTTTTTAAAAATGTGTTCTAGTTAAAAAAGCAAAAAAGACCAACTAAATTGTATTTCATTATTGTTTTTAAAGTTAAAAAACAAATCAATTAAAAAAGAGATCAAATTCAAATAGTCAAACATTTGTTTTAGTTAAAGATAGGTACATTCAAAAAAAAAATAATACTCAATTAATTTTATGTTAATAAAATTAAATTTGATAGTAACTCGAATTTTATATTAAAATATTATATTTTAACTTTTATTATTGTTTATACAAATAAAAAAACAATATATAACAATAGTTATCTAGAAAAATGTAAAAATCACAAACCTGTCAGTTCCTTTATAAGCAAAAATTGACATCCTATAGGTCTGTATAGATGATATCACAAACAGCAAAACCCCAACAAAAATTGAATAGTTACAATAAGCTTGAGATGCCCAATTAACTAAAAATTGACCATTCTTCTCCAGCCATTGACCGGAAGAGAACAAGAGACAATGCCCTCTGCAATGTTAAAAATGTGTAATGTTAATGGATTTAATAATAAGTACCTACATAGTCTTTGAATGAATTACTTAAATTCATCTTGATGAAGACTCATTGGTATAATGATGCATAGTGAAAGAATTGCTGCTATGGTATAACCAGCTACTTGACTCAATAATAATTTATTTGTGAGTGCCATTGGTTTTCAAATTTATTTATACAAACAAAAACAAACATCAGTTCCTACATGGAATCGAAAAATGACAAAGTTAAAAATATAGTATACAATCAAATTGAAATTATATTCCTTGTTTTCAACAAATAAAAAGTTAATACTTTACAATGAATATTGAAGACTTTCAAGACTTAATTTAAATACGACTTATATACAGTATTTACTATTTACTATTATTATTTAGTAATATTATGTTGTTCTTAAATTATTATTTCTATTTGCCATTATCATTTATCTAAAAATTCCATAGATAGTATGATATTATCTATGAATATTTCTTTGTATATTATGATTCATGGACTAAAAAATACACCTTGCCGCGGACCCTGATACAATTTAAATAATTATCTATATACACAGAACAATGTATTCAGCAAGGTGGATGTATGCCATGGCTTAAGATAATATAATATATTCTTACATTATTTATGGCCTAGATCCCCTGCACCGCAGAACAATAGAATATCCTTTATTGTCCATTAGATTCCTTATATCCGTTAGGTTCCCGTATCAAATAGAGCAGGCTATAGGTGAGTTGCGGCCCGGGAAACTTTTCCATCTAATCTAATTGTATTATATGATTTACTATATTATATCCTCGGACGCCATGTTCCCTCCAACTATTTGGCCACAATTTTCTGCTAGCTGAAGAACTTCTAACAGCTGTGAAAGTTTTCATTCCATACTACATTTGTCGTTATACTCTGCAGGCCATCCTAACGACCTAACATCTATAATTGTATTGATGTATTACTATAAGTTCCAGCTGAGACGTGTATAAAAATATGTAGAAGCAATGGAATAAAAACGAAGAAATTTTGTGAAAAAGAAGCGTTTATAAGACAACAGATGACAAAGCTAGCACAAAAAGAAATAGAGCAGTTTGATTTCGTTAAAACATTATATGTTTTAAGTTTTTGCCCATATTTATTTATTTTTTTATTCAATAATTGATTTGATAAATATTTATTATACTTTTAAATTTACGATTGTCAAATATAAAATGTAGGTATTCATGAGTAAAGTGTAATAAAAAGGTCACGTGTGATGTGTAACATTCTGTTTGTTTATTTTAAACCATTGAACCATCCTATTATAGCTTATAACACTATGTAAAATAAAATCCAGTATCAAATCCAGGGCCAGCCCTAGTGGTTTTTTATACGTAGACAAAATTTAATTTTATCATAATGATGTCAAAAAATGCCGCCTCTTGTGCCTACGTCGTCTACGCCTTATGCCGCCTCTGATCAAATTCATCTCTTGCACAGTTGCACTTATTATTGAATTATCATTTATAGATTGTATAATATTGTAATATACCTATATATGGCTATAAATAAATTAAAAAATAAAAGTATGATCATCATTTTATGTATAGTACTTATTTTTTTTTAACTGTCCAAGATCCAAGTGCAATAAATGCTTAAATGTAGCTTTTATTGTTTTTACTTTTTTAAATTTGTCTGTGAACCTATTATATCTTTATAAACATTTTTGGGACTGTGTATGTGTGTGGTATACTGGTATTAGTATATGGTATAACTATAGTCTATTACACTTATACATAACCAATGGTAAAACTATAATATTATACTTTAATACTTTATATTAAAGTATAATTTTGAAATCTGACATAAGAATAATATTTAATAAAACATCACTATCACTGCAACATTTTATAACTATTTGTATAATTTTTATTGCACATTAAAAATTTGGTAATATACTAAATAATTTAAAAAAATAATAGTATTTGTACCAGGGGCGTGCCCAGGATTTCTTTTTGGGGATGGTTTAGTTTAACCTTAAAGTTTTAAAGTTAAACTTCAATACTTATAACAATATAACTCAAATAAATTTAAGTATATACTGTATTAATAAAAAAAAATAAATTTCAAAATAATAAAAACGTAAGAGTACAACAGATTTACAGATCACCAATCGTGGTAAACACCAACTAAATGAAAGATTGTCCATTTGTACACAAAGTAAGAGTAGGTTTATTTTACCGTTGATAACGACAAAATTAAATTGAAAATACTGTGTCGGTACTCGGTATTGTCAGTTACAGAAATGATGTGAAAGATTACAAATATTTATGATTTGCTTTCGTTGTAATAAAATTATTATTATGTCATCGATAAGACCCATACGGCAACGTGAAAACTGATTTCATTCAATTTAAAGCCGGGTACACACTTGCAACATTGGTGCGTAACACAACGCCGTAACGTAGCATCTTTTGATGCTATCGACATTTACCGACAACTCTTGGAACGCGCGAATGTGGCAAGTGTGTACCCGGCTTAACGTAAAATCCCAAAAACAGCGATAAGAACCTGCCGTTGTACCACGAATATAAAATACGCAGAAATGTACTAAATGAAATAAAAACCAAAAATCGTCAAATATTGTATTATTTTTATATTAATTATTATATTATCGGATTTCCCCATAATATTATGTTAATGTTATTTTTTATTTTGTAAATATCATGAAGTTGAAAAAAATAAGCCAATCAATTTGGGGGTGGTTTGAACCCCCAAAACCACCTCCTCGGCACGCCCCTGATTTGTACACATTTCATTAAAATTTAGATTTTGGCGCTTAAATATTTGACATGATTCTTCCATGATGAAAACATTACTAACTCTGTTGTGATTGGTCGCGCTCGTCGTTCTGTGGTCCAACGTTCAACCATTTTCTTTTGTATTCTTGTCCATGACCCATGTCAGGCAAATCGCGAATGTCGAAACTCAAACGTATAGTTGTCTAGACTAGAAATGCTAAATAGTTTTTAGTGCTCTCGGTTTACACTGTTTTAGTGTTTTCATTTTTTCAATTCTCATTCCATAGATATCGACATTCGGATTTCGGGCATTCAGCTTCAGCATTTCGTACGTCCGTACCAAATCTGTAACGTTTGATCACCTTTCACACATTTTCACCACTATATATCTAAGTTCTTACTTCTTAGAGTCTTTTTTATAATATTCTGTCAAGTGAATTAAGTTTAATTTTTATGTTTATTAACATCAAAGTGATTTAAGTAGTACCCAAAATAATTTTGATATTTTGTTTCTATTACAAAAGGCACATTTTAATTTGATCAATTACTGCTAAATATTTGTATTGTGAAGGTAATAGGTTGTTATTATATTATTATTTAATAGCTTCAATCTAATCATGATGAACGGAAGTGTTAGTTTGGTAAGTACAATAAGTCTTTTTTTTAATATAAATTAATGGTGTTTAGTTATACTATCAATTATTATCATATACCTTAAAAGTATTTTTATTTAAAATATATTTAACGATTCAAAACTACTTTATTATGGAACATTTAAGGTTATTCTGTAAAAACAAAACGCAATGTTAATGATTCGTGTATAAATAAGTACTTTTACAAGTTGTAACAAATTCTTAGTTTCTAGGTTCCTGTCCTTACAAGTTCTCTTAAATTCTTAGTTTCTATGATAAATTAATACACAATTTCAACATAATTTTGTATTCTTCTGTTAGCAGTTTTTTTTTTCATTTAATAAAATAAGTCTATGCTATGTATATTCTTTATTTTCCAATTACATGTCTTGAGTAGTGTAACTTCTTCGACTGTTGTTATAGTAAGTGTGAGTGTCCATTAAATGTTCTCTTACAATGCTTGCATTTTATACATAATATCTTGATATGTTTTTTAATAAAACATAATTTTAAATATTATTCATTATTAATATTTTAGTAAAAATGTATTTTAATTATTACTTATGACATTTGATTGAACAATAGTTATGCAGTCGCTTAAAAAAAAATTGCTTCATTTAATGGACTAATAATATAATACCACCTACCTATTCACTATTTAAATATTAAAAAAAAAAATATTATTTATTTATATTAATTAAACTCATTAACTTATTTAGCAACAACAACCATTTATTAGCACACTGTCAACTGCTAATTCCAACAACTACCAACCTGCATCTGTCTCTGAACCAGTCATGTCAAATGGTACAGAAGAAGAACCAGAAGCTAAAGTACCAAAACAAGAAGGTATAGTATTTTTAGTTATTTTTAAACAATTTTTTTGTTTTAAATGAAAGGTACTCAAATCCCTTATAGACAATAAATATTTATGTCTTTATACTTATATTTTACTATGGGTGCATAAATCTAATCATTTTATAATAAATAATTTTTTTGTATATCAATAATTGTTTTAGGTTTAAAGTCTTTATATATTATATATATATTAAAAACTTATAAATCAATTTGTAAATATTGAAAATAAAACATTTAATGTTAATGGTAAAAAAACAAATAAGACGTATAATATTTAAATCATTAAATTAATTAACTTTTGTATATAAGTAACTTAATTCAAAAACATTCAACATCTTAAAATTTAAGAAAATAGCTTGGCGTATAGATTTTTGTATAGACTAACTCAGACACTTAAAATTTTGTATTTTTATATATTTATGAAATGCGTGAAGAATAATGTCATTTTATTCAATTATCAAGTTGATTATTTTTTAGTTTATGTTAATTTTCTTAAGAAATATAATTATCCAGCCTAATAAACAAATGAAATGTCATACATTTTAATATAAATTAAAAAATATACTCTAACTAATATAATCTTTACTAGTTAAAACTAATCAATATTCTTTTTTTTTTTTTGAGATGTTCCAGGCGGTTTACTGATAGCACTAGACTATACGCTTCTCACGCATCAAAAGATTAAATTACCTAGTTTGTAGGGAAGGGTGTGTACAATACTTATAAACATTTATTTTCATGTAATTATTTTTTTTTATGTTTATTTTACTAACCTTAATTCACAAAATGTTCCATTTTATTAACAAACAGAAACAGAGAGTTATATGTGACTCAATTATGTTTGGTATGCTAATATTTGCAGATTTAATCATTATTTTATGATGCATTTGTCTCTCAAAATTGTTCTTCTTACATTATTTTACTCGTCAAAAATAATAATATTTAAATCATTTTCAAATTAGGTTATGATTTAATATTTATACATAAGTCAAAACTCAGAAAAAAAATTTATATTTATTTATCAGAAAATCATTATTAAATATGTATATACAAATATTCAATTGCCAGTGAAAAATTCATCTAAATTTCCAAAAATTTAGCAACTTATTCTTATTTGATGACAACTTAAATTTTAAATATTATGTTAGTGAAGTAATTAGTAGGTTTAATATAATGTTAATCATAGTTGCTAAATTATTTTTTTTTTTTAATGACTTAATGGATGTAGGTAAATTTTCTAGAATCATTATTCATCCAAAATGTTGTGTTTGTTTTGGATCAATTGATTTCAGTTTTGGAGTTAACTTTCAAATTGGTCCATTGGGTAGGCCTGTGGTTGTTTAAAAACGTTGTAAGTATAATTGACGACTAAATTAGGAGAATTTAAACATTTATCTACTTTATATTTTATTTTGGTTTGTTTTTGTTTTCGTCATGCTCTTCTGTGTTGTCTCCGGACCAATATCCCTCTACTAGCAAGTGCAGCCACCTGAGCAAGTCAGGCCTTCTACCCGTTGCGGTTAAGGTCTCTAATGGAAACACAATATGTTTGCTCATACCTTAATGATGTTATTTGATACATATTTAAACATTCAGCAAATAACATATTCAAATTAAATTCATTTACATTAAAACAATTGAGAAATTTCCTATGTATGTAAATCTTATTTCCTTGTATTCTAAGTTATGTCAAAAAACTATTTTGCTGTTTGTTTCTTAAAATTATAGTTTTTGCAACTTTTTATAGATAGTTTTAAAAAATGACACTTTTTAAATATTAAGAAAAAAAATTTAATTTTTTCTTTTACATGCAAATATATATATATATATATATTCATTTATTTACTGAAAAGTATTTTATAAAATTTAATTTCTGAAATTTAATATCTGAAATATTATTGATTTTTTAATTTTCTAATTTTATATTTATGTCAATGCTTAAAATATCTTAGTTGCATAAATTATTTGATGTATGTATATAAAATAAATTATATTCTTTTTCAGGCAATATTTAATTCTTTCTTAATTGTTTTTACAAAATATATTATTTTGGCGTTTAATGTTTATATCCTCTTGTGCTAAATTATTTTATTAACATGTTTTTTCCTTTCAGTGAATGGAAATGCATCATTCACTACTGCACCATATGATTTCAATCAAGTTGGCACTTTAATCTCAGGTACTTAATTATTTACTTACATTAATTTAATTTAAATAAGATCTAGGTTATGTGCTATTATGAATGACTTAATAAAATAGGCGCAAATGGTGTTTGATGGTCTGAAAATGTTGATGTGTAGATAAACATTTTTTCATATTGGAAGACTCGGTAATCCTAATGTCTATGAGTGTATGTTGTTAAGAATATAAGATTATTATTGTACTTAATATGTAGGTCCATAAAATAAAAATTCCTAAAGTATATCGCATGCATGTGTAGTTAAAATTCCATATGTCGATTATGAATATCTGTTGCGTGTTATACTTTATAGTGATTGTTTTTGTTTTTTTACATTAACAAGTGTTTCATTTTTGTAAATTAAAAAAGTGCATGAAAAATGGCTCTAAATTTTTTTCATTTATTTAGTTATCATTAATCTGAAACTCCGATTCCATTCAGATTAACAAGAAACGTACTGTATTCCAATGTGGTGTAAAATATTCAGGTTTTTTGTAGGGGGCTCAGCCCCAGGTTAAGCTAGGTTTTAAGCCCACTATTTGTGCCTTTGCTTAATTATTTGATTGACTCAATTTAAGTTGTATATTTTGTTATAAATAAATACATTTATATCTTACAAGTTAAAAATTGTATAAATATTGATTTTTTCTCAAACTTCTTGTTAAATTTGTTAAATTGTATGTGACTAACTGCATAAATAGTGTATAGCATTTGTTGTCTTTTGAGTAACTAGAACAACTGCTCTTCACATTTTTTATTTTAGTTCTAATATAGATTAATTATTGAATTTAAAAATGAAAAGTGAAATATTATTAAAAGATTAATATATTTAAAAGTGAATATTAGTTGATTATGATAATATAATGTTATATTAACAAATGATTTATAGGTCCTGGTTCAAGACTTGGTATTTTAGGTGCTCTTGCTGCTCCTTTAATCAAATTGAGTACGGAACAAAATGAAGCTGTGGCCAAAGCAAAAAAATATGCAATGGAACAAAGTATTAAAATGGTATTAATGAAACAAACATTAGCCCATCAACAACAACAAGCCAAGTCATTCCATCGACATCAAGCTTTAATATTAATGTGCAGGTCAGTTGAGAATACACATTTTTTTAGAGTATTTGAATTAAATAATTAAACAATATGATGCAAAATAATATACAATATTGAGAGCTGGTTGAGACTAATTTCTGTTGACATTTATTGTGTTTCCCTAATTAGTGATTAATTTGCTGATAAGATCTGATTGTTTTAAAATTAGATTAAAAATGTATATAAATTGTATTCAAACCATTATAGTATGTTAATTTAACATATGTTTAGAGTATATGTTGGAAGTATTAGTTTTGAACTTAAAGAAGACTCCATAAAACAAGCATTTTCTCCATTTGGTTGTATTAAGTCAATAAACATGTCTTGGGATCCAATTACTCAAAAGCACAAAGGTTTTGCATTTGTAGAATATGAAATACCAGAAGCAGCTCAGCTTGCACTTGAACAAATGAATGGAGTAATGCTTGGTGGTCGAAATATTAAAGTTGTAAGTATTATATACATATTCTTATAATCTTATAAACCTAGTAATAATTGGTAAATTAATTGGTCTGGTTAAGAAAAAATAATAATTATTAATTAATATGTTTGCTGTAAAAAAGTCATGATATTATGTATGGTACTGTCTTTGATTTAGGTTGGGCGTCCTAGCAATATGCCACAGGCGCAATCTGTCATTGATGAGATTCAGGAAGAAGCTAAACAATATAACCGTATTTATGTAGCATCTATACATCCTGATTTAACCGAAGAAGATATAAAAAGTGTATTCGAAGCATTTGGCCCAATTAGGACATGTAAACTTGCACAAGGTAGTACGCCAAACAGACATCGTGGCTATGGTTTCATTGAGTATGAAGGTCGTCAAGCAGCTATTGAAGCAATATCTTCAATGAATCTTTTTGACCTTGGAGGCCAATATTTAAGAGTTGGGCGTGCCATTACTCCTCCAAATGCTCTTCATGTAAGTTTAAAATATTTATAAATTAATGAGATCCATATTTTATTATACACATTTTCAGGGTCCATCATCTTCAAGTCATATGCCTACAGCGGCTGCTGTTGCAGCTGCAGCAGCTACAGCAAAAATTCAAGCAATGGATGCCGTTGCTACAAATGCAGTTTTAGGTCTAAGTAAATTAAGTTCTCAATTAGGTGCTCAAACAGCTGTTTTACCTGGTTTACAACAGTTACCCACTACATTAGGTATAACTCCTGCTGTTCCAGCTTCTACTATACCACCACCAGGAATTGCTATACCACAACAAATTAGAGCTCCAGTACCAATAATACCAGGTTACTTTTTATTTTTTTATTCATACATATATGTAACCAATAAAGCAAGAAGATAAAATATATATTTAATATTAATATTACTTTTTAGGAACCACAGGATTGAGCCCAGTCATTCAACAAGCTATACCTCCACCAACGCTTATAAATCCTACACAATTGGCTGCCCCTTTAATTCCAACAGTGACAGCAGATGCACAAAAACGGGCTGATCAACAAAAAAAACAAGAAGAATTACAAAAAAAATTATTAGAAGAAACTGAACCTCAAACATTACAACAACAAGAAAATATGTCTATTAAAGGACAAAGTGCTAGGCACCTTGTTATGCAAAAATTAATGCGGAAAACTGAGGTAAATGCATAAGCAGAAATCAGGGGGCTATGTCCTCCCCCAAATATCCCATCATCCCCTCAAAAATAGACAGCTTTTTAGTTGTATGAGATTTAAGTCCCCACCTCTGACATTGAAGTTAAAAATATTAGCCCACTATGGAATTTTAATTGATTTCCACCTATGTGTAAATTTAATACATTCAATAAAACATACCGACTAGTCTCACCAAACTTATACTCTGTTCCAAAAGAGAACGATCATTTCTGCCGACCGGTTTTCGTCGGTCGCTGCGCATCTCTTCGTAAAACGTCGGTTAGCAAGGAGGGGGCAATTTGGCCTCAGCACTGCCGTAGCCGTCAGTCGTATGCGCGAAAGTGACCGTTCTCTTTTGGAACAGAGTATAAGTATATCCATAAGACTAATGATACTATATAAAATATTAAGAATCAAAATGGAACACTAAGAACTAATGATTTAAATAGATATTTGGTTTTAAATTAACATCATAAAAACTATTAAATATTTTTATTTCCTAATTAAATATGCTATTTAATTTTGGTATGAATGAATAAAATCTAGACAAAGTATTATGACTTGTGATGACCTGATTTCTGAAAGAATTTTGTTACAGAAGGTTATATAATCTATCTGTGGATTTCTGAAAGAATTTTGTTACAGAAAGAATCTATCTGTGATATTTAAATTTTATTTTTGTCTCAAGTAATTGCTCATTAGTCATTCTCTAATTATGCACCTAAAATAAGTATTTTGTATCAAACTAACTACCATACCAAACTAGTTAAATAATTTTTTTTTTCTTAATACTTGGCACTAAACAATTTTCTTATGCCCCACCTAATATATCAAGGAAATTACATAAGGATTTGTATGTATACATTTTCAGTTTAAATACTAAAACTAAGTATAAAGATCAAATTCTGTTATTTATAATTCTTGTAAAAAGAAATATATTATATATAGATAGTAATGAAGATAAAAATGTATTTACAAGCAATACTTTCGTAGTAAGATTTATCGATAAAACAAATTTATTTATTTATTTGTTATAAATGTTAATACAGAGTAGAGTCGTTATACTTAGAAACATGGTTGGCGTTGAAGATGTAGATGACAGTTTACAAGAAGAAATTCAAGATGAATGTAGCAAGTAATTAACTTATTTTTAGTTATCTATACTATACTATAGGTTGATTTAATAACATTAAATTATTTTTAAGTTGTAACAGTTAAGAATGTGGTATAATTAGGAAGTTATATTGTGTTGCTATGAGAGATGGCAATATTTTTCTCTGAATAGTCGTCTACCTATACGGCTTTACAAGATGATTCATTCAACGTAAAACACTCATCATGTCAAAAAGTAGACTTTTCAAATTTCTTTTTGAAACGTAGTTTCTTATGGCGCGATGTGAATGGAGGGACCCTAGCCCAGAAAAACCGTGCACAACGAAAATAAAAGCGTTAGTCGCTATCTCTCCTACTCTTTACCGCTTTCTATACTTCTGTCTCTCTCGCTCTACGGCCGGCTACGTTGTTATTATATATCTACACGATAGAACACACACAATAAAAAAAAGGTCAGGTTGCAGGTAGCTGGAAACCCTAGATACTATTATTATTGTTATAATAAATTATTATAGTATTACAATTATTGAAACCGTTCATAACAAAATAAATAACATTAAATATTATAAAATCACTTTCATGACTGTGTTGACGAATCCGGGTTTTTCAGTTATGATATTATTTTGCGTTGTTTTGTTTGATCTTATCGGGCTCCGGTGTCATTAACTTTTCTCCGCGGTGCGTGTTGTGTTGACAATTTTACATTGAATATGAACAATAATAATAATTCAATGTATTTTTCAATGTTCGTATTTCCAATGAATTAAATAAAATAAAAAACCTGATAACATAATATTTACTTTCATTTCGAATAGTTCCACTGAAATTAATCTGTAACCTATAAGACTGCCAAAGAAACTACGTTTCTACCGGTTGTCCCATGACAGCACTCGAATTTTTTTAAATATTTTTATCCTTATAATTTTTTAAGTTTTTACTTTTTTGAATGACAAAATACAGTTTTTATATGTTCCAAAGCAGAATAGTTTTCTTAGTAGTTTGATACATAACAATATAATTTAGGACGAGAAGTTTACGGGTTAAGTTTAATTGAGTGGAGAAGTCGACCAACATTTTGCGGGGTAACTGCTTACCACTCTACTCCAGTACTTTAAATACTTACAACTCATAAGCTTCTTGTTCAAAATTTGATTTTTAAATATCAAAATAATCAGAAAAATATTCTGCTATAAAATATGAAATTAAAACTTTGTGTTTTCATTTAAAAAGGAAAAACTTCAAAAATTATACGGATAAAAAAATATTATTTCTTTAGAAAACTGTTGTTATGTAAAGACTTAAAACCATGTAAAAAAAGTCAATACTTTTTGATATAATGAGCTATGACATAGCTATGTTAATCCTGTATAGAAAGGCCTCCAGTTGAACCAGATACAATGCGTGTGTCGCACTGCCATCTTTTTCTGGACAACCACTCAATCCCACTTATTATTAATAATAAACTTAATTGAATTGTGTATTAACATTTTTTTTTCTTTTACAGATTTGGTGTCGTTGAACGTGTTATTATTTATAAAGAAAAACAATCTGATAGTGTAGATGATGATTCAGATACAATCGTAAAAATATTTGTAGAGTTCACACAGATGTCAGGTAATTTATAAGAATAAATGAAATAAACATTAGTTAATTATGTTTGTGAAGTGGTATCAATAGTAATTGATGTTAAATTTTTCAGAAGCCGAACAAGCTCGAGACTCCCTAAATGGTCGATTCTTTGGTGGTCGTTTAGTTAAATCTGAACTTTATGATCAGGCCTTATTTGACCATAGTGACTTTTCTGGTTGAAAAAATATCCATTATTATAATTATATGTATATTATTTTACTTCACTATTTAGTAATTTTAATATTAACTCAAATATATTATGTAACTAATTATTTTATTATGTATTTATAATATTTTGTAAATAAATTTTTTTTTGCAAATTTTATTAATTTCATTTTAAAACAAATACTACTACAGTAATGATATATTATTCTAGTATCTGTAAAATTATAAATTTTATATTTTTATGGATTTACTTAACGAAATAGTAACACTCATGTATAGTATATATACACATTATTTAAAAAAATTAAAATATTGACTATATTAATCACATATTTGTACAAATTATAGATATCTGTTTAATTATATTATGCGTTGATATTGTTTTTAATATCAAATGTTATTGAAAGTTAGTAAATTTACCTACAGGCAAAGAAGCTTAGTTTTTAATTATTGGCTGAATGGCTAATTAAAATTATTTGTTTGATTTAAAATAATAAGTAGCATTAAGTGACACAAATGAGAGCATTTTCCTAAGATCCGCTATTCATATTGTTGTTAATAATAATTACTCATTGAAATAAAATATTAAGTATGTACATTTGGATCTATATTTAGTAAGAACTATGCATGTTATGCAATTAGTAATTATATAATAAATAAAAAAATATTTATATTTATACCAAGAATAACTATTATTTCTATCAGACATAATTATGATAATACTGTATTCTACTTAAATTCCTAAAGAATTATCATAACTTAAATAATACTCTTTGAACTAACAGACAAATAATATTCATTGAACTGTTATTTATGCAATATATTTTACAAAAGATAGTTGTTTACTAAAATTTATTTCATTTTACTTTTTAAATTTCCAGGTTGTCTTTCAAATTTATCGGACATATCAGGAAACCCTTTATTATTTTGTTGATATTCTGGCTCATTGTCTGTAGATCCTGGAAGTCTAAATTTCTGTGCAATATTCTCAGCATTAATTTTCTTCATATTTGCAATAGCTTCATTATGAGCAATTTCCTCTTGGGTTGGTGGTTCATCGCGTCTCCCTCTTAACCACTGTGACCATTCAGGTGTTGGAACACCTGTCTCTTCATCAACTGGAACAAACCATCTTCTTGGCAATCTACGGCCACCTTGAGGATCAGCTTGTAACTCAAAATATTTATTACCTTGTGCATCAGTACCAATTGGTATTTCTTTCAGTTTAGGTTGAAGAGATTTTAAAAAATTATTAAATACTATTTTCCACAAGCGACGCTCAGAAGCCATTTTAAATTTGTCAACAGTACCAATCTGATCAATTTGAATTAAGTAAGTGAATAAATAATATGAACATCAATTTTTAAACCGTAAGATTAAGGCCAGAAACATTATTTGAGTATTCACCTGCAAAACAAATAATATATTTTAATTTATAATCTTAACAAAATTCACAATGGTTAACACAATCACAGTCACAATCATATTTATATAGGTAATTTATTATGTTTGATATCCGTATTAATTTAATTAAATAAAACTATAATTTAGTCAGAAACAAAATTTGGACATTTCATTAACAATTTATTTTAAGTTTCAACTGTTTCTTGTAATTTGAGAAACATCATTAAATTTAATTCAACATATTAATAGACTAAAATACTAAATTATTATTTGAAATCAGTTATATAAAATTCCGAAACATATATTATATTCATATATCATCTACAATGTACCTTTGTCGTTATTAACTCACCTTAAGACTAAAACCGACACTATTTCTAAGTTCTCTAACTTGTACATTAACGATTATTGTTTAATTATTTTATTATTTTTAAACATTTAATAATATTTTTTTTAATAATAACTACTTTGTACATCATTATTTCATATTTGACATTGATAAGGACTTATCACTTAAATAATTTATTCAGAATTCGGATATCAACATATGATCTGTGATAATGCCTGTATATGATCTAAGGATAATGCTAAATCACGGCCACGGTCTTGGTCCTTGGATTAATGGATTTTAGAATTTTAGCAGCTGCTATAAAGACATAAAGACGTATAATTGTATAAATCTTCTTTATAGATCTTGGCTGCAAGCAACTGGCTATAGCAATTAGCAATTAGCAGTGAGCCAGTGAAGTATAGCCATTATCCGTGATCGCATCACAATGTAGAAAAAATTATGGCTAAATAACTTATGTATTTATTTATAATTATTCAGGGAGACGATAATATTATCGTTCTTCTCTACATCGTGTACCACGGGTCATGAACTAAGATATAAATATATTATAATATTTCTTAGTCCGTGTCGTGTACCCACTACCCTTGAGTATAATATATTATAGAGTGAACCTATCAAATACATAGAGAAACCACAGAGAAACTCTATGATCAAATAAGTACCAATAGTTGAATAGTGTGACGTCACGTTAACAATTGATAATTATGATATTTCAAAAGTTTTGAATCAAAACCACAGAATAGATTAAATGTATATGAATTAAATCTATTCTGTATCAAAACAATTAACAAACTGATATCCATAACAATTTAAAAGTACATGGACATTGGACACAATATGACATAGTGTTTTGTCAATTTTCATGCATCGACATACGATCATTTGTTGAAATTTTGTTCTATGACACAATAGTAGACAGTATAGACCGTAGAGTTATTATTACTCTATGGTATAGACTAATCTTATAACTTAAAACTTCTAGTCAAGGTGGATTTATATATCCACCATGCTCCTAGTATTTAGAATTTACTATAATTATTTATATTGTTCTGCGATAATATCAATTACTTGTAAACATCTTACTTATCCAGATTTAATTATTTAATCATGTCTAAATAAACATGAGCTGAGGTTAGATATATCATGGTCATGGATTTAATTTAATCTACTCTGTGCTTACGACTACAAAGAACTTGTTTGTATTAAACTTTTTCTTAATTAAGGCCTTAGTTCGTGCACGGATCCAGAGCATAGTTCTGTGAGAGGAACACAAAATACAAATACAATACACATTGATTATAAATATAGTGTTTATTAACAATGGTAGTATCCTTAAATAGGCACTTTTGTCTTGGGGGGGGGGGGGCTAGGCCCCTAGACTACCTTGATTAGTTATGCCTTTGGACACGCCCTCTATTCGAGTAAAGAAATACCCTTAGCGGTAGTAATAGCCAAGTAACACCATTCCGTACACCTCATCGAGTCAACCTCCTGTAAGTCTATATTGCCTGCTTTGTATGTAAAGCTGTGCTGCTGCGCACAAATAGGCCGCTAAATGTTTTTTAACTTGAAAAGATTATCATAAGTACAGCATATTATGCATGTGCATGTATGTGACTAGTATAGGGTTGCCAGATTATAAAATCACTAAACCGGGACAACATATTGAATAACCTTTTTTTTTATATTGAAATAATAATATCCATTATAATTAGAAAATGGAAATACAACAAAAAGTAATAATATAGGTAGTACGTATAGTTATTATTCTCTTATGTATATATATTATATATACAATTTAAAATTATTTATAATACTTAAATTAAAAAGTTATTTTAAATTTATATTAATATTCACTGAAATCTTACTTATTTACTAATATGTTTTTTGTTAATGTATGCATCATCAATCATCATCTATTTCATCAAACTCTTAATTTTCCGAATCTTTTGATATTTGAGATCCAGAAGCTTCTGTTACTGGTTATTGATTTGTGGATGAATATTTTGCAGTTTTATGAACTCGAATGAGCAGATCTTTATTTTTCGTAATTTCTTCATAGAATTGTTGGCAGGGTTTATTTTCCAAATTTGTCTTAATAACTAAAGAAGCTTCTACACTTTTGATACATAAATTACCTAGTGACTTTGTCATTCATTAATGAAAATATTCTCTCCACTGTAGCGTTAGATCCAGGCAATGCAAATGCAAATTCTACAAATTTTAAGAAACCGGTACATATCCATGTCCCGGCCGGGAGTTAAAAAATATCGGGACTGTGTAGTGAAAACCGGCAGTGCCCCTGCGAAATCGGGACGAATGGCAACCCTAGACTAGTAGGGCTATAGTCATATTTGAAGTTTTTATTTTAATAAGGCGACAAAAAATATTATTCCTTAGTTTTTACCACCTAACTGCTAGAATTTTGAAGTATTATCACCAGGGCTCGGAACTTTATGCGCTAAAAAACAATGAAATATGTGCATACGTATGCACTAAAAAAACCAAAATATGCGGTATAATATGCATTTATTATTTTATAAAAGATGTATTTAAAAGCATAATTATAAAAAAAAAAAAATTATTTTTGAATCATAAATATTTTATTTATATTTTTCTTTTGATAATATTGAAGCTGTTATACTGAATCTATTCCCAGAGTCCTAAATTAAAAAAAAATAGAATTTATCAAATACAGCGATTATTAAATCATGTTTGTAACAGACCACCGTTATCGAATATGATTTCGATACACGATCAAACAATATGTCAATATCATTGCCCATCGGCCATCGGTATATGGATATTTTGTTTAATTTTATCTAACGAGCGACTTCAATATAAATTAAAAACCTGGCCGGTAAGAGTAACGGCCAATTCTTTTATTACCAATTTCTTAGTAAAAACACTATAAACCATACAGGCGAGCGTCGCCGACGGCAATAGTGACAGCTATTGGTAAAAATAAACATTTAAATTAAATAAGGCTATTACTCGGTATAGTATAATTCAAAATATAGACTAGGAAACTGTGTGTGGCAGATATTTATTTTTAAATTATTTAATTTACAATATTCAATTATCAAAAACTTGTTTGTTGTTGATTTCTTATAAATTTTTACCATAAAATGCATTTATATACTCAAAATCTTTAAATATGCATAATCATTTAAATTTAGTAAAATATGCAAAAATATGCAACATAAATTTTTGTATTTCAACTGTATAGTTCATGAAACGAATTTGTATCGAATCAGATTTGAAATATGCAGCTTCCCGAGAAAGATGCAAATGCATAAAGTTCCGAGCCCTGATTATCACATTAAATACATTTTAAGTTTCTGTTTGAGTATGTTTTAGTATATTTACCTATTTTTTTTTTTTGGGGGGGGGGGGTGTGAACAAATAACACATAAATTATCTAAGAATGTGAAGGATTAGGTTGTCAAAAACATAGTAGCCTGCTGCTATGCATCTGCTGCATAAGTCTGTGCACACCTATAAGTACAGTGTACAGTGGCGTCATTTTAAATCATTTTTTTTGATATACTTATTTTTCTGCAGAATACAAACCCTTGGACTTTATGGACTTTATCCATTTTTCAGGCCAACCAATTTAAGAAGTAGGCCAAATAGCAATAATATTAGATTTTAAATACGCAATTGTATATTGCATACTTGCACAGCCTAAATAGTCGCTACTGAGTAGGTAACTAAATGCTTTTTTTTTAAACAAAAGTACTTCATTTTATTTATTATAATCTATACTAATGTCATAGTTTATACAAAAAAAATTATTTTTAAATATATATATTTTAAAGTAAAATTAAATTAATTTTGTAAATTAGGTTGCGTCTTTATTTAATCATTCTTTCATCTCTGCATCAGCCTCTTCATTTTCATCATCAACTGATCTAATGTAGAGAACGTTATTGCACCTAGAAATAAAAGCATTTATTTATGTTTAGTTTGTAAAATATACTTAGGTAGGTAACATTATGAATGCTAGTTTTTAAATTATTATATTGTAAGTGTAAGGTAGAAAAATTAATATTTTTATCAGATTAAAAACATATATTATGAGAATGACTTACCTAATCATAATTTCACCTAATAGAGCTGGTTCACTACCCTCCACAAATTCTGTAGCACTAGCTAATTGTACGTTCATATAATTGTCAGTGGACACCAAAAATCCTTTATATTCATGACCCCATTTAAGCTTAACGATTATGGTTTTACCCATTAGACCATTAAGGTATGGTTTTGGATTTACTGGCATAGTCGCCATGATTATGTATGTTATTTGATGATAGTCCTGGTAAAATATTTATAATTAAGATACAATTATAGAAATTCAAATACGGTAAAACTTCTATACAATCATATAAAAGTATGTGTTGTTTCCAAAGGAAATAACAAAATAACTGTTTAATAAAAATAATATTACTTTTTACAATTAACAATAATTAATTAATACGTACCTTAAAAACAAAATAATTAGACACTTGAATGTGATTTTACAGTAAAGCTGTGAACTGTGAAGACTGAAGGTAAACAAAATGCAGGCATTAGCCGCTAAACAGATTGATATGACTTATCAAATATAAAGTTCTTAAGCGAAGTACCTCAACCACGGTTATGGTATAGAACTAAATATGCCAATACCAAATTCTCACGGAATGATTTTCTTATTTTGTTATAATTCAAAAACGAATAACGCCGTAGACTGGCTTGAAATTTTCACCGAATGTTGAAATAATCATTTTCTATACACCATAAAATTATTTTGACACTTTTTTAAAAATGTCTAATTATAGGCATAGGATTTTTTAATTTTTTTTTTCTAAAAAAAATGATAAAAAAATGTTGTTTCGTCAAAAAACTTGAAAATTTAATACAAGCCTCCTCCTTAGTTGTTAAAATAAAAAAAGTAGTTAAATACATAGGGCACACATTTTTTATAAACATTTAAACTCCAAATTTTGACCAAAATTCATCAAAATTTCTAATGTTTGCAAATTATTTTGTAGTTCATAATATATAAAAATACTTGTAGATATTGTTTTACCAATATTTTTAACGGCCCCTTGGCTGTCTTTATAGATGAATAGATGATACTGACTGTAACTGTATAATGTATTAATCTGGAGCGGATTCAGGGGAGGGGGTTATGGGTGCACGGGCACCCCCGGTCGTCTAGAGTTTAGACTCTAAACCACCAATACAATTAATTTGAATTATAAATTACGTAATTTATGTTATTTAAGGTAAAATTTATTTATTTATTTTTTTTAAGAACCCCCTGTTAACATGTTCTGGATCCGCTCCTGGTATTAATATTTAATTAATTAAATTTGTCATGGTATCGTACATACTACATTCGTACGTCGGAGACTCGGAGTGTCGGACATATTATAATACAAATTTTTTTTTTTTTTTTTTTTTTTTTTTATTTTTTATTAAGAAAGACAATTTACAATCTGTATACACAATAATTATAATACAAATAAAATATAATATAGCTATTATAGAGAGCGCTATAGTATTCTTGACACAGCAGCTTGTCTTATAAAGTTATTAGTTATATAGCACTTTTCGGTTTCATTTTTTTAAAGTGATAACCTGTATGGCTGTTGGCTGTTGGCTGTATCGTTCCGTAATTATTAATTACTAATTCCGTATTTCCGACATTTCCGTATTCCGTATTGTTCTGTCTTCTGTGCCTCTGTATCTGACATCTGTGCCCGGTGGAGAGTGTGGACTGTGGTATGAACTATGAACTATGATGTCTATGACGTATTTACCTCAGACTATTATATAAAAACTATATTTTCATAGTGCACAGAATATATGAAATTTCATATATTCTGTGGTCTGTGTATCTACTATTCTACTATCCAGTATAATATCTTAATTCATATATCATGGTCTATGCCCAGATGGCTATATAGAATCATGAACTAAGATATTATTATAAGATAAAAATATCTTAGTTCATGTATAGAATTTAGATAGCCTAGATCATGATATAAATATATAATTAACATGTTAATTATATATCATGGCCTAGATCTAACAATCTGAGTATCCGTCATCCAAAAATTATATTTAAAAATTAAATATATTATAGGTATATTTAATATATTATTCTGTGATCGTGAGATGAAATGAGTTTTGTCAAATTTAATTAATAGATTAAAGTTTGAATAATAGTAATACATATTTTATTCCCTCCACAATCGCTTAAGAAATTTTAATTAAATTTAATGAATGAGAATATGAGATGAGTATTATGTGATATTTTTTACTTTTCCAGAAACACCCCTACTATAATATTATTGTATGTCTCTTTTCTAGATACAGTCAGTGTGGACTGGCTGGGATGATAGGATGCAACAGCATCCCTTGTCCTAAAATATATTTGCTATATATTATATAATTATATTAAATATAATACTTGAATCTGTAATCACAGATCATCAATTTATTTTTAATATTTTACCACACAACTGTAGAACTTTAAGTAATCTAATATTATACAATTTTGTTTTAATGTTTAACTTGGGAAAACATTTTTATTAATTGCCCTTCAAATTATGTAGCATCCCGTGCCCTTTTTTACCAGTTCGCGCCTGGATACAGTATTCATTATTCACACACCATACGTATTTATATTTTATTCTAAAGTGTTTACTATATATCAATATTTTAAACTATAGAAACTATTATCTAAACTTATCTTTTATTTAGGTTATTACTTTTATTGAAAAAGTTCATTGATAAATTAATCTTAGATATGTGGGTGTCTACAAAGAAAACTTTTAATAATGCTCCAATGTTTTTTCAATTCTGTCGAAAAAGTGATATTTGTGTATTTAGTTTCACTAATATGAAGCAATTATACTCAAAAGAAATACACGAATCTTTATTTGCTACAATATATTCGGTGAGTAACTATGAATATTAAATAACATAATAAATTATTTTCATACATTTTAATAAATATATGTTCAAAAGAACTAAAAGCATTAAAAAATGGAAAAATTTAACTTTTTTCGAGTCTAAATCATAGTTTAAATTTGTATAATAACTATATAGCTCAGTTTTAAGTACCAAGGTATAGAGATTTATGATGGCTATTTTTGTTTTATTTTCCTAGACAACCAATAAAATCGAAGTTGATGTTAAAAACGTTGTTGAATTTTTGGAAAATATTGTAGAAACAAATAATGTACATTTTTATTTTTATCCAGAAAAAATGAATATTAAGACAGATTTGATTATAACGCTATCAGAAGGTTTTCCTCCATTTAAATTGGAATTGGAATTGGAATTAAAAGATGAAAATATTGTAAGTAGGTATTGATTTTAAATCATTGCAGTGCATATTAGGAGTATTCTGTACAACTGTACAGTTCAACTGAATAATGAATATAATTTGAACATTTTAATGATATGTACTAACATTCTATACCAATATGTCAGTTATTTTATCACATGACTGTAGTGGTGGAAGGTTATTAGCAATAAGTTAAGAAAGTATCAAACTAAAACGTTATGCCTGGTACAATATGGTAGAAAATTATTTAATTTTTATCCATGTTCTATACTAAGTTTAGGTTTTTTTAAGTACAACATATATACTTAGAGGTAGGCAGGTGGCTAGTGAGTACAGCTAATATCACTATGAAAAAAAAAGAAGATGGTTTGGTTATAAAGTACCTATTTAATAGATATTCAGGTTTTTATTTGAGGCATTATTGTTTCCAAGTGTAGATCCTGATTTGTAAATTTAGTCTTATGGCAAGATGAACAATTTGAGAGTGTGTTGGCTAATAGTTACCACTACATTTTACCAATACACAAAATTGAAAAAATATTTTTTTTCCTGTTGAAACATTATATAACATTATACCTAAGAAATTTTTTATTAGATATATTAAAATACACATCGTAAGTTTCTGAAAACTGCACTCTAAATTCTTATGTCCATATTTATCTATACATATTAAACAGTTCTTTACTTCTTAATGAAAAAAAAAAATAACAATCATTAAGATATTAAATTTATCTATTTATATATTTAATTTATTTTATACTCATATAATATTTATCTTTTAGTATTTTTTAACATATACATATATAATTTTTTGTATATAGTTTTATTCCAAATTGACTTGTCCATTATTGAAAATAATAAAACAATTAAAACAAAATCAAGAAGATTTATTTAATATTATAAAAAAAAAGGATTTGGAAATTTTAGAATACAAATTAGTTGGAGGCAATATTACACATGGTCTGTATATTTTATAAATCTAATAAGTTAATGTATTTAAATGTTTACCTATATCATAGTTTTTATTATTTGGAGATAGACAATATTAAGACAGATATTTTTGAGAAAGATAATTTCTTTATGAATACACTGCTGAATCATAAAGATTTATGTAATGAAAGCCAACAATTGTATGAAATATATTCATCCCCTCTAATTGATCAGTACAATATTAGGTAAAAAAAAGTTGTTTTTTTTTATAACATTTATAAAACTAACAACATTTTATCCTTTTAAAGACATCCTAGTGGACACAAAGAATCAAACGTTGTACCAATTGAGGAGGAAAAGCAAGAAATTCAAACAATTACTTTAACAAATAATAGTATAGACCGTAAAGTCTCAAAAAGTTCAACTACGGTGGAAATTACAGATACATCAATTAATATTAAAAAGCGGAAAACATCATCTTTCTTAAAAAATCTTTGAAACTATTATTTATGATGGAGTAATAATGTACACAATATTATAATATTTTTTTAATCAAATCATTTATTGGCAACAAAATAGAATTTTTAATAATTGGTTAATCCAACCAATTATTATTACACATTTTATAAATTTGACATGTACAAAATGCATATTATCTTAAACTAGAAAATATATCTCTTTTAAGAACCAGTCTCAATGTATTTATTCTGTAGTATTAAATGATTAAAAATGTAATTACAATTTAACTTATCCTTTTTTTAAATATTTACTATGAATTAGTACCAAAATGTTATGTAAATAGTTCAACATTCCTAAACCATTGATTATTTCTGAAAATATAAAATAACAATACAGTTTTTAATCTTTAAAACAGTTGTATTAGATCGTTGTTTATAGTTAGCTAAGACGTTCCAATATTAATTAAGTATAAGAAAATGGTAACTAGTAACTGCCTCAATAGTTATATTTTGATAATTAAAAACAAACAATATTTAGAAATAGAGAGAGCTGCTAAAGAATGTTTTTGAAAACTCAATTGAAATGTCTAAAAATAATCACTGGTTTGTTGGTACTGAATTTAATGTTAAAATATCATTAAACCTAAATTAATTAACAAAAAATCAAATATATATTTTATATATTATATTATTAGTAAATTCACATTTGCCATGACACCAACAGAACTTATGTTTTTTTTCATACAGCAAAACCTAAACAACCCAATTTCAGAAAACAATATTTATATATCATAATTATAAAATAAAATCTATTGATGAATATGCATAAAAAAAAAATACCAAATAAGTATGAAAAATTGAAAACTGTTACATAAACATTTCATTTTTTAGAATTATTATTTTATTTATATTTCATTGAAAATATATCTTAAATCAAAAAAATATACAGTTGTACTTTTAAACAAAAAAAAATTTGTTTTTCTATTAGTTATTATTATATTGTATAAACTTCAAATTTTCAAATCAATATATCATTACAAAAAAATATATAACCATTACATTTAAAACAAAACAATATACCATAATTAATTTAAATACAAAATAAATTGGTGTATGTTTTGGTATATATAGTTAAATAATTCATAAAAACGAACTAATAAGGAACTAACTTAATCATATGATTAACATAAATATCTAAGTAAATATGTTGGATAATTTAAAGCAACATTTTTTATAAATAAAGCAATAAGAAATAAAATTGAAACTTATACGTAAATTCAACATTAGTAACATACAAATTTTGGACATTTTCAATAATTAAAAAATCTTATTCAAAGGCTTACTTAAATCACAGACAGAAATCCATATTTTATCGACTGCCACCAAAATCAATATTATGGTTCACAAAATGTTAACACAATTGAATATTTATAATTCATTTAATATCTACTTAAATATTTAAACCTAAAATAAATATTAAACAAAAAAAAAAAATGGTGATTTAATGTACGACTAGTTTTTGTTCTTATGGATTGAGTCATTTAATTTTTGTTATGACGTGTTTAAGCAATCCCATTTTGCGTTGTTATATAACCAATATGTATTTTAAAAAAATGATATCAACTTGTGCTATTCAACTTTTAATCGTTTACTGAATTCTTCCTGTTGTCTTTCTTTCCATTCTTTTTTCGGTTTGTAACGTTTAAGTTGACCGTCCCTGTAAATATTTTATTTAGATAATAAATATTATTAATAATTAAAATAATTTATTTTAAAGAAACACTGCATTATAGCCCATGATAATTTTCAAAAATATTTGTAAGTTTACATCTCAAACACAAAATACCATAAAGATTATAAGTACACTGATTTTTAAAAGTATAGGAAATATTTTTTTGTAAAAAATTAAATTTAAAAATACCAGAAATATCTCTAGGTAATCTAATTTTCAAGTGTTAGTACAGGTTCAAAAATTATTTCGATCCAAGTGTCTATTTGATTTGGAATGATGTTGAGTCATTTTTTTTTAAACAATTTGTATTAACTATTTTTGATTGATTTGATACAAATTTGTAACAGTTTTCTATACTTATTAAAATGTTTGTATAAGACTAACTCTTTTACTAATTATGAGAAAATATTTACAAAATAATAAATTAAAGATCAAACATGATATTTTAATTATAAACATTTAAAGTTAACAACAATTTTGTATAAATATTTGTATATTTTAGACCAGTGGTCTTCAACCTTTTTGGACTCACGACCCACATTTTTAGGCTTACATTTTTCGCGACCCACGTAAGCTTTGTAGAAAAACAAGAATAAGCTAAAATTGCTATTTTCGTTTTAAAAAGAAGGCTTATCGTGACCCAATTTTAAAGCTTACGCGGCCCAAAAATGGGTCGCGGCCCACTGATTGAAGACCACTGTTTTAGACAATCATAGATACTGTATATTATTATATCTAATAATAATCATATTTATTATCTTAAATAATCATTATTTTAGATTAGAGAAAAAAAACTGAGTTAACTCATATTATGTTGATTAAGATTTTTATTAGGTATACAAATTAAATAAGAACAATAAGCAGAAATCTATTACAATTTATCCCCTATTAGGGGGCCAACCTTTTTAACACCTATGTGAGCTATGGGGGATTTATCCACGGCCCGCAAATTTTGTCAGAAATTGAAAAAAAATCATATAAATATCTTAAGAATTTATGTAACTGCGTAAATTAATATTATATAATATTAAATTTACTAGGAATAAATACTACATTTTTTTTCTTGGGGCAGGGGCGGCATATTTAAAATGGCCTAAAGCGGCACCTGTTCTAAATCCGGCACTGGCTTTACCCCAATATAATAAAATACCTATCAGTTTTTGGAGGGGGCTAAGCACCTCATTTTTGTCTATAGTTGCATCATTTCATAGACCCATTATTTTTTAACAAACTATTACCAAAATTGTTGGATTTTAATATATATCTCAGATTTTTGAATTCCAAGCTTTTCTAATTTGAATGATAACCTTAAGTAACTAGAGTCAAACTTTTCATATATTGAATTATTGATTCTTGATAGATGTTATAGTTGTTATGAATTATCTTACCATACTAGGTCAACAAGACCGCCTTGATCAGCAATTACTCGTTTTACTCGATTTGCAAAATCGGCACCTGATTCATTTTCATTTTGGTACATTGGAGGTAAGTACCACACATCACAAACAATTGCCCAGGATGTCATCATTAAATAAAGATGTTGAATCATTGAATATTTACTACTATTCCAAAATGCATCTCCAAACCTTGGATCATACTAAAACAACACAAGTAACACATTTTGAAAATTATAGTTAAGGTTTTCAAAATAATAAATCAATTGTAAATGTAACCAACCTTAATAGCTACAGGGTATATAACACTACCAACTTCAAAACTTCCTTTTTTGAACTGCATAACAGATGTATTGTTGATGCACGTTCCTTCGGGAAATACTAATATTGGTGGATTAATTGGATTTGATACATGTTCCCGTAGTCTGAAAAATGTATAAATTATCATTTGATACAATCAAAAATATTTAAATTATTTAGACTAATTTAATCTTTTTAAACAAAAAACTTGTTCAAAACTTTCTACGATTCACAGTATTGACTTATAGGTTAATAACAATAATACATGCAATTTCTTTGCAAAAATTAATTACTAACACTATTTTAAATATACTCTACGATATCCTTAGGAATAGGGGCTAACAAGCAGTCTCTGCCTAAAATCATTTTTTGTATACTGTTTAATGACTTATCATTGAATTCAAATTTATCACAATATCCATAACAATGACAAAGTTCAATAAAAATCTAATATTTATTCAACAGCGAGTTCATTGTTTTATTTTATATTTTAAAACACATTTTACCGAGATGTTAACATAAGTTTTCATGCCGTAAAAAGGCCTGGTCAAAACTTCATTATCATAAAAATTGATACTTGCATAACTGGCTTCAATTATTATATTAGACAATCTAACTATGGGTTTGAAATGGAATATTGGTCAATGGGCCTTTTGTGTTATTACAACCCATCAATCCAAGTCAAGTATCATAATTATTGTATGACTTTCTGATCAAGTTTATCAGATACTATGTCTTTGATATCTAATTTACTTATTGTACAACTTGTTTACATTTTTAATAAAAACAACTACAATTAAAAAAAGAAAAGGTATATATTTAAATATTTCATCAGATTCTAGGAAATTACTGTTAATAATTGTAAGTTTAGTACTGTGAATACATTTAAATTAATTATACATGTGTGGTTTTATGCAGAAGAGTAAGTGAAGATATTCAATGATTTATTAATAATATATGTAGTTATTATGCTATATTGCTATGAAATATAATAAATATTCAAAATTAGTAATATTATAGTTAAAAATAAAATAATTCACCTCATTGCAACAATTTCTCTGTCTTTGGCTTCAGATCGTTCAAACCATAAATGTGGAGAAGCTCTGGCTAATGCCCTTTGAAGAATTCCTAAAAACCCACCATGTCGCTGGCCAATCTGGTATAAATAGAATGTAAAAATTATTTGATTATTTTTTTAGTTGTAGTTTTATTATTAGAAGGAAATTATAGTTTATCCAAAATATGAAATGTTTAATAAGAATTTAATTTGAAATTTGGTTTATAGGAATGCAATGCAAAATATGTAATATTGTGTAGATAGATAAAATAATATCTATGTAACTCAGGGTTGCCGTTTGTTCCAATTTTGCCTGGACACTACACGGTTTCAGTATACAAACCCAGTATCTTTTAAATCACAGTCGGTATATGATAAAATGTATATTTCATGTATTAATTTTTGAACCGAGTATAACTAAAATACAATTACAAAATATTATGTTTCTATCAAAATTAATTGGAATTATAGTTAATTCATTTTCATACATTACTGAGATATAGCTGATAGAAGAAAAGAATAATTGCAGTGTTCCAGATTATAATTTTGAAAAAATGGCAACCCTATTGTACATAAAATGACTGTTAGACAAAGCAAATGTTAAATGTGTATTATTCCAATCATTGAATGTATGGTCAATTCTAGGGATGCTTCTTAAAATATAATGTTTTTGGATAAACTATTCTAAAAGATTTGCATAATGATAATAATGATGTGCACTTATTAAGACGCACCAGGGCATAAGGGTTATCGCATGCTAACACTAGTACGTCAACTGGAGATGTATGATTGGCAACACAAATGCCTCTCTTTGGTAGGTTCTCGCGATTATGATAAGTGATGACTGAAGATAGTGAAGCAGATAAAACTTGAAAACACATAATAGATAAATTTTGGTTCAGCCAACGTTTACCCAAACTATCAGGCACAAAACCAACAATTAATGTACAAATCCACAGCCACATGACCTATTCACATAAAATATTAAAATTATCATATAAGTGAACAAAAGTCAGGTAAGCAAAATATGATTTTATTTCAAAACAAAAAATGTATATATATAATTTAATAAAATCTATAAACATTTGACATGAGACTTAATAATAAAAATAATCTAATTTCCTCATTTAAACTATATAGAGATATATTTTACTTATTAGTTCATATATTATCTTAGTTAAATATTTCCAAATACCTAAAATACATACATATCAATCATAGTTGAATTTTACAAAACCTACAATGTACAAAATATGGTACAATCTAATATATAAAACTCTAAAATTGTTTTGAATTTTGATAATTATTGTGATTTGTGAGTATATGCAGTGCTTAAATTGGAAAAAATAAAAAGGATGAAAAAAAAATTGTTTTCCTAAATATTTAAATTCCTTATTACTTAGAATTAAACATACACATAAATATTTTTTTAAAAGAAGGGGTACTATGTTTTGCATTCAAGCAGTAAATGAGTCAGACATCTGAAATCTTATATTCAAATTTAAATTATATCAAAGGTACTCCTAATATTACAAGTCTTATAGAACTAATATTTTCAGACTATTGAATATATATTAACTAGATTTATAACTTGGAACATTATAAAAATAGAAATATTTTAAGAAATGTGAACAATTAACAATATTCTTTTATTAATGTGTATTACACATGCACTGAGTTAAGAAATTAATAACTTTTTAAGTTAAAGTAGGTAATGTGAGGTTTATAAAGGTCTGCCAGTGTGTATGTTGAAAAGCAATATAATAAAAATTCAAAAGGGTATAAGCAATAATTTAAAAATGTTGGTGACCCAAACATTAAAATTAAATATTAATTAAGTTGACTCATACTTTTCTTAGAAATATTGTGTATACATAAAAATTAAAGTAAAATAAATTATCATTTATAATAAAAATTTAGTTCAACAGCTATTCATAATTAATATTCAAATATATATTGCTTACTCCTCACTTTTGTAGGTAAATTAAATTGTGCAGTTTAATTTTAAAGTTAAAATTGTATTTATTCATAGATTAAGTATCTTCATCAAATAATGCAAACATGCATATACTTGACTAATTACCAAAATATAATAATTGTGAGCAAATAGAATAAGAATATCAATTGGCGATGTATGGTTGGCTACACAGATTCCATTATGTCTTGGAATCCATTGTGGATTATGAACATTTATGACCATTGTCATGGCATATTGAAATAATACAAAAATATATTGAGAAATACAGTTTATCAATGATTTTTGTATTAATTCATCCTTTATGGTCAACCATATAATGCATGTTGTTAAACTAAACAACATAACCTGTAGAGTGAATTATACATTGCATTTTTAAAAAAAATAAAACATTTGATAGGTTTCTATACATTAGTTGTACTCTTTAATATTTTGTTTTACATAATACCATTGATTAAATAATAATTACTTTGCATATTTAATTAATAATAATACACAGCATTCAAATCGCCAGTATTACTTATTAGTAGAGGTTAGAAGTTGATGACAACCGTTTTTATTGGAATGTCTTAAATAGTTGCTTTCCTAACTAAAAATGCATTTCAATAACAAGTAATAATATATATAATATATTTTTTTTTTATTATAAACGGAGAGGACCAGTTACATGATATCAAGAATAATCGTAAGGACAAACATAATAATGAATACAATGAAATAATAATTTTGATATACTTCGTTATTTAATATAAGCATATGATTTATAAAATTAATTAAGTATTTATTATAGGTTTTACATTTTTGAGATCAAATTAAAAAAATTAATATTTTTCTTTTTCTTTTATAGGTCATTATTTAATAGTTTTTAGGTTATCAACTTCTAAGCAGGGCTCAATGAGCCCAAATAAAATATCAATATTCATATTATTAAACTTATGCAAGCTTACCCTACATTAAAAAATAAACCCTAATAATTAAAACTAAAAACGACTATTATTTATTTTAAAATAAAATAATATACAATAATTAGAGTTAATTTTGAAATTAAACCTTGATATTTTAATGAATGAATATAGTTTTAGATTACTCAAACCTTGCAATTCAAAAGTATAATATAAGTTAACAAATAAGTAAAAATAAATAAATAAAAAATAAAAACTTACGCCAAAGAAACAAATCAACACACGTAATGGCAACAAAAATGTATATCTTACAATAAATCCAATAATCCAAATGACAGTTATTTTCCAATTGATGAACTCATAATGTCTATTTGTCCTTGTCAACAAATTCCAGGACTAAAAATAATTACATTTATGTCAGGAATAATAAACATATATACATATATTATTTTAATATAAAATTGTTTTTATTAAACTAAAATCAGTATAATTATAATATTAATATATTGTTTTAAAAACCATTATTTACATTAAGTTACTTAAGTAAATGTTTTTACACAAATAACATTTACAAACTTATTGTTACAAGGCTAATAGTTTAACTATTTAAATTATATATTATAATATTATCATTTTTCAGTCGTTGCCAGATAGATTTCCACGGCAGCGGAGGCATGATAATGTAAAACCATGGGTTTTTCGTACTTGGATGTTATTACCAAATATATCAACAAACCAATAATTGTCACAAATATTTTAAAACTGATTTTAAGTTATTAATTTAAAAACAAATATTCTAAAAAGACTTTTTTAAAACAAAAAGTAGCCATTTTATACATTTATAATAAACAAATTGGTGAGGCAACTGAAGCGCGTCACGCGGTCGAAACATACCACGACTAGTTTGGACTACACCTACTGAAAAGTGCCGCCACCCCTATCCAAATCTATCTGGCAACGACGTTAACTTTTTAGATATTTTTACCTTAAGTTCTTCTGCTTCAAATCTTGAAGTAACTTGATCTTCTATAATTGCTTCAACACCAGTTTTCACATAATCAAGTACATCAGCAAGTTCAAATTCTCGTTTTAAAGTATTAAATGAACGAGTTCTTTGTAATATTTGTTTACCCTAAATATGAATAATTATAAATTAATTTTAATTAAAATTGAATATCATTAAATATATAAAATATACACAATTATTAAAGATTTTAATTAAAATAATATATTTTCAAGATAAAAAATGTAAAATCACTTCATTAAACTTACTCCTTCAGTTTTAACATTATTATTGCCATTGTAATTTTGATCTGGATCTGGAACCAGTATTAAATCTTGTCTGCTTATTAAAGGTGGAGCTCCATTCTGTATTTTCTTGTCAACAAATCCATTAGATAGACTATGAGTTGAGTTACTCCGAGAAATGGATCCATTTGAGCTTATTGGCACTGAATGTGTTGTAGATTCATTTAATGTATCCGTGTCAAATTCAGTTACCAAATCCAGTTCATCAACATCATCATTTCCTTCACTATCAGTTTCTTCAATTCTTTTCAGTTTTTTTTTTGATTGTTTTTCTAGATTTTCTCGTCCATACTAAAATTAAAATAAATTTGTCGATAAATATAATTTATAAAAGACATAATATTATATACCTATCTATATAAGTTTTTTTGATTTTTAGAATACCTAAAAATATATTACACATTTCAACAAAGGTTAGCTGTGACTTTTGTCTTTTACAAACAGCTTTAGGCTGATAAATGTCTCAAGAACAGTGAATCCAAGGTACTACTAGTCTAGACTTTGCATTAAATTATAGCATATTAATTGTATTTTTTTTTTAAATGCTAATACAATAGGTGCTAGATATTGTACTAGTATAAATAACTTAATAAATTAAATTGCAAAATTTTAAATTACAAGTAGGTATACTAATAAATGTACCTAGTGTAAATGAGCCTATAATTTATTGTGTTTAATGTGACACCAGTGGTTCACACTGGGGTGGCGAGCGATGTCGACAGACACCCCTCAGAGAATTGGTGGGTGTGTGGTTGACTGGTTCTGGGTGAATCTGGATGGTATTTTGATAAATATTAATAGTATTAGGGTATCAGTAACCAAAAACACTTAAAAATAAGAGTTTACTATGCCTAAACTTAGATATGACTGGTGGGGTGTGTGGGTACCTCAAGATATATACTTTCGACGCCCTTGTGAAAAATCTACTGTGCGCCACTGTGTGACGTTTATATTGCTAAAATAGAATTCGAAGACAGTATAAAATATGTGAAAACATAATTTTAATTGGTATTATTGCATTACTAAATTTGAGAAATTTCAGGCACTGTCTAAGTGGATATTTTAATGATATATTATAGGTACCTACCTATATTATTATTAGTTATTATTATTAACCTATCACCTTAAATATGATAAATCATAGCATTTTTTTACAAAATGTATAGTTGTTTTATTCCAATTAATATAATTAAATAATATACATATTTAAATAGACATTCAATTTGATATATTATTATAAGGTTATTTGTTATCAGGACAAACTACCAAGGTCATTAAAAACTATATCAAAAGTAATAACAAGTTTAATTTATGAAACGCTCTTATTATTTAAAAATAGGCATTATTTATCATACAATAAATACATTTTTGAAAATATATATATATTGATATCAAACATAAATGAGTACAAAAAAATAGTTTTTTACTAATCAATTTAATTAAATGTTTTTAAAAAAGGTTATTTTTCTTTAAAATTACCTACCTAACATATTATATTAATTGTTAAGCTGTAATAATTTTATATTGGTAGCTTGAATAAAAAAAAATAAAAAACATATTATATTGGATAAAATAATAAAATATAAACTAAAAAATAGAATGCAATAGAAATTTCAAAAATGAATTATTTATGATTTGTATGCCTATTATGTTAATCTTGCAGATTTTTTTGATTTTTATTGCGTATTTTTTGAATTACTTAAGTATGATTGTTGTGGAAGTAGTACAAATTACATAATTCTGAATAAAATATAAAAATATATTATACAGAATGTGGAATGTTCTTCAATATAAATTCTATTACTTTATTCCTTTATATTTACAGTAGATATTTGTATAAATAAACAAAATAATTTTCTTTATAGACTTTGTTAATATTTAGTTCCTACCTAATAATTACCATTACAATTAATTAAAACCTAAAAATACATAATAAACCAAAATTGATGAACCAATAATTGAAATATATTATCTTATAAAAATGTATTTTATTTTCCAGTAACACTTTAGCAACAAAATTAACCTGTATAACTATATCTGATATAGTTAGTAACCCTTAGTGATATATAGTTTAAATTATTAACTTAAAATTTACTATAAAATATTAAACTTAACCAGGACATATAAATAAATTATAAATAAATAATACATAAAGTCAGAAAACGTATATATTATATAGATAGGTATAAATAAAAAGTAAAATAAAAATATAGGTCTGTGATTTCTGGTTTTTGCATAATATAATGTATGAATATCAAATAACATTGTGTAACATAATTTTTAGTTATGCAAGATGAAAAAGTAATATAGTGAATAGAGATAAACCAACATATACATAAATGATAAGTTAAGAAAATATTTGTTTATCAAATACAGAATATCATATATTCATATCATTAATCATTGAAGAACATTACCCTTTCACAACCTTTGAACATTTGTTCGTTAATATTAAACTAAGTATTCACATGTATTATGATATGATGTACTTTAAACTTTTAAAATGTTATTACCAAAATAAAATAGCTATGTATTTCTTTAAACTTAATCTGTAACTTTATATTTATTTTTAATATCAAATGAAAAAGGAATTATCTTATACTTAATATCATTAAATTATTTAAATTTTAAAAAACAATATTTACGACTTTTATGACATATAAATATTAAATATAATTTTAATATTTTTTTATAATAGTTAAAATAATAGGTAGGTACAATATTTATGATTATGGATTTATCATTTTTTTTTTGATTAATTTAAATCTTATTTAATTTAGAAAATGTTTGTATCTACTTTTATACAAGAATTTTTTCTATAACACGTGTACTTGTATTTTAGGTGTGTAAAAAGACTAGGAGAATATAAGAATAATTCTTAACTTTCAAAAATCTCAACTAGAAAAAAAAAAATAATAATTCTAATATTTATTTTAAAATTGTAATCACTCGCGACTCACCAATGAATCTAAACAAATTTTTAACATTGGGCAACATGTGAATAATGTTGATAATTAACTAAAATTGTGCTTAGGGCAAGAGGGTGCAGCAAAATTATACTATTGCACAGTCTAAAAAATGTTGGGGGCTCTAAATTATGCCTACCTATGTATATTAGCATATTTCATTAAAAACAATTATATTTTACTATGAAAAAAAAATATAGGTTTAAACATACCAATTAATAGTTTATTTATACATTCAAACTTATTTAAGTAAATTTTAAGATATTATTTAAAAAATAACTATAGGTAGTATTTTATTAATTATAAGTGCATCTCTTTTGTACTTATACATATCAGTGTAAATCTGATGTCACTAATGTCTAGTAAATTTTTCATTTGAGTAAGTTTACCTAGCTAACCTCATTTCCCAATTTTTGAAAATCTAATTTTGGTTATTACATTTTAATAACCATAATTTAGGATCTTAATATTTAAATATCTAAAGTATGAATTCACCAACTTATTTTAATATATCACATAATAAAAAATTCTTTCATATATTTGTTAGTACTTTAGGTACAATCTTATTTTAGGAATTGGAAGTTTATCAGTATAATATCACTAAATTGATGAGCAGTTTTTAAAAAAATAATGTTTTCTGATGCTATTGAGAATTAAATTGCAAAATGGAATACCTCATAAAATATGACTCTATTTGATAATTGATAGAGGCAATCAATCATATGGTAGGATAACCAAAACATTTTATAATTGCATCATCATTATAGTCCTTTTACTATACCCCCAAAAAATGTACTGTTCATTTAATATATATATATGTATATTTTAATTACCAAATAATATTTCAATGACCTTATAGAATTCCTGCAAGTAAAATTGAAAAAGTTCATAATAATATTCAATTTTTACTATAACATTAATATGATATAGAGACATAGATAGGAGTCAATAATTAACTAATTCGTTTTTGATGGTATTATCAAAAAATATAAAGATACCAACAAAAATAATATAGGTACCTATGATTTAAAATTATCATCAACTGTAAACAAATTGTTTAATATCTTTAAAGTACTCACCTCAAATACTTTAACTAGGAAGTCCACGTAGACCTGCTGCAGTCCTAACGTCTTGCCAACATACGCCAATAGAACGATGCTGAGGAAGAAAAGGAGAAACGGGATGAATATCACGGATAGAACGGTGAAGGACAGCGTGTCCATGACGGATACAGTTGACATGGCGATGGTTTACCAAGAAAATTGTTACCTCAACAATTTCATATTGATGCTTTGAACGTCAACTTGTGCGAGAATGTTGGCCGAACACTAAGACGCCTTGTGGCCGTGGATCGGAGTATAAACAATTATCATCGAACTAGTTTGTTAAAATGTACAATCGATACGAACTAAACTATTTTATAGCGAAACAGTCGAACGGCACGTCGTTGATAACGCCCAAATCCACGACGACGGCGAGAAACAGTCGTGGACGTACTCACAGGCTCAGGCTCTTTACCTGTTCGAGAGAAGATAGGCGTTCGTCAATTAATTGAATTGTCTCACCGTAGGTAGGAAGAATCAAGAATATTATAAAAAAAAATCGTTGTTCGTTAAACGTTGTATTATTATTATTATCATCTAAATTACCAATAATAATATATTATTATTATTATATTAATATGTGTGATACTGTGATAGGCGAGCAACGACTAACGACCACTGATGACTACGATAGCGCAACGATACGCGGCGTACGGGGCTGCAGAGTACAGACTGTTAAACTGTTGAAACCACAGATAAAAGAAACTATAATAACAAATACCTACGTACGGTTTAAACGTAGAACAATAATAAATTTGTCTATGGTTGAAATTACCGATATTAATATATTATTATTGGAGCAAGGCAGTGAAGTGTGCTGCAGCTACAGCTGCTGTAAGCTTTACTAGTTTACTAGCTTACTGGTGTGCAAGCATGGCGAAACGATGATCAGCGCCTCGGAAGTCGGCGGCGGCGGTGTTGAGCAGTGGCCAGTGGGCACGGCCAAACATGTAGGTAGGTATGTCGAGTGTCGACGATTAGTGACGAGTGACGGTATACTACGAACGGTATACGCCAATACGCAGGTATGACGTCACGTTCCGAATTCCGCGGTGTCCCTCGTTAGACGCTCGGCCAAAGCGATTAACAATTTACTATAACTTATAAGTTATAACTTATAACTAATCTAACTACTAAGTACTAACTGAGTAGCCAAGTAGGTGAGTACTAACTAATACTATGCATTTCTTTTACATGCTGACCGTGTTCCGCCGACCTATACATTGGTATTTGGTAAATGTTTTTATGCCGGCATGTAACCATTAAGTGCATGTGCATTAACTATGTGCATAAATATGACGCATAATGATGTATAATATTATAATAAGCTAGGTATCTGAGTATCTCCTATACCTACTAGACACTAGTCGTGGCAACGTGGCGTATAAGGAGCAGAAAAAAAATATTTAATTTTTGAAATCATATCGTTATTGGAAGCCAATATAACAACATAATAAAATTAGTGGACGTAGGTAAGAGCCAAACAAAAAAAATGGTCTATACTGGGGCAGATATTGTATTCGCGTCATCTGCACCCGTTAATACACCAGTGCCAGGTGTCCACAGTGGCACTGTCCTACTAATGAATTATGAATAATCACTATTATAGCAGTCATAACTATAATATTATGATCGTCAAGCCGGCGAAATTGAAAAAATAAAAAAAGGGTGACTCTTAGAATTGAAAATAATTACGTTAACCACACTCTTCAACAGTCCAACCATATCAATCCTTAAACATACATAGGTATATTAGGCTGAAATGACATTGCTGGGCATTACCGTGTCGGAAGACAAGTATCCTTTAGCCCAGGGGTGTCCAACCTTTTGGGAAGACCGGGCCACATTAAGTAAGTAGAAGTTATAGTGGGCAGTGGCGTAGCCAGGGGGGCTGAGGGGCTGCAGCCCCCCCGAAAAGTTAAGAAAATTTAAAAATTATTTTATTAAATTCGAGTTTGTTTTATTATACTAAATTATGTCCAATTGAAAAGAAAATTGATTACTATTTTTATTGTTTTTTTTAAATAAATAATACAGGTAAAATAATTTATTGTATATTACTAAACCACCGCTGTGTAAAAAATTGATCAGCCCCCCCCGAAAAAAAAATCCTGGCTACGCCACTGATAGTGGGCCACATACATTTTTATAATAATACATTTTATTTTTTTGCCATCGCCATTGTTGTAATTCTCATAACACATTCACATACTATTTAATCAATATAATAGGTGTGGACACATTATATTAATAAGTTTTGTTTTTAATAATTTTTTTTCTTATTTTATACATAAATAATTTATGGTTTTGAAATGTACGACAGGGCCGCATCAAAACCTATCATGGGCCGCGGGTTGGACACCCCTGCTTTAGCCATTAATTCAACGTTTGGATAAACCACATCAGTTGGCATGTTCCCCAATGGCTTACACAAGGGGGTGTGTGGGGGTCAGATACCCCCTCCCCCATAAGCTTTTTTTCGTTTTTGCTTACATTATGTAGGATGCACCATAATGTAATATTTTGTCATATTATGATCTATCGAGCTATTGAATTTTGACAATTTTGTCAATACTGAATACCATTATAATATTTTATTTTCGTTTATACCTATGTGGCAAAGTAATGGTTAATTGCCAATTGGTCGAAAATCGAAATGGTCGATGACGACTATGATTATACTTTCTACAGCTTACCTTATTATTTATAGAGACAATACTATATAATATATATACAGGGTGTCCCAAGAAGATCTGACATATGAAATAACTTTTGTTGTATTCAATATTCAATTTTTTTTTTGTTTAATTTATAGAAGCTGGCGTTACATAATCATAATAAAAAAAAAAAATGTTTTTATTTTTTAATAGTGAGAATAACAGTTTTTTTTGAAAAATGTAAAATAGCCAATTTGTAAATATGATTTTTAGAAAAAGTTTGATGGTGAAAATATCCTTTAAAGTGCAATCGTTTATTTTTTTAAAAAAATATCAAGTTTTCAGAAATGTATAGAAAAATAAATCGATAATAGTCTTTATAACTACTATCGGTAATAACTGATGATATTAGTTTATTTTATTATAATAAAGGATAAAATAATTAAAATTACCAAAAACTTCAAAAATTGTAAAAAATAAACGATTGCACTTTAAGGAATATTTTCAACATGAAAATTTTTCTAAAAATCATATTTACAAGTTAGTTATTTTACATTTTTCAAAAAAAAATTTGATCAAATTTAAAAACTTTTTTTTATACTATACATGTAACTCAAGCGTCTATAAATTAAACAAAAAATAATAATATTGTATACAACAAAAGTTATTCCATATTGCAGATCTTCTTGGGACACCCTATACCTATATAATATGTATAGGCTCAAGTGCTCAACTAATATTATTGCACCTATTATGGAGTACAAATAATGCGTCAAATCGAAAACGATTTAATTATAACATCTTCGGCATGATTGATGTGAATTTTAAATCAATTCAAATATATTCATTGTTCCTTATTGTTTAACATTTTACTACCCAAGTAAAAAGTTTTGAGAGGGTGGGGGATTTTCCAATTTTCTCTTCCCATTTAGCTATGTCGTTTTTTTTTTGATCCCCCCTCCTTTCAGAAATGTCTACGCCGCGCCACTGATGTTCCCTTGTTGACTTCTAGTCGCCAAATAGGTGATCGTCAATGTATAGTTTACTCTCTCTAAAAGTTTCACTGGAGGATACCTTGAATACATTTTGGCAGGTCGAAGAACCTGAACTGGCACTCGGTGGGTTTGTCAGTGTGAGGTTGAATTTTCCCGTCAAATTTCGAGTCTCAAAGACTGTCGGTTTTCCGTAGCATTGTATTTTTGCTCTTTATCGGTTTCAAAACTTTTCGACTGGTCGCGCCAAGAAGCTATAAAACGTTTTAGTGTCTTACCAATCTTAAACATAAATTGCAGTCTAATTTATCGTTGAACGAGGCATACCAGACATTCATGCAGGGATGTATTGATTTAGGGCATATGTTCATTGTATCTAGTCCCGGGTATTATTACATTTCTCATTTCCTCGTTATGCTGTCTCAGGGACTAGAATTTGTCCAAGCTACGTGTAGTCTTTGATGCGTCCTCCTCTTGCCATTCTGGAAGTCTCTAAACGACTGTCTGCACACCGGGGCAAAACTTTAGCAAGACATAGTTGATATCCTACTTTGCTTCCGGATTTGTCGCAAGAAATAATTGTCAGAATATTGTTGCGTTTGGTACACTACACCGGAGCCGGTCACAATTGACAGAACGGTAAAACGTACGCGCTAATACAAAATACAGCGATTAGGCATGGCGCAGGCCGTTGCGCCACACAAAAAAAAAGTGTTCAAGAGTTCAAGACACACGAAAAATTGTGTTAGTAATCGAGTGAGCTAAAATGAAGACATTCGAAGTGGTATCCAGGAAGCAGCGTCGCAGCGACGTCATCAGGCCAACTTAAGGTAGTGCATGGTTTGCAACAATTATTGTATTATACTTACTCTAGTAATAGTTACTAAGTAGTAAGCCTACTACTTGTATTAGGTACTAATATTTGTCAAATGCTGACACTGACTGTTAAGTCTGACAAATTAGTTCACGAAGAACCTAAAATCCACTACCAACGTCGTCTTACTTACAACAATAATCCATTATACGAAATCTATAGCAGTCTCTTTAATTCCTGTCAACCTACCCAGACGTCTCAAAAGAAAATTATGTCGTGATCTTCTTGACCACCCCTCCCTATCTAAACTAGACTAGGTATCACCTAACAAAAAAGTGTAATGTAATGTAAAATAAAAAGTCAACAGCAGTGGCTGTATCTACAGTCATTTTTATTTTATTTACGACAAAAAAACATAATCGATTTTGTCAAAAACCAGTATTGCGAAAAATTCCAGTTTTTCCTTAATTTTTTTTTCTTGACGCTTTTAAAAACTATTGCGAATTTTCAAAAATGACTTCTCAAAAGTATCAACGAGATTCACTATCCCCCCAGAAAAGATACTGATGAAGAAACTGGATGCATTATTTCAACTACGTATCGTATATATTCTACAGAAAAAAAACACATTGTAAAATCAATTACTCCGCTTAGAATTTAAAATGCCTATAAAAAAATTGTGCATATATATCTTAAAATTGTTCAATTTCTATTGAAACAACTTATATGAGAAACTTTGTATTCAATTATCAAGATTTTTGACTCTGCAAAAATTTTTTGATTGACATTTATAAAATAAAAACTAAAAAAAATCAAAAATGTCTTTTACCTACCTATTAATTGCTAAAAAAGTGTAAAAATATTTTTCAAATTATATCATGTATACCTATAAAAAGTTAAAGTATTGATATTTGGTGAAAATGTCAAGTATGTATGTACGGTTATTCATTTTAGTACTAACTAGATCAGGGGTCGGCAACCTGTGGCTCGCGAGCCACGTGCGGCTATTTCGATCTAAAGTTGCGGCTCTCCATACGCAAAAAATGACTATTTTTATTATATTTAAAAAAAATATAAGTGGACAGCTCTAAAATAAATGCCTCGAGTAGATTCGATGAAAATCCAAAGTCGTTCTTGAAACTTAAAACAACAAATTATGAGTTAGATTTAACCAAACTTTCAATGGGCACGCAAAGCCAATGATCTCATTGATGTAACTATCTATTATTCAATAACTGTAGTTATATTGTTGGAATAACTATTTATTATTATAGCTAAAATACTTGAATATGTTTTGTACTAAATATGTTTTTATATGAATAAATATTATTTTGTGTTTAAAGTCGATTATTTTAAACCAAAAATCAAATACTTTAATATTATAACAAATATTTTTAGTGGCTCTTTAAAAACTGGAAAATGTTGTAAATTGTAACTTTTGGCTCTTCCGTCTCAAAAGGTTGCCGACTCCTGAACTAGATACACTTCCCTACAATATATTATAATAAGTATAATTCTATGGATATATACGATATACGATAATGTTAAGACCTGCGAAGTGCGAGGTGTAATACAAATCAAAGACCGTCGTGCCGTCTATATAGGTACTACGAGTTTATCTGACAAGTTTCAAATTTGTGTTATAAAAAATTTATATTTAGCAATTAGCTTAAGTTATACTACCATAGGCATGCGTTGACTTTAATTGCAGATGCAGCATACACGATTAATGTATGTTGTGTGTATATTAACTATTAATTAACCATTTTTTTACAATCGGCCAAATACATTTTGAACAGCTAACATTTACTGTATGATTTACCATATACACAGGTAGGCTGTGACGACTGACGCTGTGTTATTACTTATTGACTATTGTTACTATACAGTGGCGGCTATATATAATAATGTAATTCGTAATTTTTACTATAAAAAAATAGTATAGATATTACTATATTAGTGACCTATTTGTTATAGACTAATATAAAGTACCGATCAATAATCTAATTGAAAAATTGGTTCAGATACATTTTAATATTTTATCTACTTATATATTTAATAAAATAATAAATTGCACACACTTAAAAATAAAGTAGTTGCGACTTAACTCCAAACTACGATGTTAAATATCTATTACGTATTAGATAAATCAACTGTATAGACGTCTCATTTTATCAACCACAGTAAAACGTTTACTCGAGCGCACAATGTTGGGAAATTTTATTACCTATGCATAAGTGCATAATAACAGTGACCAAAATTGGTTAAATTTGGAAGTTTACCTACAACATCAATACAATATAATCCAGTGCCTAGTTGAATTAGAAGATGTGAAAATAGAGAATATTGTTTTAAAACACGAGGTCAATTCATGTATAACAAATTGTATGATTGTTTCGACTTAAAAATAATAGTGTTAAACCACATTACCCATAAGCCATAAGGAGTGTTATTTTTAAAAAGTATTACATTGTCGTTTATGAATAATTCTAATGTATATAACCTTAAAATTAAAGTGTTATTTGTTTTTCAAAAGCACGTTAATTTTGTTAAAATAGTTTCAAACCATAAGATTTTTAAAAGTTTAGAAAAAAAATTATTATTAAGCCCTTTATCCTTCCCACTAAAAAAAATGTTGTATTAGTACGTCCCCGAGCCCTGATCATATATTATAGCACTTAAAACGCATGAAGGTTCTTACTTTTTCCACAAATACAATGTGTAAAATGTAAATAGTTAAGTAGGTACATTAACTTACAAAATTCCTTTATTGGGGAGGAAAGGTGAAGCCGGTGAAGGCGTTAGATTAGTAATAAGAGGTTTACCTACCATAGATTTGTTTCCTTAATAGGAACTTTTTTTTTATTCTTATACTATATTTATTTTCGACATTAGATATTCATCCATAAGTCATAACTTAACAATTTCTCATGGAACGTTTTTTCTTATTTTGTTGTAGGTAATTCAAAAACGAATAACTGTTAATATACTTGAAATTTTCATAAATTATTTATATTAGCTTTTTTCTATACATATACATACGGTATAATTTTAAAAATATTTTGACTCTTTTTGAGCTATTTATAAACATTTAAAATTAAAATTTTTTTTTAGTTTTATTTGTATAAACACCGAAAAAATAATTAGTTGCGATAATATTTTTAAAATATACTTATAGTTATATTGGCTAACAGACAGTTTTCGCTCATAGGTAATCCCTTTTCGTATATATTATACGATTTTATATCATTGAATTCCAATTGAAAGCAGTGGCGGCGCGAGTGGGTTTTTGTGATACAATTGTCTCACAGTTAAAAGGGGTCTTGGGTCTGTAAGTACCTATAGACCAGTGTTCTCAAACTCAAATTATCTACGGGCCATATATTTTTTCAAAAAAAGTTCGAGGGCCAAATTTTAAGTGTCCTCTTTTTTACCCACTATTACTGCACTTACGCCGAAATACAAATTATATTTATCTTTGTAGATTACATTTACCGCATTTCAAATACTTTTTCGAGTATAATGGATTTCTGAACTATTCGTTTAAAATAAAACATTATGGACGTCAGATAATATTCTATGTATTTATGATGCCTAAAAGAAAATTAACGTTTTACCAATTTTTTAGTATATTTTTGTTCAAAATGTATTTTTATTGCGAGCCACATGGAAAGGGTACGCAGGCCGTATGTTTGAGAGTTTGAGACCACTGCTATATAGACTATAGTGGCTAGTCAGTACACAAAAGTGTATTGTACAGTAGTCAGTGACACAAAATGACACCAAAATGATATGCAAATTAAATAGGTGGGTCGTGTGTACTGCAACTAACATTTTCTTGTCTCACTGTCGAAAAAGTTCGCGCCGCCACTGATTGAAAGCATCCATTATAGACTACAGTGACACCTCTAGACACATAATATACTTAACAGCAAAACGGTACCCACATGCCCACCTTTTTTTTGTGTTTAACACTTACACAGTAACACATAAGGTCATAAAATAAATAATATTTCATCATAAAAGTATAAAACCAGCTCGGTCCCCTTCGCTCTGTTCTAAAAAACTCAACTATAAAAGTTACCTAACTATTGACTAATTATTGTTACCTTCTATGCTCTTAATTATTATATAGTACCTATATACACTTATATTATTTACCTACAAATAGGTACAATGGTATATATATATACAAAAGTCAAAACATATATAGTTATATTTTATACAATTTATTTAATAGGTAACCTACCAAAGTACTAATATTATTTAATGATAATTAGTTATAAATAAACCCATAACTAGTACAACAAATTTAACACTGTCATGTAAACTACATTAAATTATTACAATTGCATTACCGCTCAGTAGTTAGTTCCATATTATGATATGTCCACAGAGACAAAGGTTCATGGCTTCGCAGAGACATTATGACATTGGAATAAACATTTGAAAAGGTTAGGTATTTCGTATTTCGTTTTAGTTTCTTACATTAATAGAGATAAAATTTAAAAATGTTATCAATGAAACTTATTAGATATAGAATATTAATGTTATTCCTAATTAAAATAAAAGTAAATATTTTATAATTTTTCTACAACATAATATGAATTATAAATACCTATGACTATAATATTATATACAGAGAGATTATATTAAAGGTACCTACACTCGTTTGTCAAAAAGTTTATTTTTTTTACACAATTTGAATCATAACAAACAACATTTTTGAAAAAAATGATATTGTTTTACTATTTTAGATTATGAGCGTTGATGTAGCCATAAGCCCCAATACATACATAGCTAATTTATTCTTAGGTATGATTAAGGTAAAAATTATGAATTATAATATTTATACCCATAAATAATAATTTTTTTAGTTATCAATTAATTAATAGGTAGGTATAGGTAAAACAATAAAACACATTTTTTTTAAAAAATACGTAGCACACTAGGTACTCGGTATCTTTCCTTTGCAAGGAAAATCTATGAATCATAAATGTTTTTTGGGAAATAACAAGAAACTAGAAATCATAAATGGAACCATACATAGAAATCATTTATTTATTTTGTTAGAAATGTAATTGTACAAAAAAGTAGTCAAAATATTAAGTAACCAATGGCAATCATTTATAAATAAAGTATTACCTACTTGAAATCGGTTACGTTTAAAAAATTAAAGTTTTATCCAGCAAAAAAATATATTTATCAATGTTAAAAAAAAATAAAGTTGTAGGGCTACCATAGTAGTAGGTAATTGCTGACAGGTGCAGTCAACAATTTCATATTAACATTATAACAACATTTAATCTAATTTAATTCTCCAGTAATTTTTTTTTTGTGAAAGGTAGATAGACTTATGAGGACTCTTGTATTTAATTTTCAAATCTTAAATCTAAAAACACTACTTTAGTACAATTAACAATACTTTTATAGTTAGAGCCTGGAGGTGATTTTAATGTGAAATCTAAACATCTTTCCTAGGGCTGTCGTCTTAATAAACCATGTGGGATAGTTCTCTAACATTTTTCTTCAATTAACAATTACAAGGTTCTTGCTCCTCCTGGTCCCATCTACTTCAACAAGCAAATACCTATAGATACCTATTGGATAATATTGTTGTTTGCAATAGATTCCTAATAACTTTGACTGCAAAACCAAAAATCTTCTATAAAGTACTAAATTATGACCTCTTCAATAATCTTAACTTTAAATGCTTCTCTTTTGACATGCCAGGACTCAGGAGTCTCCTAAATTATTAATTTCCACTACCGACAAGTAATAATTTCTTGTGTTGAAAAAATTATTTTACTGTAAAGTATTTCAAATACTACACAAATACTTAAAAATTATTTGAAATAATTTTGAAATACATTTGGATATTTATTTTTAATCTTAGGTTGTAATTAACATAACTTATTAGTATAGATCCCTATAACAATCATTTTATTTAGTTTATTTATTAAATAAATGCTAATTGTATTTTAGAAACATTATGTTTTCAAAATTTCGTCAGTCGTATTAGTTTTAGATTCTGAGCGGAGAAATAAAATCTAATAAAATCTATTTATTTATTATATATGCTAAAATGCTTGTTAATGTATAGATATTTTTTATTTCGTCTGTATAATTTATACCAGGAGGAAAACGTTTTTGAAATTGCTTATAAAAAAGTATTAAATTACTGCGTGCACGGTGCCCCCCCCCCCCCTTGGTAATTTATTATCCCCTCGGCGTCTATGTGATAATCTATAAACCTATTAGGTAGATAGGTACTGAAAGATAAATAAAGATTAGGTGTCCGCACTTATACTATAATAGACAATAGTCAATACTCAATAGTCATATAATCAGGGGCGTCATTTGGCGGGGTGCAGGCCGCAGGGTGTACATTTGACATGTCGAAGTTTTGGTAACACTTATTAATTTATTTCGTCTGCATGTTTGAGATTCTGTCTAGAGTGCACTCTCGTCTCTCACGAGAGAGCGACATTGTTTTTTTCATCTACAACAACGATCAAACAACATCAACGATATCACTGACTTCACTTCACTGATATGACTGAATATACGACGTAAGGCGTTAAATTATTTACACAGTTGTTATTTTCGGCACCCAATTAATTTTTCCAAACAAAGTATACACTAAAACCTTCACCGAACCTATTTAATAGTGAAAACTGCACTAATAAGATAGATGCATAATGATTTGTTACAATAAAATACTCGTTTAAATAATGATAACAATTGGCAATAATTTTATTCTTAACAACAATAACAACATAAACAATAACTACAAAAACAATAATAATTTAATAATCGCTGACAACTGTCAGTTCTTTTAGAAATGTCCACATAAACAATAACTACAAAAAAAATAATAATTTAATAATCGCTGACAACTGTCAGTTCTTTTCGAAATGTCCATAAAAAGCTGTGATTGAATTCAGCTTTCCATTAATAATATTCTGCTGTATTTCCACCTTGCCAATATCATTTGCCAACCACATACACTGAAAAATTATAAATTCGTATTAATTTAATGGTTAGTTTAAATTTAACACTATGAGTGTCCATAAACCTATATGGGCGCCTTATACTTCTAATCTATTGGTGGTTTTCGCCTTTCGGCATATGAAATGCAATATTCGGAGCAATAGTCTTAGCGATTTTAAAAATCCTAAGACCTCCCCCGACGTAACTGTCACACATTGACTGTAAGCTATAGCTTTTATACTTCGAATAGCCTGGTCCCCTCCCCACGGCGGTGACATGAATAGTACGTCTGCCTTTAAAGAAGGGTAAATTTCAAAAAAGTCTCCTACGATGAACTCTTATCGGCAACGCCATATATCTCGGCGTTATGGCGTGCCAATTCTATTTTGATCGGATCGATGTCAACCGCTATAACTGAACACCAATAGTTTTATTAAAATGCATATTTCAATATATTTTTCTTTTCGAGTAAAAAATAGTATGTATCATTGTATAACAACTATAATTATACCTTTTTTGCACGTAAACGCTAACTGGATAATGTTTCCGCCGGCTCCGCAGAAAGGGTCCACCACTGTGTTATTCTTACATCGTTTTGCTATATGGCAACTCAAGACTTCGGGACAAACGGAATAGAAGCTTTCTATAAACAAAAAAACGTGGTTTCAAAAAATGAGATTTAAACCTAAAATAGTTAAATTACCAATGTCCATAATAATACCGCGGTCAAACTTTGAAAATAACGTGTGTCTCATTGCCCAATATTTGGCAGGAATGCGTGTATTTTTATAAAACGTTTTGGCTTTTTTTGAGAAGCCCAAAGGATTTGAGTTCTTTTGAATTGTTGCATTTTGTTGACGATTCTAACGTATACATATAAATAACAAAATGTATTTAACTTGTACACAAGTTTTTTTTCCATAGTTAATTTTAATAATATATACTATATAATATTAAATTTTTTAAATAGGTACAGAATTTAATTTAATGTATATATATATATATAGACGATAAAGGTTAATTTTAGACATATTAATCCTGTTAATTCATTAGTCAAAATAAAATTCCTAAAAGTTCTAAATATTATGAATTTTACAAAAACTATTGTATAACATAATGTACATACAATTTCAGCTATTATAATATGTAAAATGTAAAGATTGTTCTTTAATTTATTTATGAAATAGTTGACAATTATTTGTAGTGTGTGGAATTGAAATTTTTAAATTATACACATAAGTTAACTAGAACAGTCTTAAGACAGTATTAATTAAAATTATTATCTTACGTCATTTTTTTCATTTTGATTGTAACGATTGTTTTCCGTGTAATATGTCTTAGAAGGAATTGGCTGTTGTTGTTTTCCTTTTTGATTATATCCATCAGAATTACCTATTGAATTCTACAACACAGCAAATATCGTTAAAAATTGTTATATAAAAATGTATATTTATATTTTGATATTAGAAAGTAACAGAGATAATGATAAAAATATTGATGAGATATTGTTGTATTGTAATTAAACTATAGCCCTTTTTTAATTTAAATCAGATTAACTGAACCCTTATAAATGTCGTAGTATTAACATAAAATAACAAACCCCATAGCTAAATAACTTATAAATTAAAACATTAAGTTTGTCCTAAACTTCTATTTTTTTCATATAAATAACAATTTTTTTAATTAGTTGAGTACCTTAAAACACACCACCCTTAATATTTCTCTATCACTAACCCAAATATTTTTTTTACAGTTAACTTAAGACTTGTGATTTAATGTAAAAAAATGTTCTTTCTAGTCACTAATATATTTTAGCAAACACGCAAAAATATATTTACCTGTGGTTTCGGTAAAGTATGACTTTTTAGACCATATCCAGTATTATAATGGTTATGGCCGTTATAATGGGTTTTCTGTGATTGTTTTTCTGAGTATCTTCTCATTGATTCTTTCATTTCCTCTGTATTACACACATAACCTAGATCCTCAAGAACCTCGTTCATTTTTCTCGATTCTTCGTCACAGTTTAGGCTGTAACTAATAAATTAAAACATCCATTAATACGAGTATATCGATACTTGTTTGTAATGGTTTACGTATCATAATATTTAATAATAATGCCGTTAAAAATGTCATATATTTTTATTTTCGACTTTTCCGTAATATTAAAATAATTTATAATATAGTAAAGTAAGTGAGTGTATGTGGATGGACTTCAATATTATAATGTAGTACAGTGAAAATGCTGCAGTGTAAGGCGGACCCCGAAGAAAACGGAAAACTGTATTATTAAATTTGGAACTTTTCTTTGATCCTAGTGTAGTGTTACCTATATACGATATACCCACTATATATAGTAGTTTTATATGCACGTCGAACTTCCGAATAAAAAGGAACCTGCCTAACGCGGAAACGAAACGATTTCATTGCAAATAAAAACCTTGCATAAACCCGAATCACGGCACGCACGTAATAAAAGCCAAAAATCCGAAATTTTCTGGTAGCTGTGTGAAACAGTTTATAATATAAACATGTTATATCACGAACAGTCGTATACTAAACAGTTTAGCAGTTACATAGTATTAACTATTAGTAACTACTGAACAGTTTGTTTAGTAGTTATTACGTAGTAACTGAAAAGCTTATACATTGTATTTTTAACATAATTTTATGGTTCAATTATTTTAATGAAATATTTTGATTTATTCGTAACATTTTAAGTCTACAATTAATCAAAAATAATTATTAGGTAAATTATTAGGCAGGTACTTACGTTTTGTGGTAAGTTTGTGGTACGTTCTCAACCACTGTAGTATGTGACTGTTGTCTGTTGTTCCTATAAAAATGTATAACAAATTTAATACTGAGAAAAAGATGTAAATCAGTTTTGTAGTTCTATAGGTGAGTGGAAGAATTTAGGGGGCCTAGCTCGCTTCTAAAGTCCAAATCTATTCAAAACCACTAAAACTGTAAATACATTTTTATCGACATAATATGTCTACGTGGCTAACTGTTATATTTAAAGAACTCGTATCAATCGTTTGCAAAAAAATCTCCCCTAAATAAAATTATTAAAAAAGTCAGTTTTCTCAACAGTTCTGATTACACGGACCGAGGAGCCTGGTCGCACCTACATCTCTATAAGGTATTGAGAATAATGAAAATTAATTCCTGTTAAGAATAATATTATTATGTACCTTTTATTGGCATCGAAAAATGTGCACAAAAGCACATTGGGCACATCGTGCACATTGGGTACATCGTGTACATTGGGTACATCGTGTACATTGGGTACATCGTGCACATTGGGTACATCGTGTACATTGGGTACATTTATATTCCTGTTTGTGCGGCAGTGCCGGCGTCCACACAACATTTGTAAAACCTCTCCTGCCCATGACCAAAAGCTCGGTTTTTCTTCTACTTTGTTGCTCATGTTAGGATCGTATATGACATGCGCATGGATTTGGAAAAATTTGCCGTTATAAAACGTTGTCTCGAGTACACCACGTAGAGGTTTTTTCCTTGTATCCGATGTTGGATAATTATTCCGATTCATTTTTATAGTTAAGCTAATACTGTGAGTATACTAATGACAAATTAATGTGTTTTCTTCTACAGTCTTGTTAGCGATTTGGTTAATATACTGCAGCGGGTTTTCCGGAGTATATATAATTACGTTAGTGCCATAAAAATTAAAAGTACATAAACAACGTACTCGGCCGTCGTCATGCGCACATTTTTTTTTGTGTACAACAACGCCTAGGTAACCAATATTTGGCCAGAAAAAAATAAAATGTGAAATACATTGTGATACATCGTTTTTAAGTAAAATAAAATAGTTCTAAATTAAAAAAATATATATATTGTTTTTTTTATAATATGGTTTATATTTTGCCATATTTACATATTTATAGTCTAAATATTTATTATTTTTTCTCGTCAATATATGAATACACATTGTCATACATTTAAATGATATGAGCTGTACTGTTTAGATAAGTTTTGTTGCGAATGATTTATTTCCGCAGAGAATCTATTGTCTTATTTATTTATTTATTTATTTGTATAATTTAAACGGGCGAACCCAGTTACATTTATTATAGACATACGTCTACAATTATGTAATATAGTAGTAATAATAATAATAATAATAATAATATTTGTTATCACATGAACAATAATTTTAAAATAATAATAAGACAATTATACAGATAGTATCCATTTGGTAAATATACAGGTTTAAGTAATGTATGTGATGTGACAGTTATGGTTGAAAATAATTCACTGAAAACAAAAAGGTTAAGAATACAGAGTAAAGTTGTATAACATTGGAAATCAACTTATGAGTAATTGACATAGATTATAACATTTATACAGCTAAAATATTATTTAGGTAAAAATTAAAATCCTTTAAGGAGACGCAGGAAAATAGATCAACATTTAAATAATTAACAAGTTGCATTGATCTATTCATAGGAGCATTTAGACCATAGTTTGAACGTCGGAGTTGCACATAAAAAGTATTCAATTGCCTAGTTCTACGATTTGGGATATTAAAATTCAATAAAGATAGTAGTTCAGGACAGTTAATATACCCATTCGTTAATTTAAAAATAAAACATAGATCAAGTCTTTTCTTTCTATTGACAAGGGTTTCTAGCTTTAAATAGGACAATAATGGTTGATACGATGAGTGAGGCGCTCGTTCGATACAACATCTGAATTGAATGATACGTAGAAAACGGTTTTGAATTGATTCCATGCTTTTTGTAGCACCGATTGATTGTGAGGACCATACTATAGATCCATAATCAAGTAATGATCTAACGAAGGAACAGTAGAGTGACTTTAACGCTAAAGGATTTACGAAGTCTTTACAGCTACGATTTATGAAACCTAACATTGAAGAGGCTTTATTTTGAATATAAATATAGTGATCATTAAATGAAAGAGATGGGTCAAAATAAATTCCCAGATCCTTGTACAGATAGACTCGATCTAATTTAATGTTGTTTATATAATAATTATATAAATTAGGTGTACGGTTTTTAGAGAAGGTAATAATTTTACATTTGTTTATGTTGAGGGATAAATTATTTTGAGTACACCAGATGCTAAGACGATTTAAGTCATCCTGTAGCAACAAATTATCAGCTGGTGATGTAATTATACGGTAAATTTTCATATCATCTGCATATAATAACGTATTAGAGTTTAAAAATTCGATGTCATTGATAAATAAATTAAATAGAAGTGGAGCTAAATGTGATCCCTGAGGAACACCAGTGTTAATTTTAAATAATGAAGAATTAAAACTAGTGCATTTTACATATTGCTGCCTTCCAGTTATGAATGAAACTAACCAAGAGTGGAAAGGATTACGTATACCTAGATTAAATAACTTTGAGCTAAGAGCACAATGATCTACTTTATCAAACGCCTTGGAGAAATCGGTATAAATAACGTCGACTTGGAGTCCAGTTCTGAAAGCTTGTAGGATGTAATTTTGGAGTACTAGTAAGTTCGTGGTTGTTGATTTACCCGGCATGAAGCCATGTTGAACATCAGAGATAATATTTTTAAATAACGGAAAAATTTTTTTGTGTACAATACTTTCAAACAATTTAGGGATAATCGAAATTATAGAAATTGGGCGATAATTAGTGACCAAAGTAATGTCTCCCCCTTTAGGAATCGGTTTAATATAAGAAATTTTCCATTTATCCGGAAAAACACCAGATTTAAGTGACATATTAAATAAGGATAATAAAGGGATAGACAGAACACATTTACAGTTTGTAAAGAAAGCATACGGAATATTATCAGGACCTGGACAAGTAGTGTATTTTAAGCTGCTTAACTCATCATAAATATCGCTTAAAGTAATGACGCAGGAGTTCAAATCGACATTCATCGATTTAATATCATCGGGTGGTTTTTGCATAAAATTTAATTGTTTGTAGATAGTAGAATAATAATTGGCGAAACTTTCCGCGATTTTGTCAGTACCAGTAACAGTTTGGTTATTATATGAGATAACAGATGGAATATTAGAATTTGATCGTTTGCTATTAATATAATTCCAGAACCTTTTAGGAGTAGAGGCTATTGAACTTTGAGTTCTCTGTATAAAATTGCCATAATCGGTCTTATTAACAACTTTACATTGAGCACGTAGATTAGAGAATATATTATAATTTACATTAGTTGGCGTTTGTTTATATATTTTATGGGCAACTTTTTTTGAGAATATTAACTGTTTTAGAGTTTTGGAAAACCATAAAGGATATTTTGAGGGGAACATACGTTTTTTTTGACAATGTACATAAATTATATCGTGTAATTTGGAGTAGAATATATCAAGTGCTTCATTAATATGTAAATCTTTAAATGTGCAACTCCAATCAGTTGAGGCCATACAAGACCTAATGGCATTATAATCACAACTAATAAAATCATGAACAATTTCATTATAATATAAATTGTTTTTTGTGGATGAAAGTGGAAGTGTAATTTTTAAAGCAGGATGAAATTTATAGTCTAGAGGGACAAGAGGAGAGGTTTCAGAGGAAACATTAACATTGACAATATTTGAGAAAACTAGATCTAGTAATGATCCAGAAGAATTATGTATTAAATTATTTTGCATTAAATTAACATAAGATAAGGCAGATATAATGTTTGATTCATACAAATTATTATTTGACAATCTAGGAATAATTTTGCGGTTATTAGAGACCCAATTCACATTAGTTAAATTGTAATCACCCAACACCAAAAATTTATCATTATAATATTTACTCATAAGATTATCGATTACATTAACATGGCTATTATATAAATTTAAATCAGAGCGCGGCGGGAAGTACACGGATCCGACAATTAGAGAAATGTGATTTATATGTATTTTTACAAATAGTTGCTCGACCAAATCTTGTTGTATAATAAAGCGATGACATGGATATTGGACTTTGATTGCAATTAAGACACCTCCTCCTCGAATGTCGGGACCATGAATTTCGTACCGATCACATCGGAAAACGGTGTAATGAGGACAAAGTCCAAGTTCAGAGTCATTAACAGAACGAGATAACCAGGTTTCAGTTAATATAATTAAATCATAATTAAGAAGTGCTAGGTTGCGTATAAATACATTTAATTTGGTATTTAGACCGCGGACATTTTGATAATATACAGATAGATTTTTTGAGGTAGTTGATGTTATAAGTTTTTTGAGATAGTAGGTACATTATTGATGTATCTAATAAATAAGTTATCTTCGCCGGAATCACTACGTTGCTTAAGTTGAGATACAATTTTAGTAAAATATTGCCGTTGCTGTGTTGTCCGATCAGATGCAATGCGAATATCCTTGAAGTTAGCAGTACTAAGTAATTTACGTTTTACTTTTAAGACTTCAAAAACATCGGATGAATTAGGTAAAGTAGTAAGCAGAGGACGAGGTTTATTTGATTGTTTACCTAAGCGACGGACAGATACAGGATTAATTCGTAAATCAATGCTTTTGAGTATTTCATCAACAGTAAGAGTGTCAGTTAACTGATCAGGTAAAGAATTAAATTCTTGTATATTAAAAAATATAATATTACGTGCTCGAGATTGACGGTCCCTAAGTTCAGAGTAAACTGATTCAACGTTAGTTCCAGGAGAAGCCGCAGTTTCTAAAGTTGTTATTTTGCCTTCGATCTGCTCAATTTTAGCTTTCAAGGTTTTATTTTCAGAAATAACTTCAGCTAGTTGATTTGATAGGGTATCTAACTTCGACTCAATAATAACATACTTTTTTTCCTGGGTTTTGTTAGATTCTCGGCATGAATTGATAGATGCAATGATTTTGTTTTGGGTGGATTTAAGTTCATTCACCGTATCCAAAATTTGTTTGAGAGTCTCGTTGGTATCAAGCGTTTCATTGGTTGAAGTGGACATTGTAAAAAGAATAATTAAATGTTATAATAACAAAGTACTTGAACCGTAAATGTTAAATAAAGTTAAGACTGAAATAAATTATGATAACAAGATTAATTAAATCGTTAATTGAAAAGATAAAGTTCCGAGAGAACCTCACGGTACGACGTCTGAATATCGAATGATTTATTTCCGCAGAGAATCTATTGTCTTAATAGGATTTTAAATTTGCGAGCCCCACTTGGGGGGAGGTGTGTACACTAGGGTGACCATATTTAAAAAAAATAAAATACAGGGCGAAAATATTATCTATAATATTTTTTAATTAATAGGTATTTATTATATTTTTTTTTTGTTGATTTTTAATACATTTTTAATACAGTTTACGTCGCCGACAAAAATGTGATGTAACACAATAGTTATGGTGAAAACAAAAATACAACTGAAAAATATAGATTTTATCTTATTATTCTATTCAATAATGTCATCAAATATATTAAAAAACCATTTTTTTATAAAACGAATTTCAAAAATTATAAATTAAAAGTAAGTACGGCAAAAAAACGGGTTAATATGGGACAGACTTGAAATTACGGGACAAAACGCGTCCTGAAAGAAATTTCTCAGGACACAAAGCCGAAATAAAGGACAATCCTGTATAAATCAGGACGTATGGTCACCCTACCCTACGGTAAAATTTATAATTTAAATCAAAAGTTGGAATAATAAAATCTTCACTATCCCTGGGTATACTACCTACGTAACTAACCATCCTGATGGAACAGCTCACGCAGGTACAGCTATATTAATAAAATAAAATATTACTCACTCTCTCCTTCCACAACACCAATCTGATTGCCTTCAATCAACTAATATCTCTATAATCATGAACCATATTTCTGTTACAATAGCCTCAGTTTATTCACAACCCAACAAGAAGTTAACCTACCAGGAATTCTCAACATTAATCGAATCATTTACAAATACATACATAATGGGTGGTGACTTCAATGCCAAACACCCTTTATGGGGGTCAATTACAACTAATAATAGAGGTAGAACCTTACATAAAATAATTATTGACAAAAAAATTAAATGGATATCCCCCCTAGCTCCAACCTACTGGCCAACAGATCCAAACAAAAATCCAGATTTACTGGACTTCTTTATTACCAACTTGCCTAACCATATCCAATCCCATATTGAAAACTCAAATATTCTCGCATCTGACCACTCTCCAATACTTCTAACAATAAACTCTAAATCAATCTCATTGAAAAAAATTCCCACTCTAACACCTGGCCCAACAAATTGGAATGAATTCCAACATACAGTGGAAACAAAAATTAACTTATCTATATCTCTCAAATCCAGCATAGAAATTGATAATGCAATTGAATCATTCACAAAATTAATCCAAAAAGCGTCATTAGACTCATCTCCAGAACTTTCCACCACTAAGCCATATAAAATTAACCTCCCTCACCACATTCAACAACTCCTCTCGGAAAAAAGTCAAGCCCGTAACCGATGGCAAAGAACTAGAATGCCGAGTGACAAAAAAACACTTAACCAATTATCGAATTCCCTCAAAAACATTTAAAATAATACAACTCAGACAAATATCAGTCGTATATTGAGTCTCTCTCAAACAATAAAAACTCTATCTGGAAAAGTACTAAAAAAATTTTAAATCACCGCCAAATTATGCCTCCATTAAGAAATAGTGATAATTCTCTAGCCATAACTAATATTGATAAAGCAAACCTGATGGGTACGTATCTAGAGGACAATTACAAACCGCACAACGATATAAACGATAACGAACACTCCCTAAATATAGAAAATATACTAAACCAACCGCTACCGATGTCCTTTCCAGCCAAACACACAACTCCATCAGAGATAACTTTTATTATTAATAAACTACCTTCCAAAAAATCTCCTGGCCATGACCTCATAACCAATCGTATCCTGAAAAACCTACCCAAAAAAGCTATACTATTCTTAACTCATATCTACAATGCTTCACTGAGACTCTCATATTTCCCCTCTTATTGGAAAAAATCAAATATAATACCAATTCTAAAACCAAACAAACCCCCTACAAGCTACACATCATATCGCCCTATTAGTCTTCTACCAACCTTCTCCAAAATACTGGAAAAAATCATCCTTAAACGAATATACCCGATTTTAATTCAAAATAATATTATTCCAAATACTCAATTTGGGTTTAAGTACAAACACTCGACCACACACCAACTACACCGATTCGTCGACGTCATAGCATCAGCCTTGGAAAAAAAACATTACTGTTCAGGGGTATTCCTTGACGTGGCTCAAGCATTTGACCGTGTCTGGCACCCCGGATTATTCTACAAACTCAGATTCTTACCAACCCCTTACTACCTAATCATTCAATCCTTCTTATACAATAGGCATTTCAGAGTCTCATGCGACGATGCTTTTTCTGAATACTATACAATTAACGCTGGAGTTCCCCAAGGAAGCATCCTTGCTCCAACCCTCTACAATATATACACCTCAGATATCCCACACAGCAATAACACTACCTTTGGAACCTTCGCCGATGATACTGGTATTATCGCCTCTGATACAAACCCTGAAACCGCATCATCCCTACTACAAACCCACCTTAACCAACTCCAAGGGTGGTTTCTAAAGTGGAGAATTAAAATAAACGAATCCAAATCCATCTCACATAACTTTTGCTTTACGCCCCCGTGACTGCCCCCCAATCTACATCAATGACAGACAAATACCGTCTGAACAAACAGTAAAATATCTAGGGATGCATCTGGATAGACGTCTCACATGGACAACTCACATCAAAACAAAAAGAAAATTATTAAATCACAGACTACATCAACTGCGTCCCCTATTAAAATCCAACTTACCAATTCAGAAAAAAATACTAATATATAAACTACTCCTCAATCCTATAGCTACTTATGGAATCCATTTTTGGGGAGCTGCCAAAAATTCCAACTTAAAAAATCTACAAGCATTTCAATCAATATCCCTCAGAATAATAACCAATGCCCCCTGGTATGTAAGTAATTTAACTCTCCACAATGACCTTAACATATCACCCATCTCTGACCAAGCCTCAAAATTATATAAACGTTTTCACAAAAAACTACATCATCACCCAAACCCCCTCATCGCCAATCTATCCACTATCGAGCTACCCGGTACAACTCGTAGATTAAAAAGAAAATGGTCCAGAGACCTCTTATCCTAAGGTCTAACAACGGTCTATAAACTTGAACTCTGATTATTACCTAGTTTTATTTTTTTTTCTCTTAATGTATTATGTTTTCCGTTCTACCTAGCCTTAACTGAAGAGTAATATCAATGGATATTTTTTCTGATCATGTGAACTCATGTCAAAAATTCTATCACTCAAATTTACTTATTTTATTATATTAAATATAGATTGTAAATAAACTTTTAAAAAATAAAAAATAAATAAATAAATAAAAAGTTATATAGTATCACTACACATAAATATATTTTAAATATCGGTTTAATCTATTTATTATACTTTGTTATAAAATGTTATTAGTTTATTACAATGTATAACATCTGTATATTATGTATTATAGTTATAATAAATTAATACCATAATAGGTGGATTTCTATACGTATAAAATGCTGGGTAACCTACCTACATACTTTTATCATAACATTCATAAGTCATAACCATACCTATATATTTAGTATTCACTACAGGGGCGTCATTTGGGGGGTGCAGGGTTGAGGGTGTACATTTGCACCAACTTTTTTTATTAAACGCCTTATTTGGCCTGCCAAAAATATAAGCGCCGATATACCGAAGTGTCTTATATTATATTTCTTCAGTATTTAAAAAAAAAGGTAATGTGCTAATGTGTTTTATTTCCAAAAATGTCGGATGTGGTAATTGTGTTCCGACAATATAATAATTGATAAAATAAGAACAAAAATATAATTATATTATATATTATATTATAAGAATTAGTGCAAAGATAATATTTAAGTTGTTAAATTAAAATTGCAAGTGGAATGTATATTGTGCCATTGTGAGCAAAGGGTACCCATAAAATAAATTGTAGGTTTTATTAAGCTAGCTATATTATATATATCTAGTGGGCAGGGAAAAATAAAGTATAGGTACCGGTTAAGTGTTTTATTATCAAAGTGTTTTATACCCATACATTGATTTACCAAGTGTAAATACCACTGATATCCACAATAAAAATATCAATACCTACATTAAAAGTACCTACAAATAGTTCAGAAAAAATAGTAACAATTTTGTAATATTTGTATACTAATATAAGTGATATTACATTAAATAAATTATACAAATATTCCAAATATTCTAAAGTTTTTGTCCCACTAGACCCCTCCCAAAAAAAACAAGTTTTCTATGTGGCCTGATAATGATTTGAAATGGTCTTTTGGCACCAACAACAAAAAAGTTGAAATGACGCCCCTAAAAAAGTTGGTGCAAATGTACACCCTGCACCCCCCCCCCAAAAAAAAAATAAAGCCCCTGCTCCATGTCACTTATAATATGGTATGGATAATGGATGTATAATATAATTCTATTTATTTAAATGTTACCGGTTCATTTCTGTCATGTTGCAGTCCTGTACTTTCACCAACCGGCTAGTGCCAACCAACATTTTAATATTTTGCTTTTGTCTGTACCTATCCTGTATATAATTTTAAGTCTTAAAATAAGTATTGAATGTTTTTTCGTCTTGATCTTACAAGTTACAACTTTGAACTTTTACATTTCAAACTTTCGAGTGTTTCAAGAGGTTACAACTTGTCACTCGTCAGTCATCGTCCTTGGCTACTTGCAGAGTATTCTCTTATTACCTTATACGACTATTATAAAAATACAACTTATATTTTGTATTTGAGCCAATGAGCCATGATGTCATTCTTAGTCCTTAAGTAAGTAATCTGTACCAATCCGATACATTATCAGAGCCTCGTCTCTTTTTGAGATAATTAATTAAATGTTCTTTTCTTTATTGTGCTGTATTTTTAATGATTGCATTTTTTTTTAGAAGAGTTTGAATTGAAGCTTTTTGATAATATCCAATTATATTGGTCAAGTGTTTCCCCAAGTCCCAAACACATTTAGCTAACAACCTTAGTTGATATTTGTTGCTTGGCCACTTCCATATTATTACTGAAATAATCATGAAATGAATGATCAAGACCGTAATGCTAGTTTAGTGAATATTTGTAATTCATTTGATAAGACTAGTAGTTTGTCAAATAACACAACTTTACATAGTCTAAATGTAAGTATGGAGTAGTATTTAGTTGTGTTTAAATAGTTATACCTACCTACCTAGGCTACTAAAATATTAAGAAATGTAGAATTAACTTTTCTTAAAAAGAGAAGAGTTACCCAACTAGGTACCTAGATGTTTTAATAAACTGTGTTGTTATCATGAGTTATTGTCTAAAATTAATTTCTAATATTACTTATAATTTAAATTTCCATAGAAGATGGACATCGACATTACTACTCAATCAATGGAAACCAGTAATCTTATGAAATACTTAGATTTGCAAAGCGTGGGTATTGATCAAACAATAGCTTTAAAAATGTCCGAATCCGAAAAAGCATTAGCTGAAAAAGATAACATCATAAGTTCCTTGGATACAAATATGATGAATTCTCAAAATAACAACTATATTCTAAGTAACCAGTGCAAGAATATAATGGAAAAGTAATGATTATTTAAGAGACTTTTTTCTTGGGTCAAAAACCATGTCCATATTCTTTTCTCATAAGTCATAATATAATATGAAACATGACGACATGATTTTATACCTATTTATATTATTAAACTGATAATTTGTAGTTATAATATTCAAACTTGTAATGTTGTAAAGTTTAAATTTCATACCTTTAAAAAAATTATGATATTTTATATCGCTTTAGGAAATATCTATAGTATAATTTTCTTTGAATAGTTTCTCTTAAATTTTATAAAAATAAAATGTTGGTATACATAAAAGATAATATACAAGATAACAACTAAATGGAAAAGTAAAATTGTATTTAAAATATTTATTTCAGGACAAAGTCAGTAAATGATACCTGTATCTGCTTTAATACAAGTTTCACAAATTTTTGTGAACGTTTGAAAAAACTCGGTGACACAGTTGATAACACAAGAACCAGACAAAATGACGTTATGACATTTGTAGATAAAACTAGTAGTACATTTCAAGAAAAATATTTGAGTGTTTCAGTTACTGTTGATGAGTTATTAAAGCAAGGTAGGTACCGTAGGTATTAGTGCTGAGCATTATTTTGACCAATCCGGATTACGGATTACTATTACATAATCCGGATAAAACTTATTGAATCCAAAATTTTGAATCCGATCCGTGTGCAGTGTTTTTTATAATCAGATTGTTTTTCATTATTATCCTTACAATATTATAATACAAATATGTGATCCATCGACAATGTAATAAGATCCCTATTAAAAAAAATGTTATGGTTTTCGAGTTTTTTACAATTCCTCAACTTTATAGCACTGAGGATCTTTGTAGATAATTCATATTAAAATGCATCAAATTATTATACTCCGGCCCACGAGAGAACGTTACCGTTTTGCTCATGTAGACTGATGGCAGTGACTGTAGTTTCCCCCACTATGTGCTGAGACAGTGATGCTCGGCAACGGGGATGCGTGGAATAGGACACGTTTTGGTTGAGACTCTGTAATGTTCTCTCATGGGCTGGAGTATAGGTGTGTACCTATTATTATTCTTTATAATTTTTTGGTAACTATATTAATAAATAGCAATGTTTACATAACGATACACAACCAAGTCTACCAAACTAGTTTTTAAATAAAAGGTTAGGAGGTTAGTTTAGTTTTGAAAAAAATGTGATTGTGTAAAATTGCTTGAAAATATAATACAAGATCTCTTCTGAGTTGTTCATTTACCTATTAAATAATATAAAAATACATCATCACAATGTTTTATAAGCGTTTAAAGGTAGAATTTACATTTTGCAAATTATTTTATAGTTAGAAATTTATAAAAAATGTTCTATTTTTATCTAATATTTGAAACGTTTATACAAGTCATAAATTTTGATACCTACAAAAAAAAAAATTAACCTAAAGTTAGAATAGATAATATATTTTTTAGTTAAAATTTTTGCGACATTGGATATTTACCTAAATAACTATTTCTCCTCAATCATTTTTGATATTTTGTTGTAATTTAAAAACAAATAACCGTCGATACTTCAAATGTTTATTTTATTATTATTTTTATATTTTTATACACTATACAATTATCAAAAATATTTCCACTCTTTTTAAGCTATGTATAGACTTCAATTTCCAATTTTTTTTCAATAATATAAATATATCATCTGATATACTTGGTAATATAGGACGACAAACCTTTTACGCATCTTCGTTTTGTATGCAATGACTTATTATTGAATTAAAATTTAATATATTCATTCTAGTGATTTACTCCTTAATGGCGAGATACATTCGACACCTAATGTGCAGTAGAGTGATTACCTACTTTCCCCCTTTTCTTTCTTTTTATTGTTCAATATAACATATTAATCTCCCTTTATAGTGAATAAAGAAAATATTAGAACAAAACAAGATTTTGAAATGTTGGAGAATAGGTATTCTTTAGATATAGTTGCTTTTAAAACAAATTTACAAGAATGTTCCAATGAAATAGAATATTTAAAAAAAGAAGTAAGTTTAATATTTTATTTATTAAAACATAATATTTTAAGTCATAATATTTGATACTTTTATATTCTTATTTGAATGTGTATTAGCTTAAAAGAGCACTAATAATTTAAATATTTAAATAATCTAAGTTTTAATATCATTATACCTAACAATTATAATTATATTTAGAATAATTTTTTGTTGAAAAAACTGAAAGATGAAAAATTAAAATTAAATGAAGAAAAAGAAACTGTATTAAATCTTGAGTAAGTTATGATATTAAAAAAAGTAAATAACTACATACTTGATAAATTATTGTTTTTTTTTATTTTAGTCAACATGTTAAAACAGAACTTAAAGCTATGGACGCTCAAAATGTATTGCTTTATAATCAAAATAAATCCATAAATGAACATTATGATGAAATAGGAACTAATAATCAAATTTTATATGATGAACTATGTGTACTGAAGACTTCTCTGTAATTATTTAAATATTTATAATATTTAATTACAATTAAGAATTTGTAAATCTATATTGTATAATTTATGTTTATTAGAAATGAAAACAAAAAACAGCTAGATGTGCAATCAAATATAATTAAAGAGCAATCAAAATTGTGTGATAATCTAAAAATATTTGAGGAATTAGATGATAAATTAAAAAAAGATAATTTTATATTAAAAAAACAGAATGAATATCTTGAACAAATTAATACAAATTTGGTGGACGATATTAGTAGTAATAAACTGACTCAACATGAATTCCAAGAAGCGACAGAAAACAAATTTAAAGATATGTGTGAAAATTATGATAATGTTAGTATTTTAAATAAATGTTTCAATTAAAATATTATTGGCCAATGACCAATGTCCAAAGTAGTTTGGCCCTGGTTCATTTTATAGTTAAAATACAATTGTTGATTGATCAATGCAATATAATATGTAATATATATTTTTTATTTTAATTCATATGATAAAAAAATATTGCTACAATATTTTTTTCCTTTGTGTTTTTACTCAAGCCATTGATTATAGAATAAATTCTTAATGTTTTGTTGATATATATATATAATATTCTAGGTATTGAAACTACAAGATAAAAGATTAAAAGATATAACTGAAAAGTTAGAATTTCACAAAGCAAACGAAATAAGTAATCAAACTGGAGTAATTAAATTAAAGAAAGAAATTGAAACGTCTAATACAACAATCACTGGCTTACAAAAGCAATTACAAGCTAATTATTTATTGATACCTGAATTACAAAATAAAATTGATGTGAATACCTATTCAAATTAATCGTTTAGAATTCCATAATAATTACTACATACACATGAGTTATTTTATTATTTAATTATTACTTTATAAATCAACATGTCATAATTTAAAATTTTCTTTTAGAATTTAAGTACAAATTTAGTTAATTCTTATCAAACCCTCAAAGACTCTACAAAAGAACTAGTTACAGACAAAAATAAACTGGAAAAGGAAAAAATTGAACTAGAAAATCAAAGACAAGACAATTGTGGTCAAATTGAAATACTAACTGCTAATTATGTGAATATATTGATTAATAATATAATCTCTGTATGATACAGGATGATTTTTTCAACTTGGAAACTTATTTCATGAAAGATATTAACATTTTCAATTTTTTATACATAATTTAAAGTTATTAAATAATAGTATTTTTGCTATTAATTATCATAATCATTTTCTAAGATTTTACTTTTTGAATGGCAAGGTACGTATTATTTAGTTTAATATTCTAAAGCAGAACATTTTTAAAGAATATTTAAATGTATACAAATTGAATTTTGAGCAAATATAGTTAGTTATAGCTCCACACTACTAACCTCCATAGTATTTTAAGTTAAGTAGTGTGGAGTAGTGGACCAACATTTTACTGGTTACACATGTGCTACTTTGATCAACTCATCTAAACTTATAATTATTAATTAATTACCTATTCTTTAAAAATTATTTATACAAATATTCTATTTCTAAATAAGAAAATAATTTTACCATAAGAAATTATTATTTAATTATTCATAGACTATCAACATTTTTTTAGTTAATTTTATTAAATTTTTATCTAGCATATATTATTTTTATTTATTTATTTTAATATTAAAAAAACATGGGCTATTTTGTCGTATACGCTCTACCCCAGATTGCGGTCTACCTGTGATTATGCTCTGTACATTTGTTATATGCGCTCTATTATGCAATTTATATCTTTATTATCGTGGTAATAACAATTAGGACTCTCTTTTCCTACATCATATAATTTTTGATTGTATATTTAGTCGTCGGGTGACAATACTTGAGTCCACACTTGACATACAATTGCGAAAAATCTTTTAGTAAACGTAGAAAATATATTGTGCAATAAATGTGATAGTGAAATAACTATTACAGGTATATTATTGTAACATGGTGAAGAGGTATGAATAAAAGTGACACATTTAATGCATTTCTGAGGGACATGGCACAAGTATTTGAATATGTATTTATTTATTTAATTTTAATTTTTTTTCATATATAATATTTTTTTTTTTTTATTATTATTATTTGCAACAAATAACGAGACGACGACAAACGTGTTGATTATATATAATAATTTGTAATAATTATTTAATATATTACTTATTCATACAAATGTTTGCTCTCCATTAAAACCACTTTTACATCATCCATCATCCCACTTATTACGAGATTATATTGTCTAAAATCTAAATATAATTGTAGAGTGGCAAAACACGGAAAAACGCATACTGCAGTCGCAATGTTGCCGGTAGAGCGTATACGACAAGATAGCCAAACATGTATAATATATAACAAAATTGAATTTTTTATTTTATCAAGTAGCAATTTTAAATTTTAGATGAAATATAAATCAAAAGCCAAACAGTTATATATAGAAGTTATGCGTCTCAAATATCAATGTTTTCAATCAGAACCAAAAAAAAAAATTCAACTTCCTCTAACATTAAATACTATTAAGGTAAGTTGTCCCAGACATTTTATACAAAACAAATTTTTAGTTAATTTATGGTTTTTTAGATATTAAGTGATGGAGTTAATATTGTTGATGTGAGTACATTTGTTTTATACCATTCAATATAACATATTTTATATTTAATTATTTAATTTATTATATAAAATATATATGTATAAAAATAGGACGTGAATATGGTTAAATTTAATGACCGAGAGGTTTCAAACATAAATATTAGTAAACATTCTACTTCAAACATGAATGTTAGTAAACATTCCAATTCAAACAAATCTTTTCAAAATTCTAACTTTGCAAGTTTAAAAAGATATTTTTCACCTTTAAAACATATTGGTAGTTCTACAGTGAAGAAACACATAACATCTGTTCATGTTGCTGCTACACATGTGAGTTAAAAAAAGTTTTCAAATGCTAAGAAGTATTAGTTGTAACTGAATATTTTTCTGTACATTTTAACTGCAATTCACAATTATGTGCTTTTGTTCCTTATGAATATACTAAACATTTTTGATTTTTCTGAATTTGGATGACACATTGATTATTTGACATTTGTAATCAATACTAAATAATTACTATATTTTTTAATTCAATATTTTTTATATTAAATAGGTCAATGGTTCTCAACCTGGGGGGCACGCCTCCTTAAAGAAAGTGCATTTTTTTTAAAAGTCACAAAAACGTGATGTTACTTTGATTATTTATATTTTCAATCTTGTGGTGGAGAGGGGGGCATGACCTTATACAAAATATAAAAGGAGACATGGACCTTAAAAGGTTGAAAACCCATGAAATAGGTCATCATCATAAAAAAAAATTAAACTAAAATAAACCATCATAAGTTATAATGTTATATTATGTAGATACCAAAAGTATCATCAGATGTTTCAAAACAACAAAAAAATGATGTTGGACTAATTGGGAATTCATTACACTCACCATTTTAAAGTAATGATTTAAGACACGAAGATGAAAATGTCAATAAAATAGAGGTAATTAAATTTAAATATCACATTTTCTATATTTTAAATATTTAGATTCTAAGCATAGCAAAGAATGTATTGATTTTACAATGATGTGTTTTTAAAATAAATTGTATTTCTTGTGAATACACTTAAAAAAATGCTTAACTTCAAGGAACGTTTCTGGTAGCAAATTGAATCTAGTTTGTATTTTGGTGGGTCCAAAGAAGAAATTTCTTAGTGCTTTTAAAATAATCTGGAAAAACAAATAAGGGGGAAAGTAGGTAACTGCTCTATTGTACAGAACTACAGAAGCCATAAGTGGTTGAGTATTCCTTATCATTGAGTTAGTCAATTCAAAATCATTAAATTAAAATTTAACCAATCCATTTTAAACTATCATAGTGACCACCAATTGAAAGACGAGGTACATCGAACACCAACTATACAGTACTATACAGAGGTACTTCCCATTTATTTTTCTACTTGAGAATAATCACTTAATTATTTTGCGTCATGACAATGAGTTGAAATTGTTTTATTATTGTAGAAAAGCAAAAAAAAATTCAAAAAAATTATTTATTTTAAAAGTCAAAATATTAAAATAATGTGTATTGCGTTATTTATTAAAATGGTTTAGATGCACACATTTTTATACATAACTTTAAACTTATCTACAAAATATTTAATCATTTTCTACAAAATATTTATTCATAATAAATAGAAAAAATTTAGTTCAACTAAATTGATCAATGATGTTGGTTATAATTTAACTTTGAAAGTAATAAAAAGTAATGTAAACAATGAAATTAATGAGAGTCAAGTTAAATCAACCTTAAATACTGATTTGAATTCTGCTACAAAGAAAATTGTTTAATACTTCCTGATATTAAGTTATCTTAAATAGAAACTTGACTGTTTAATAAAAATGTAATATTTATTTATTTAACTATGTGCGTTTTCAGAATAAACTGAAATCAACAAATATACAAAAAAAATGACTGGACTAAACCAAATTCACATAGCTGTTATTAATACTGTCCCTTTTCCTAAATTTTAACTTACATTTATTAAATAATAAAAAAATAAGTAAGTAATTTGAGTGTCAAAAATAAATAGCATAAATTAATTTTGTTTGTTTTTTTCCTGACATGTTAATTATATAATTTCTAACTGATTATAATACATTACATTTAATACCATTTTCTTAAAAAATAAGTTAAAATACCTAGTTGTATTTTGAAATCATGTCTTTTATTATTTTAGCTAAATCCTACGTTCACTCAAGGCATAATTTATGTATAAGTCGATTTTTGAAAAAGGCTTGTCTCCCATTTAGGCTTGATCATCAAGCTCTTATATAGTTATAATTTTTACTATTTTGTGTTTAATTATAAGCTTTAATACTTTCAATAAAAATTATTATTATTTATTGTTTATAATTCTTTAGGCTAGGTATTGAACATTTTCATATTGGAAAATGTCAAAACAAAAAACACTGAGAGTCCAAAACATGGATAAATTAACAATTAATTTTTCTTAAATTTATTTTGTTTGGAAAAATGTTATATTTATTTATTCAAACAAAGAAAGTTTAATAATATTTAGAAATAACATAATCAAATATTCTAATTTGTTAATTATTTAAATATTCTATTGTAAATAAATATTAATAAGTAGAACTATACAAATAAAAGTATAATTATTATATTAAAACTAGGAAATTGTGGGTTTTGGGCAGTGCCGTATCCAGTGGGCTGAAGGGATGAAACCTACTCCAAATGTCTGTAAACCTTCAATGTTTTTTTAAGTTTTAACTATAATGACTCAATGAATAAGCCATACCTGAAAGTCTGCGGACGGCTATGGTTTTTCGATATTGATGTTAAGCTTTTAGTAGTTACAATTCAGTCTATGTCATCCACTGCAATCCATGACTGAGACCACATTGAATTTAAATGTAGTTTAAAAATATTACAAAAGATATTTTTTAAGTTTTAGTTTTTTTTTTCATTATTATTCAATTAAAACTTAAAAAAATTACAATTTATACAAAAAGTAGGTACATTAAGTAAATGTGATAACAGTGGTTTTTTAATTATTTTTGGCTTGATGTGCACATGTGGGGAAACAGGTCATCAACAGCACCTCTAATTTACATAAGTTTAGATTATGAGCAAAATGGTGAATGTTTTGATGTTAGGTTTCTTTTTTTGTGCCTGTCATTGCCTTATGGGACAGTAAAAATGATTCTATTTTTGTGGTAGGGAAGTGAATCTAGTTGGTGCATTCAAGGGATCAACATTTTCAAAAATGAAAGAAAAACTGTGAATTTAACTTAAAACTATTTTCTACAAAATTGATTAAGTTTTTATAGTGTACCTCGAAACCTTAATTACCATAGATACTTATATTAGCATTCAAAATGCAACAAGGTTAAACAAAGTTTCTCATATGTTGTATACTTGTATTATAGTACTTAAAAAATATTTAAAATACAGACATAATTTTTTATATGAGCGTTTGAAGTTTACATTTGTCAAAATCACTAACATTGGATTATTATTTTGTAGTTTGGTAAAATGAAATTTATAAAAACAGCAAATAGTTTTTTAGTCATTTAATTAACAAAATAATTTCAATTTAACAAATCACAATATGCATTAATGATGGTAAACCTAAACTAATTTGTTAGTAAAAAAATATACATGACTGCTTAATATGCTGGTATGTTAAAAAAAAAGCCATGTCCATAAAATAGTAAAATACAAGTTCATATACTTTTTAACTGTTTGTCATTAAAACAGTGACAAGTATTTTTTTAAAAAAAAGGAAAATTAGATTTAGAAATACACAACCAAAATGTGGAAAATGTTTAGAAAAAAACATTGAAATATGCATAAATTGTACAAAATAAAACTTTGCATTAGAATTTGTAAAGTTGTAATTCAAGTTTATAACTGATTTAGCAATTTTTGGATCATTCAGCAAAAACATAAACTTCTGAGGCTTACTCATAATTAAGAATATTTTTACTTTTATTTAAGTACCATTAAATCAATAATGATATTTTCATATGAAAGGTTATAAGACTTATTATTTAACAAATAAAAAAATATATATTTTTACAAAATATAACTTTTTTGGAGCTGGTCCTCCGAATATAAAATAAAGGATCACATTTATAGACAAATTGAACATCATACTTTTAATTCATAGATATTCATAAAAATAGTGTTATATGGGGTAATTTGTTTAACATAAGACACTGATAATCTAAATAACACAATAAGACGTGTCTTCAGTAAATCAATCACTATATTATATCAGTTCTAAATTATCATGCAGTTATAAAGGTTGATCATAATATTTTTTTTGAGCTCGTTGAAATGCGTCAATTATTGCAGTTCTATAAACAAAAGAAAAATCATAAAACTATAATATAACTTCCATAATTAAATAAATGTTTAAAAATGGAAAATCAAAAAAAGTATATATTAATATAGGAAGGTATTGTATATATTGTAGAATATATACTCAATGGCATGATATACAATTTGGATCAGTGGTAAAATTACATATTATGGCAAATTATTCACTGTGTTCATGAACCTAAATTATTATAGAACAGTCTGCAATTACATGCACAATATAAATAAACATTTGTGATCATATATCAAAAATTAGATCATAAATAAAACTTGATAAATTCCTTAGTAGTTAGTTTATATTTTACACGCAATTAGGATTTTATTTTTAATAACATTGACATCACAATTAATTAGATAACTCACCATAACTGTGATATATGTGATAATATCTTATTATTATTCTAATGTACTTTGCACATTATGGTTGCATAATTTATATTTGATATTGTAACAGTGTTTATATTGTGATTAATAATTCAGTGACCAGTATAATTTTTAATTAACCATAATTAGCTGTGACATAAACTTTTATACTGATTATTGTGTCATTTTGATTTTATTGTAATTCTAATTTGTGTAATTTCGTATAAATATAGGGTTAGAGGGGGGGAGGGGGGCGTTGCCCTCATCTCTACGGCTTGGCTTCTATTAGCATCAAAAGTATTTTGCACCTAGTAAACTAATTCTTTGCGGGCATACCTAGAGATATATGTTTTGTTTACAAGTAAAATAATTTCAATGGAATTATAAAATAATAATTTAAGTTTTAATAATCATGATAACATATAAGATTTTTTAATTTATGATGTGGTTTAAATTTACTTGAATGTATTTCGGTGAAGTATAAAAGCAGCTACATGGCCTGTGTCGACATATCTGACCTCTGCACCAGGCCAAATATCTTCTAATTTATCCATGTTCTGTTGAGGCACATAACCATCACGTTTTGCACAAACTGCTATTACTATATCCATATCAATAGGAGATTTGAAATTTTTTAAATGAGTACATTCATCCATAATACCTTTCATAAAACTCAATGCTTCTAAATTTAAATCTAAAAACACAAATAGCTTAATGGTTATTCATTAATATATATTATATAGTACACATAAACAGGGCTCTTCAATTCATGTATTTGAATATTTCTTAGGAAGTTGCATGTTCAAAATCTGTTTGGAGACAAATTTGTGTCATGATACATACAATCGAAATACAAATATTTATGTAGCATATTTTTGCATATTTTACTACAATTTCATGATTTTGCATATTTAAGGATTTTAAGCATATTATGTGTATTAATCAACAAAAAACAAATTTACAGTAGTTTTAAATTGTAATTTAAATAATTTAAAAATAAAGAGTCGCTGCATACTGTTGCCTTGTCAGTATTTTGAATTATACACCAAGTATTAATTGTAATTTGTTATGATTAGTACGGTCTAATTTAACTTGAATAATAAAATATTTATTTTTACCAAGAGCTGTTACTGTTGTTGTCAACATCATATGCCTCCAAATAGCTCGTTTGATAAAATAAAATAAATCACAAAAATTTGTAAAATTATGAAAAATGATGTTTTTTCTAAGTTTATTTCCATATAAATGCATATTCTATTCTATTGTTTTTAGCGCATAAAGTTCTGAGCCCTGTACATACATAATATTTTATTATAAACAACCTTCATTTTTTGAATGTTTATTGAAAAACCTCATCATGTGTCTTGTTTGTTTTAAGTCTTTTTTGATTTGTAATTCATTGTTTTCTTCAATTGAAGGATCATCCAAACTATCAAATGCATTGGTTAATTTTAGTTTATTTAATTGTTGAGATTGACACGTATTTAATGAACTATTATCATTTTTTGAATCATCAAACATAAAATTTGACTGGATGTTAAAATATGAATCAATATTCATTTCTTTTATAAATTGTTTACCCGCATTAAATTTTACCTGTAACATTGAAGAAAATATATAATAATTATCAATTAGGGCACGTAAGTAGCAAGTAATCTAATTTTTAATTTGAAATGTAGGTGCTGATAAAAGGCTACCTACCCATTTTTGTTGCTGTATGAAACTATTTCCAAACTTCCCTGAAATCTTATCAAAGTGAGATAGAAGTCAGTAAATAAAAACAAAGATACTAGCATTCAAATAATTTTTTAGTTAGTTGTATGTTTTTTTTAATTTTATAATTGCAATTGTATTTTTTGGTGAATTTTTATTTGACAATTTTATTTAATTTTACTATAATTTATAAAAGTAAAAAAAATTAATAATTAGTAATACATTTTATATATTCAAATTTTGTTGTAGATCACTAATATTAAATTGATAGATCACATGCACGATTAAGAGAGCTGAAATCTAGTAGGCACATTTTTAGTTAATAACATAATAGCCATTTATAGGTAATACCTATACACACATTTGAATTATGATAAATAAAAATCTAATGTTTATATTTTAATAATTGAATGTAATGTTATGATTAACTATTATAGTATTTGAAAAATGATTTACAGTAAAGCTCAGGTTACAAGTGTTTAAAGAACTATTTAAAATTTTAAACATTTAAATTTGCATATAAAAAGGGTTAATGGTTAATGACTTTGAAATAATAATTATAAAATTAACCTTGCATTCCATTTTTAGGTCTTTGTCATAAAAAATAAAAATGTAATAATAATAGATAAAAAAAAACTCTTACTTTAAGTAAAAAATGACTTCTTACTTAATTATTAAACATATAAAAAATGAAAACAATAAATAAAAATAATTACATTCAACTTGTTGACTTCATTATCAATGTTCACAACTTCATTTTTATATTTAGAATTTGATTTATATTGTTGTTCAAGTAAATTCCAATCAATAGCACAGCTTATAGCACCCTATATTAAAATTAAAAAATATAGTTATTAAAAATTACTCATGGCTAATGTATATCATTTATAGAATACTATAAAATGATTTTTATGCATCCATAAATAAAAAGTTGTAATATTTTAGATTTATTTCATAGATAAATTATGTCTAATTATGTTCTCGTAAATTGTCAACATCCTACTAAGAATTTAGCACTTGTCTAATTCAATGTGTATTTTAAATTAAAAACTCTTAAATTATTTTCATTAACTAACTCTATAAATTTGCTATCTTAGATTTTTAACTGTCGTGTACAGAAGCATTTTTAATTTATTTTGAAAATATTAACAAATTAATGTAATTGAGGGGGAGGATAGTAAGACATCTTATATATTATAATGTATATACTAATAATTTAATAATCGTAATAATAACCTCCGTAAATACTCCAGAAGCTGTTGTACCAGATAAACAAGGAACAAGAACAATTGGCTTTGGCCAACTTGCAGCAGCTAGTGATGCCATCTAAAAAATATTAGGATCAACTAAAGATTTAAAACTTAATATATAGAACCATAAATTACTACTGAGTTAAATTCAATTCTTGAACTCAAACTACATTTTTAATCGGTTACACAAAGAATATAACAATAATAGCATATTTATAGTTGATACCTGGATTAGTAGTTAGGTCTTGGTTAACTAAATTGAGTATAGCAATACAATTATTTGATATTACGTGTTAGTTAATTAATTCTTAAAATATAATATAAATTGTATTTACTAAGAACACTTACATGTCCACCCATAGATAAACCAGTGATGCCGATTGGTCCAAATCCCTCACGTTCACACCAATGAAATAATACAAGGGATTCCAATATTAAGCAACCTCCCATTACAAAAATATCGGAAACGTTGCATAAAATAGATCTACTGTAAAGAAATCCATATGTGAATGACTGTATAAAATGAGTATGCATAGCAACTAAATAAAAACAAATCATGCAATTGGCATTTTTACACAGCTCATAAAGAATAACTGCTTAATAATTAACTTATTCCTGATACATAGGTGGTATTAGTCTTTGAGCTTTTTAATCTTTTCTAAAAGCTTTGTATATTAGTTATATTTTTTAAATTAATAGCTTGCTACACTTTTTATGATAGTTTCTAATATTATATAGAAGTATTAGTAAACTATTAGTGTAAAGTATGTTAAATTACAGTTTAAGAAGTAGAATAGAGCACCTATTATTTAAAAATTGACATTTGGTTTATAAACGTCATTAAATAGTTCAATTATCAATACCTTTGAATGATTACTATCATGGTTTTATAAATTAATTGCAGTAATTAGGAATAAAATATTGAAATCATTTGTCACTTGATCACTATATGTATTTCATTATCAATTTATTTTATAGTTTATCTGTAATATATTCTATCTTTGAGGACTTCAATTAATTTTACAAATTGTTTATTTCTTTAAGTGATATTTAAGATAACGTTTATAAGGTCTACAAAGTATAAATTAATGTTGTGTCTATAGAAAACAGTAATAAATATTTGGAGGCACAAGTAATATTTATTAATAGAGACATAAAAAATATTAGTTTTAATGAGAAAAACGGCAAAAAAGATTGTTTTTTTTTATATTTAATTACAATTCTGAAAGTTACCAAACAAGTGTGAACCAGTTTTTGAATTTGACATAACTAATCGATTTTCTAAGTGTAAATCATACCACTGTTTAAAATGAAATTACATACACTATGACAGAACATTAATACAGTAAAAATAAAATAAATATTTATCTACAATTCTATCACTTTGTACTCGCCAATATCAAGCACTGGAGTTTATCTAACCCCTTGTATATACATATTATGTACTTATGTATATAACAGTATACTAACACTTGATTATTTGGTTTTCTTTTTCCATAGAATGGATTTTCTAATATGATTGATCCAATCGCTGCTTCTTTTAAAAGTGGTTTTGCTAACATAGCTCGTCTTCTCCAATAATACTGAAATATCATAAAAATAAAATTTTTAAATATTAAAAATATAAAATTAATTCTAATTATAAATAAATTATACGAAAAATAATTTATTAAGTAATCTGTTTTATAAAGTTTTTTTTAATATTTAAAAGTAAAGCAATTACTTGATCTCCTGTGCCAGCCATGTGTACACACATAGGTTTTACATTTTTGGAAGGCCATTTTTTTGGTAGTAAAACTTGGAAATGAGCAAGGTGGCTCTCTTTTGGCACTATATCTGGAAGATAATAAGAAAAAGGTGATTGAAATACTCCTTCTAATGTTATTGAATCAGAATCTTCTTTTTTCTGAAATAAATAATTATAATTTCTCTGTAATATATATTTTAGAATTAGTTAATGCGTGTTTAATAATTTACTTTAACAATTTTTACAGGATAATCAGATGATACAAGCTTGAAACAAGAATCACGATCTATTATATGATTTCTAAACTGAAACAAACTATAATAATAATGCACAAAATATAAAATATAAAAATTAAGTATATTATATTATATTAATGTATAACAATATCTTATAAGAGAATCATAGTATTTATAATATATGTACCTACTTTATTTCATAAGTAAAAATCTTGAAATGTAAACAGTTCTTTTTAATAGATAATTCATCTTCATAAAATGTATTAAATTTGTTACAAATTACGATAATAAGTAAGTATAATTTAACCAATTGATTACTGTTGTCTCTTATTAGAAAATACAAATAGAAATTGGTATTAGGAAAAAACAACAATGAAAATAAAACAAACTAAATTTCCTATACAAATGAATTAATTATAATAATTGAGTCTTACTTATAAGTTATAATTATAAGATCATTTATTTTTTACTCAAACCAACTAAAACATTTGCCATTATTATGGATGATATTTATTGTATATATAAGTCTGTAAAAGTATGATTTTAAGTAAAATACTAAAATAATATCAGTCTATAAAATTAATAAAAATGCTTTGGTAAAATCATAAAAAAATCATTTATAAGTATATTATCAAAGTTAACTCACCTTTTAAGTTTTTCAGGATCACCCCAACCATTCACAAAGTATTTAGTAAGCAACAGTTTTCTATATAAATGATCAAATGTATTAATTGTCATATCTATTATGATGAATGAAAACTATATTTTATGTTACAAATGAAAACAGTTAACAATAATTGCATTTAAAAACTCCTTTGTTCTTAGCTAAAATTCACGTTTATATAGGCATACATGGTTTACGATTTTTAACGTAAAAACAATAAGGTCAAAAAGGTTAAACTTGAGTTGGTAAACAAAAATATTATTGCATTTAAACTATAGGTAGGTACCAAAAAATAAAAATATTCTGAAAAAATGTTATTTATATATTTTTCAAATACGTCATACAATAATAAGATAAAAATCGAGTAGATACCGTTGTCCGTGGCATGCTGGTAAATTTATATAATTTTAGTTAATTTTAAAAAACAACTTGAAAAGAATTGTAGGTAATAATAGGACGTACAAATTATAGTAACATTATCACTTATCAATTATCATTATTATTTATTTATTACCATAATGGCATAATGCCATTTCGGACGTAAATGATTACCACGAATAATTAACATATTTTATTATTTTGACGTTACTAGCAGCTTATTAATCAACTCAAATATTATAGTCGTTTGGTTATGGACTATGAACACTATATATATAACAAACTATAGATCTCTTTAGTCTTCATGATTAGACATTTAGGACTAGAGAATTGCTGATAAATATATCAGATGAAATATTATCTATTCGTTGGACCTCTGACCACGATTTAAGATATACTTACATCTTAAATCGTGCCTCTGACAGACAGTTGATAATAATCACAGAATGTTTAATTCACAGATATATAGATAATAAACAATATTAATAAAATATAACCATCGAGTTGTATATACTATACAGTTGTAATGTCGATGAATATAAGTAATATAACTTATCCGTACACAGACTATATTATCAGTTATCACAGATTATATTAAAAAAATAATATGAGGTGGGTGCGTTTTGATACTAGAAATTGTTAGTAAAATATATTATGTCAACATAAACCCTCCAAGAAAGTTTAAACGTGAATGGTGCCGTGATCTGCTTGAAAGTGTCACTAATGGGTGACTACTGACAAGTGACAACTGACTGCTTTCCTCAATTGTAACATGACGTAGGTTGTAGCCTGTAGGTACTATACTACTATGTAATGTATAATTTAACGCTAAATGGCTTTATCAAACTAATTTTGAGATAGTGGTTTCCAAAATGTTGAACATGAAACCGCCAAAATGTTGAACATGAAACCGAGAGTGATAATAATGCAATTATTTTTAGGCAAAAAGTAGAAACTATTTTATCATATTATTTGGTCGAAAATAGGAAGGTTGTTTTTGGGCAAAAGGAGTAGTGGAGTACCACAAACATAATTCTTCGATTTTCAACTTTTTGACTATATATTTAACGTTTCACACAATACATTTTTGCAATTCTCATACAGTTTAATATGTACTTATCCTTGCCGTGTATATGTTATGGCCTATGGGTTATTTTATAATTTATTTAGCAGCTTCATAGCGTTTAGCGTTTGATGGTTTAAATATTTCTTTAAATATAAAATAATACGCTGGCAGCGTTTATACCGCAGGTCGAAAGACGTACGTTTAGCCAACCCCCCCCCCAAAAAAAAAGTTAGGTTAATATCTATAAACAAACTACGCAGATATTTAGCACTCAATTCGGACGAATTCACACAATCTTCCTCCCCCTCCAAAATCAAAAAATCATTATATAAAATCTATGTTTAATAAAAACCTTGAAGGAATAAAACAAATCTAAATAAAAAAATCTGTATTTCATAAAAAATACATACAATTTTTTACAAATACCATTATTATATTGTTGATATACAGTGAAACACCTCCGATTAGCGGACACTCTCGGTCGCCAAAATTTTAGATGGGGTAATTTTTTGAAATGTATAAAGGGTTAATATAATGTTGTTAATAATAATGATATAATGATACATATGATAATAATATTTCAATGATATAATAATTTAAATGTTTTAATGATACATACATAAAACAATTTTAGTATGTATTATAATGCATATTTTATAAAAAATATTTAACAAAAAAGAAATATGTATTTAACAATGATATAAATTTGATGTACAGTAGGTGTCGAGTAAGTCACTTTCACGGATGTGTTAAATTTGTATTCAATGATGCTGTATACAAAAAACGATTCTGAGCGAGGATATTAGTTTTAAAATAGAATATTTACAAATTTACAATAGATTATTGTAGTTAAACAATGTAACGAGTAAACACGACGCAATTAAAATAATTTTTACAATATAATTCAACACAGTAATAACTCAACTTATTTCTATATTGTAGTTGTAGGTAGTATTACTGTATTAGTACAATATTGAAGAAAGTTTAGTCGGAGAATTTTTGAACAGTTATAGATACTACAGAGAAATTACAAACTAATAGTGCTTTAAAGGACGGCACATATTGTTTGATATTCGATTGAGTTTTTGATTTGAAAAGTATTTTATACGATGAATCCAACAACGCGATGCTTCGTCTTGTGGATATACAATAATATTATAATACCTATATTATTGCGTCCCTCAATATTCAGTGAATGCGAAACAGCTAACACCTACTACAATTTATTAAAGACTCGAACTCAAATATAATTGTTCAAATTAACTCGCGCGCGTTACACGACGACGATTGTCTTCCAGTATAGTTCACCCGCAAACGGTCAGGTAGGGTACACGAAAAGACGAAGAATTCGATTGATCGGTGCACCGTTTATCCGTTTTGTCGCGAACACGTCCGTTTTTTACCGATCCAGAAGGGTTGAACTGGCTACATATTCTTGACCAGCGGTTCTCAACCTTTTCGAGTTCGCGACTTCCTATTATGTCACCAAGATGTCTAACGACCCTTTTGTGATGTCAGCATTAACAATTTTTACAAACTGCGTTATTATTGTACTTAGCCGCTAGAAGACTGTCGGCTATAAAGTCATATTACATATTATATTGTTCGTATAAAATATTTAGTATTCATTTTAACTTTAAATCTTGTAAGCTTATTTACTTGATGATAAATTAGTCACTTTAATATTTTAATAAGCCCAAATAGAGTCAAATTCAGCAGTGCGAGCGTCGAGAAATATAAGAATCTAAATTTTACAACCGTCATTTGAAATATTCATATTTGATGTCTTTGAAAATATATTGACCGTCTATTATATTAATTTGTGCAATGTTTTTTTTGAGTCGTATTCGTTGTTATGGATTTATTCAATTGAATGTTGATTCGACAAATTTTCGATGACTATTCGAATTGTGACGAACGAACACACTTGAACAAAATATTAACTCACTAATAATTGTAAATGGAAGATGTACACAATATAATAGTTGACCAGCCAGAAGAGGATCTACAATGTGACGGAAACACGGATACCGGAGTAGGCCTTGACAAGAATCGCGGCGACGTGACGGTGCAAAGGTCTCCGGATCAGTCTAATACGGCGGACGAAGACTTTCCGGAGACCATCACAAGGCCGACGATCGTCTGCCGCTTAAATCACCTTCGCGGAGACCCGCCGACTACATTGACAGCGGCTCAATTGGACGTCCTGGACGGTGTCGCTAGAGACTTGCTGGTGGCGGCCGTCCGAAGGTCGCTGTTCGGGCCTGTTCCTACCACCGGCGAGCCTCGATCAGCTGCCGAACGACGATGGTATAGAGTGCTGTCGCCGCCCCAGGACGATAGTAAAGAAGACGATGACCACGACCACGACAATAGTACAGAAGACGATGACCACGACAATGTAAATAGCAGTGGCAATGGCGATGGCACCGGACTGGATGAGGATCCAACGACTGAGGTCGAGTCCGCTAAGGCAGCCGTATAACCTCAAGGTAAATCCTCCAAGTCTTTCTGGTCGGACCTCGGACGGCGGGTCACCAGGGTGGCCAGAAGACTGATCTGCTGTGTGCCGAGTCACTGTTAGCCGGAAGCCCAAACTACTAGTAATATTTAGTTAAATGTATTTTTTCCCGTTTTTTGAATATGTTTTGAATGAATAAATATTGACATATTGTGTAGCTTATATTGTATTTTTTTAAATATACTTATTTTGTGATGATTTTATTTCTTTTTTATTTAAAACAATGTTTGACCGTAACATTATATTTTCTGTGCTGTTGTCTAGAAACTAATGGGTTGGTAGTTGATTGGTTTTATAAAAAACAAATATAATTACAAATTTCCAACACCTATTTACTAGTGTAATGTTAGAAATATATAATTAAAAAAAAAGTCGATTGCTGTCATGGGACACCCGGTAGAAACGTAGTTTCTTTGGCAGTCTTATATAGGTTACAGATTAATTTCAGTGGAACTATTTGAAATGAAAGTAAATATTATGTTATCAGGTTTTATTTTTTAATTTATTTAATTCATTGAAATTACGAACATTGAAAAATACATTGAATTATTATTATTGTTCATATTCAATCATCAAAATGATAGGCCTGTGATAACAGAAATACAACACGTATGTTTGTGACGTAATTTTTTCCAAATATCGTGAAAAAACAGCCCAATGAGATCAAACAAAACAACGTGAAATAATATAACCAGGGCTGTGAATTAAATGCACTAAAAAAGTGTTAAATATGCATTAATTTATGCACTAAAAACAGAAAAATATGCACTAAAAATGTTTTAAAAAAATGTGTGTGTGTTACCAGTACGCGCGCGGGAAGTGATACTTCTTTTGAACGGTACACGTGAGTGAGTGAAAAAGAAAGAAAGGTATGGATAGACTGGGGTAATGAGGATAATAAAGAAAGAAAAGAAACAATGTAAATTATATTTTTTATTTTAATGATTGATTATCATTTTTCTCAACCGGTATAGTAGTTATGATTGGCATATCGCATATGATATAACTAAAATAGGAAACGTACATTTGCGACTGAACATTATCGATATATCGCGTAAAAATTGCATCGATTGTTGTGCCTGATGGCTGATTTGGAAGTCGATATTGTGCCGCACGACTTTAATCGCAAATCGCAACTGCGCGTGTATGATATTATTTTATTCCCGGCGACATGTTATTATTATTATCGTCATCGTCGTCGTCGTCGTCGAAACCGCATCGGCTGGCATCTTCCAACATTATAATTTATAATACGTAAATATTATTATTATGTATGTACGACACGGCTATAAGTACGAGCGACTATACAGCTCGGCTCCAGACAATATACTGCAGAAAACAGCCGCTATAATATGTATATAATAAAATAATATTATGTAGTAGATAATATGTCATATTAATATATTATGTACATGACATACTGATATCGGTACCAATCGATACAGCGGAAAGCCCTCTATAAGGCCCGACTACAAAAACGGTTCGACGTGCCTAAAAAAAAGTGTCCGTGCAGAAACTCGGGGTGAAAAACGCAAATTTTGAACTTTCGGGTCCCCGGAAGACGGGGAAAAACGTCTCGTACAGTCTCGACACAAGACGCCGAATTTCATCACCTACCCACATTCTATAAGAAAACTCGAGTTTCAGAAACGTGGGACGACACCTCGAGTTTTTCCAAAATAATTTTGAGGGGGGCGTCAAAAGTACCCCGACTATGGGAGGGCTATTTAGAGGGTCTAAAGACAAAATTTTTGGTGGTAGAACGGGGTACCCGAGTTGAAACCGGACCGAAATATACATAAATCAAAAAAAGAGGGGGGTAACTTTCGGTATGTTATACACGTGGCCGCCCAAAACCCATAGCCGTTTACAAAATACAGCTACGACAATCCGCGGCTGCGCACACGGAGATGTATGTACGCGTTCGCGTTCGTACGGCCGCCCGTTCGTAAAACAACGTAGCCGGCCGTAGAGCGAGAGGGACAGAAGTATATAGAGAGCGGTGAAGAGTAAGAGAGATAGCGACTAACGCTTTTATTTTCGTCGTGCACGGTTTTTCTGGGCTGGGGTCCCTCCGTCCACATCGTGCCATAAGAAACTACGTTTCAATAATTTAATATAATCTGTGTTGAAATAGTCTATGATCCCATCCATATCTGTGGTGGTAAATGGTAATAATTTATTGTTTACCACTTTACTTCGAAGTTGGTACTGTGAACATAGAGATAATATGAAGCACAGAAATAACACCAAACCATGATTAAAGATATATAGTATATACGTACTATATCCACGACTAAATACATTTTAATAATAAATTTATTTAGTCATGGGTAGGGCAGAGTGTGTAGCATTTGCATATTTGTTTTCCACAGTTACAAAAATAGCCGAGTACTAAACAAATACGTTTCGTGCTTTTACAAAGCTAGTTTTGAAATTTTATTTTGCATATAAATGCATATTTTGAGCCCTTTTTGAGCATATTTTTAATTTTTATATGCTATTTTATACTTTTTGAGACATATTTCACTTAATGCAATTTTTTTCCACACCGACATTTTTAATACAAATATTACAGTCAAAATGTTTATATAGTTAAAAATGTATTTACCTACTTTAATTTTCGTCGTATAATATTGTTTTTGACTGTCGGTGAGCACACGTATTCCCTAGAAGTGCTTGAGGATCGCCGATAAGGCAATAATATTTATTTGCTTTAATTCATTTTGTATTTAAGTACATAATCGTTTACGATCGAACGTCGTACACCATACTATACATCAACATCACCATATTAAACATTACCACCACAGTGAGCCGTGTGCGTACCATGCGAGCTTTAATTCGATTAGGATTTATTAGTAAAAAATTGAAGGTGCTACTATTATACCATACAGCCATTATAGGGTTTTTGTGCACAAATACTTGCATATTCAGTGCTTTTTAGAGCTACAAGTACTCTGCCCTAGTCATGTGTATTGTGTATATCTTTAATCGTGCACCAAACTGGATCTAGGAAAATATTGGTCCTCGCGAAAAAACGCAGCATGTGGACAATATTGGCCCCTGTCATAATTGTATACAAGGACAACATTGTTATTTATATTTACAAAAAAACGTTACAAATTAAACCATGAATGTGATTAAGATACTCCCCAGACTTGGAATTAACGCCAAAATGCATGGAAGATAAATTCGTACAAACAAGGAATAAATAATTGATAATTTGATATTTTATAGTCTTTTCTACGACAGAACAATAAGTCCGCCGACCGATTCTTATTTCTTATTTGCACATTATCGAATCATTCGTGATGTGCGAAAAGTGATTATTCTTTCCAGTGTATTATGTAATAAAATAAAATCATTAGTTTGGGGGGGAGGGGGGCTATAGCTAAGCCCCCCAGTCCCCCCCCTTTTTGCGCTTATGCTTATAGTTATGTAGGCTGACGGTCGACGGACCGTCTTCGCTAAAAATCGTTTTTCGTATACAATGATTTTATATTATTGAATTCAATTTTAACAAATCCATTATAGTGCCCTCCCCTACTAGAAACCCACTGCACAGCAGAGCGGTATCCACTTGCCGACCCTTTTTACTATATTTTTCACTTTCAACATGATGTTGTTATTTGTTATATTTAATCTAATTTGTACTTGTTAATTGCTAACTTACACTTATATTTATATACTATTATTATATTACTTATTATACTTTATAGTTTTACCATACGCAACGACACAACATAATATTCTATGTTTTAATGTTTATACAAATACTTTAATACTATCACAGTTTATATAATATTACTTAATTCTTTAAAGCCCATACAATATTGTACGGAAATATAAAATACCATAAATGTATACTTTTTAGAGTGCAGACTAGTCCAGGGGTCCGCAATTAATTTATATGGCGGTCCAGAAATTTAAAAAAAAAATGTCGAGGGCCAAAAAAATCTTAAACTTAATTTTATCATTAATGTATTTATTTTTTAAGCCGTGACTGCGGCGCGTTCAACAACAACACATATAATCATAAACCGTTATTATTGTCTCAGCGCCTAATGAAATCGATTTCAATATTATTTAATTTTTGTTATGAAGGGAGGGGGAGTGATACATAGAATATATAGGAAAATTAAGAAATTTTTGGCGGTCCAGTTATTTCCTTTCCGCGGGCCGCCCATTGCCCACCCCTGGACTAGTCTATATATTATGTCTGAAATCGTTGAATCATGAATTAAGATGTATTCATGTATTTCAAGTAGACAGGTATATCGTATATTCGAATCGCGGTAAAAAGCCCAAGGTAAAAAAATCTTAGGAAAAAAAATCGGGGTAAAAAAGTCCTAGGCTTAAAAAGTTTACTGTAGATAAGTCCGAAGCCTAAAAAGTTCGAGGTAAAAAAGTCCGGTATATATGTATATAATAATAAATAATATATTTAAAAAAAAATTTGGGTATATAAATATATAATCTGTGTGTATAACAATATTTAAAAATATAATAAATTTAAAAAAAAAATTCAATCATTATTATGTTTCTAGGTCTTGCTCTAAAAGTCTAATATAGGACCAACATTTTCTAAAAATTCTTTTATAGTAATTTGACGACTACCTATTCTTTGGCATAAAGTAACCAGTCGGATGTGTTGAATATAGGTGTCGGACTTTTTATGTTTCAGACTTTTTTACCGTTGACTTTTTATACCTCAGATTTTTTAACCACGGACTTTTTTACTCTGACTTTTTTCCTAGAACTTTTTTATCTCGGACATTTTGGTACTATACCCCATTACCCATAGACCTTAGTATAAGGTCTATGACTATACCCACATTATCGTATGCACTGTGTAAGTACTAATGTAGTATACGTATATCATGATAGAAACACAGAATAGATTTTAGAAACAATTTCTGTCATGCTTAATGCTATATAATATTATCTTAATTGTCTTAATTCGTGGTTTGAAATGTTGAATGTCTAATTCATAATTATTGTTCTGTGGTCAACTGGTGATTTACTTATAAAAGTTATCAAACATTTTAAGTTGGCAGTACTTTTTGATGACATGACGTTATCAAACCGGCAAGAAAAATGAAAATTGTGTTTTGTGATTTTATCATAACGTCAACGTCACTACATTATTATTCCATTAAATTTGTATTTTGTTTATAGCCTATAGGTGGTAGGCACATCATACTTACATTTTTATACATTCAAGTTTTCAATAAATCGAACTTTACGTAAAACTTTACGTAAAAATTTACACAATATTTTCTATATTGATATTATTGGAAGAACGTTAGTTATTCAGTATTTCATTGTCAGTATGCATTTTTTGTAATAATTCACGTACATTTTCAAACAATTTAAAAATGTATTTAAAAACCATTCTTTGTGCTTTTATTGTTTTAAATTCGTTAGTTGAAAGCGCCAGGGAAGAGCGTCCCAAGGTAAGATCTTTATATAGTAACATATTTTTAACACTTCATGTTTCTGAAGAAATATAATTGGAATCCAATGTTTTTACATTATTTATCTTATACATGCATCAAAAATCAAAATAATAAGTATAGTTAAACAATTTATCTTAATGCCTTAAAAAATAAGTATCTAACTTTCTAGATGAAAATAATCACCAAACATGACTTTTAGGGCCAACAAACTTCAACAACCAACTATGTATATTTCAGAATTTACTCTTGACATAACACAAACTGTCTTTTTCATTTAAAAAGGGGTAATATTTATTCTTTAATATAAATTTAAAATATCTTGACTGCATAAGTGATGTTAATATATTGATTTCCTTCTTATAAACCAATGGTTTGTTAATTACTCTTTTTCACATTGACTAATGACAAACAATACTGCCGTCCTAAGGAAGAATGCTGTAAGTTTCCTTCATGCCATTTCGAGAAAAATGAATTTTTATGTTTATTGGTTTTTGGTAGTTCTATTTTCATAAATATAATATTTTTCAAAGTAAAATACATATTTTCTTACGGAAATATACTCAATGAATGCAATGGAACTATTCAATTTTATTTAAAATTTTTAATTCACCAAGATATGCTTGTTTTGATATTCATGCTAAGTACGTACTTAATTATTTAGAATAGGTTACTTGGCAAAAATGCCGTAATTCTAGTTACGGCTTTTTTCCGTAGCATACCAAAATGTACTAATCACTAAAAATTGCAGAAATAACGCCGTATATTATCAATACTAATTTTTAGTTTTAATTTATAACACAATTTGAAAGTAATTACAATATCTTTATCTTGAAATCAAAGTCATCTAGTCATTATACATTTTTAATATACATAAAAATTAAAATTAAAATTAAAATATATGCAAATATGAGATACACAAAATAAATTATTAAAAAATATACATGCAGCAGTTTAACATATTATATAATTTAGATGAATTATTGTTTATGTACCGTTATATTTTCCCAAAATTGTTTTCTATTTTAAAAATTATAAAATTAAATTATAAGATACGGCTTATTGACGACCAGTTTTCTAAACAACAATGCCGTAAATATAGATTATAATGAAGTGCTAAGTAAAAACGCCGTATTTTAGAAAAAGATACGGCAATCTTCCCTAGCAAACTGTGATTACGGCGTTTTTGCTAAGCATCGATTATATTTAATTACAATTGCGGCAATATTTGTTTCTTATAAGCACACATATCTCGATAAATAACCATAGTTACGGCATTTTTACTTAAAAACGTGTAAAACTGTAATGTTAAACGTAATACAGAATAATCTCATTTTTATTTTTTTTCTATTTACGGCATTCTTCCTTAGGACGGCAGAATACATGTATTGTAGATTTTCTATGTTTTTGATCCAATTCATTGATAAATAAGTTAAATTAAAGAACCTCTGCATTAGAGTTGTAATAATAATAAATTAATAACTCTGTTAGAGTAGCCGCGAGTATTTCAGACTACAAATTGATTGACATATATTTGACACATATTTTAACCTCTTGAACATTTAGATAATTATTATTTTATATCCTCGGAGTAAAATTTTTTTTATTGATATTTAATGTTTAATTTCTTTATTTACAATATACAATCTACCTATTAAGGGGCACAATAAGTATGTATTATGAAAAGGATATATATATATTTAATGTTAAATAATATAATCAACTAAATAACAAATTGTATTTATCATTATATAACTTTGTATTTTAGAGCCTCGATCAAAAAGTACAGCAGCTAAATGATTTATACCAAAAGAAATTTTTAGTTAAATTTAATGGTCCTAAATTTAAAGAATTTGTCAAATCACCACCAAGAAACTATTCAGTTATTATGATGTTCACAGCAATGGCATCTCATAGACAATGTTCAATATGCGGGTAATTTTTTTCTATATAAGTACTTAAAATTGTTTTTATTTATTTAATTTTTCATTGATAATCATTATAACTGAAATATTTTATTATTGAGTACATTAAAAAAAAAAAAATATTGTATTTTTAGGCATGCTAGTGATGAATTTATTATTGTAGCAAATTCATATCGCTATTCTCATAGACTAACTGAAAGTCCTTTATACTTTGGAATTGTTGACTTTGATGAGGGATCTGATATTTTTCAATTGGTTAGTGTTATATATTATTGTTATTATTCATTTTTGAACAATTAGTTATTCAATATTTTTATTGATATAGTTGCGAATTAATACTGCTCCAGTGTTCATGCATTTCCCAGCAAAAGGTAAACCAAAACCTTTAGATACTATGGACATACAAAGAGTTGGTTTTGCGTCAGAAATGATTTCTAAATGGATACAAGAAAGAACTGACGTACAAGTTAGTATAATTTTGTGTTTATATTGTTAATAATAGTCCAACATGTCTTCTAATTTGTTATATTTCAGTTTTTAATAAAATATTATGCTATATTATGTGATGTGCTACTACTTGAAATACATTTTACATATCTATTCATTAATTTAATCTTGTATAATATTTATCATTATATGAATTAATTTGTTTATTATAGATACGAATATTCCGACCACCAAATTATTCAAGTACATTGGCGTTATCCATCTTATTTGCTATATGCTCATCATTTTTATATATCAGACGAAATAATATGGAAATGTTTTTCAATAAAAACTTATGGGGAGTTTTTTCTGTGGTAAGTTTTTTTTGTAATTTTTCATTTATTTATGAAGTATTAAACTATGTTTTGTAGTTATTTTGTCTGAATATGATTTCTGGACAAATGTGGAATCATATCAGAGGGCCACCATTAATGCATCGTAATCAGCAAGGCATTATCACATATATTCACAACTCTTCACAAGGACAGTTTATTGTTGAAACCTACATCATAATTATATTGAGTATCCTTTTTATCATTTTGTATGGTAGTTTTATTTTGGCTAACTTTTCATACCATGTGTCAATATTAATAAAAGGAATATCAATACTACATTAATATAAACCAGAAGATTTGGAAACTTTTGATAGATTTCAAATCTTCTGGTTAGAATACTTTTAAATTAAACTCAATTCGGGAGAACAAGGGGATATTTGTTATTAACAATCATTTTAATATGATAAAATTGATTCTGAAGTCAGAATTAGGCGGTTGGACTTAGTTATAAAGTTATAGCCATTTAAAGTTTGACAGTTACTACTTAAATATTTATCTTTGCTCAGGTTAGGTATCTGTTAACATTTAATCTATGCGCTATGGGAAACTCAACAAATGAGTAACTTTTGGTTTGGAGTAGGGTAAGTTTGTATATTACATAATTTTACAAATTTGTTTTCACTTGTTTCTTTGATTTTTGAACTTATTTTTCGTTGTTTGGACAGTATACATCTAAAACATTTCCCAATTTGCTATGCAAAACCTCCTTAGTTGGGTCACAAACTCACAACTAAAATACCTATTTTTTAACAGCACATATTGACTTGGCTAGATAGCTTGCTCGCCTGGACAGTTTAAATCAATAAAATATTACTTTGATTAGCTATGGATAAGGATCACCTATCAAAAAAAAGTGCAAATAGTTTGTTAGGTGTAGTTGTTTTTAACACTATACTAGTGTATTCAATATTACTTAGAGTCAAAGTTATTTAAACTAATTGTGCCACAATATAACATTTGCTATTTTACAAAAATAGCTAGGTGTTAAAGCAGTACCTAGCATAAAATTTACAAACTTCTAATAGGTAACACATAACTTAGAAATATACAATGAAAAACATTGAAACCAAAATAATTTTTTAATTGGGGATTTGATAATAGTTAATATTATTTAAAGTTTATATATTTAACTCCACGAAAATTAAAATTTTACCAAGTGGATGGATGCAATATAAATATATAATATTATACAGATGTATGCACTTAATTATTTATAATATTCATATATATTCAGTTCAGTGGATGTATGGCACCAACTAAATTGTGCTATACAAATAATTGATGGACATTTACATATTTTTATATTCAGAAATCCTTGACTTCTAATCAATAAAAATTAGCCAATATTGATGCACACTATTTACTAAGATGTTTACAATTTTAAAGTATCTATGATAATAGTGTGTAGGTACTACACCACAAACCTCGGAATCTATAATTGTAACATTTTTTTGCAGTTAGTTGTAAAAATACTTGTTTAACAAAAAATTATTCATAAATATTAATATAAGTACACAATTTTGTTTAAACAAATATAAGTTTTCCTTAATATTTCTGAAGATACAATATTGGTGTTTGGAGCTGTGATAATGATCGATTCTTATACAAAGAAAACAGATTCTAAAACACGTAAAATTATGACTGTTGGTGGTTTAGCATTGGTTGTATTTTTATTCAGCGTCATTTTATCTATATTTAAATCAAAAGCACATGGATATCCTTACAGGTAATATTAACTTACTTAAATAAATAAATATTTTTAATTATTACAATTGCATAACCTTAATATATATTTATTTTTCAGCTTTTTGATCAAATAATGATGTTTTAATAGAGAATCTACTTAATTTTTTTTTTTGATTTTGTATTAAAAATTGCACAGACCTTTAATATGTATTTATTAATGGTTAAAACTTTTTCATTTTTGAGTACAACAATTCTCCAAACTTTATTTAGTAATTATTATTTTCTAAGTACATTTTTTTTAGAATACATTATTATCCATAATTAGAAATGAATTTACAATGTTAACATTAAATTTCAAGTTTAATATCAATATAAATTTCATAAAAAAAATATACATCATGAAGAAAGAAACAAATAAACTGGTAATTGTTATGTATTTAAAAAAATAACTTAAAAATATTCAATATACTATGTAATGTTCAAAAATAATTTGTTCTTAATTTATTGTCTTTTTAAGGGTAAATTTAAGCCTATTAATCAGTGTCAGCCTGATACTTAAAGGGCCCCGGATGCATTTCTTCAGAAGGGGCCCCCAAAAATTATAATAATGGTATAAATGGTATAATACATAATAATATTTAATACCTATCCAATATTCATAGTACTATCAAGACCCCTCGACACAGATATGGTCGGGGGCTCCGGACGCGTTCGCGGCCATGGCGAGGCCGACACTGCTGCTAATGATAATCTAATCCAGAAGTTGGTTTTAGTAATATTATTTTTTAGGACCCTGAGTGTTCTTTAATCTGAGAGGGCTGATTAATGCTGCCTAATATTTTAGTTTGGAAATAATACTCAAAGGTTAAATTAAAGTAGCTAAAACATTAGACAAACAATTGAGTACATAAGTAAGACAATGCAATGTATAAAAATAATTACTGTGGTACATAAACAGTGAACACAAAAGTATTATTTACACAAGTGGAATCCATGGATATTAAATATATCATTATTAATATGTGTAACATTGATTAAATTAAATTAAAATGTTATTTAATCAATGAACTAATATATAATATATATATATATGAATGTAGCTTTTCTATATTGTTGTACTTTTTTAATTGGAGTTTCTAGTTTCCTCATCACACTCATACATTATATTTACTAGTTGTGCCAATAATCTGCATATGCATATTATATTATGCAAATAAATAGAACATTATGATATATTTTATATTGATTGTATATGGGTCTGAAATAATAGATAAGTTTTATTTTATTTATTTTTTCTACATTTTATTTGTTTTCTATGTAAAGTAGGGTGTATTATTTTAACATAATATGGAATTATTTTAAAAATTCGGATTTGTTTTAAGTCTGCACCATACGTCAAACACCTACCCATATTATCAATATCACTATTTTTACTAAAGGCATTAAAACTTACAAGAACACTGTATTGTTCCTACCGAAACATCTGACCGCCAAAAATGTACAATCAGACCATGTTGTCACGCCTTATTAATTCATTATAAGAAAAAACTTATGACTTATGAGCATTTTAATAAGAAATATATAAACAAATATAAATAAATAAAACAGTTTTAAACTTTTTCAATAAATCAATTAAAAAATGTATAATAACTGTATTAATTCACCTGTACAAATATTGAATTTTAATGTTGTATGTGTGTTAAATGTATGTAGATTAATATATTATACATTGTAAATATATCATCATGTGTAAATTATTACATTTTATTTTATGTACAAATATTTTGAGCTAAATTATTTAGGTATATTGCATATTGGGTCTAGCTAGTTAATATGAATTGATATTTTTTTTTGAAAAATGTTGTTTTCTAACGACTTCATACCATGTAACAAAATATTTCCAAAAACATAAATATTTTTTGAAATAATGAGCGTCTTACGTTAAATGGATCATCCTGTATAATATTATCTTAGTCTGTGGGTATAATACATGTTTTGGGTTATAATCCAAAAGAAACTACAATAAAATATAGAGTAGAGTATGACGAATTGACAACATAGTATTATTTTCTGTTTATTAGATACAATATTGATTGTTATTCATTAATCATTACATATTTACATATTATTAATTTTATAGATTAAATGAAAGTTCTTTTTGAACTATAATATGTAATTGATAAAAATACATAAAATAAATGTTCTTATACTTTAAGATTTAAAAATAATCAGTTGGACTGTTGGAGGTGCTTACTGCTTAGCAGACGGCATTTAGTACTCCCTTATATTAACCAAAAAAAAACCTAATAAAAATAAAAA